>OY759155.1:10687544-11280532 GCA_963662125.1 Diplazon laetatorius | reverse complement strand
CAACGATAATGACAAACAAAACGAGCATAGGATATTGAAAATTTTGTTGAATCAACAAGACGACGATGATTATCATACGGAACACAATAATAAAGTGCGAAAGAGTCCGAGCAACGCTCAGCGTTCCAATATCGAACATTCGAAGTCGTCTTCGTCGCTTGGGAACAACATGCTTTTGCAGGTAAACATGTACTTTGTTTTTTTTTTTTTAAATTGTTTTTTATCGTCCGTACCTCTGGATGGTAAAAATGCAATTATACAATCACTCTGGTTGTCTGTTCGTCAACTTTCAGACCATAAAAATCTATAGGGTACTTTCTGTTGACCTAGAATATTTTAACTTGTCACGAAGAAAGATTTCATAGCAAAAGTAAAGAAAAAAAATGCAAAAATCATGAATTTCTAATTCTGTAAACAATTTTTATAATTTATTGTTTTTTAAAAAGAGAACAATGGGAACACCAAAAATTGAGAACAATATAAACCAAAACTACAAACCCAGAAAAATCGTCATACTGCATAATTATTATATTTTTTTCATATTTTTCGGTCTGAACTTTGCATTTCGAACGTCTCACTTATATTTTGTTAATTCTATTTTTCATTCGCTGGTATCTTCGGATGTGAGAACATTGACACGCACTGGGGGGGCCGTCTGTGAAGCAGGATGAAAGTCTTGTATTACGGTTTCATTCTCCGACTTGCAAATTTGCCAATAATGCACTTTTTCGCGTTTCTCACTTGTGATTCAACTACTCGCGTTTTATTTCTTTATCCGCCACGGGCCCCCTGACACCCTCTGTGTGTCTCTCCGAACATCCGAGCGATACGATGAAGAACAAAAAAAAAAAAAATACTCAGACAATTACAAAACAACGTTACTCGCGTATCGCTGATACTCGCATACTTCGGCTTATGGCATTGCGACGTAAATTCCGTTTAACGATGATGTCGCTACCTTTTCTCGCTCGTCCGATCACCTACGTGAGTGCGATAGAGATATCGCTATCGGCCCCTCGGCTACCGAGCGACAAAGAACGAGCGAGAAACGTAACGCATCGGCTGAAAATTATTCACGATTATTTTATTTCACTGTATATATATATATATATTTTTTTTTTTTTAAATATATATATTCGTTGATTAATCATCGACAAAATGATTTCTCAAATCGGACTCACACATTTTTCTCTGCATTTTTTTTTCAAGTTATTGAATGAGAAAAATGACGAGGACGAGGAATCACGAGCGGGATTGAAAAAACAGAACGAACTCTTGCAACAGTTGCTCAAGGATCCCGACGAAGATCGAAAGATGCAGGAACATCGCGAGGTTAGTCATTTTAAGATAATAAATGAAATGTAATTCGTCATTCGAGTGGAAGGAGAAAAGAAAAACGAATTTATGAGTCCGATGATTATTGATAAAAATCGAGAGGGTACATTACACTCATGTACAATTTGCTGTACATGAGAGAAGCAATTATTTTTGTGTTATTTGTATAATCGTTGTATTCCTCCTAAGCTCTTATAATTATGGGTAATCTCAAAAAAATGTTATTCAATATTTTGTAATTGGTAATGATTACAAAAAGAGATTGTATATTTCTCATATGTTCTTCATATATTCTTTGGTCGATCCTCGTGTGTATTCCTATGTGTGAACTTTTTTAATCTGTCACACATTTCATGTAATCTTTTTTTTTTTTTTTGAACTCGATCAAGGCTTACAAGTAATCGGTGAAAAAAAAGTATTCTCGTGTAATCTTTGGGCCAATGTAATTTGGTGTACACTATTTTTTTTAGAGTCAATAGCACCTCGATGAAAACGTAATTTTTTTTCAGCAACCACGGGAAGAGGATCCTCTGTTGCGAAGTCTTGGATTTCGCACGGCAACGCCATCGCCATCGCAATCGGGCGATCATTCGCATTCGGGATCGTCGCACGTGGGTCACAAGAGGCCCGGAGAGGACGGTGATATGAACATGATCGTTAAACGACCGATGGACGGTTCGCATCAGGTGTCGTCCACGAACGCTACCAGCAAATTGTGGGAAAAGAACAAAATGTTGGCATCGTTGTTGGCCAAACAACCGTCGCAACCCACGACGATTCCACCTATACCTGCGTCTGTGATATCAGGAACTCCACAGGTACGTTTGTCGAACCGCAAATTAAATCAATAATTTTGATCTTTTTTTTTTAATTTTTATATAGCTAAGTATCTGATGAAAAAACTTTTTTTGTTAAACTCGAATATAAAGGACAAACTGCCACGCGTTGCTGATCGTTTGAAGCAGCAACAGCCATGGACAGGTGGCAGTATGCAACCAGTCGGTAGCAACACAACAACGACAACCGCAACCTCAGCTCGTACCCCGCTTCAAAACCAACCGAGACAACTACCTCGTCAAGCGACAAATATCTACCTCAGTCACATGTTAAGTCAAGTGAGTATGAAAATCATCGTCTCTCTCTCTTTATCGTATCTGTTACTTCGCTACACAAGTTCTCGACAACACAAAAAAACGTCTTTTTAACGATTGACTCGATTCGAAAAAAAAAAACAGCAGCAAAGGCCACCGGTCGGACAAATGGAATCGGAATTCGCTCCGAGCGGGGAATATCGCCCGCCTGGAATCGATCCAAATTCGTGGGACAATCAATCGTCGGATCCGGATCTTTCGGAAATTCTCGATCAGGTCATCGACTTTGTGCCCGACGCTGCTATCGCGGGTAATCACACACGTTTTCTATTTTGTTAATCTTTTTTTTTTAAGGGGCCATTTTTTCACATGTAGATAGTATTTTTTTCTACACCTGGAAAGAAAATAAAACCAGAGGTGGAAATAAAAAAAAAAAGTGTGGCGAGATAAAAAACAACCGATCGTCGATGAACATTCTAAATCTAATGTATGACGAGAGGGAATAATTTTTTTTATGTAAATGGAAAGTGTTCGCAATTTTTTCCCTGATTTTTCATCATTTTTTTTCTTGCAATAAGGGGAGAACATTCTATTTGAATGAAAATCCGCTTCGTCGTATCCTACAAAATTCTTTTTCATATATTCTCTTTTAAATTCAGACAAAATCCGTCGAATGGTTTTCGACGGTCCCCCTTCTACCGTCTTTAAAAAATTGAAAAGAAATAAAAAGTAAAAAAGATTTATTTCTTAGGTGTATATGCCACCCTTGAAGTTTTCTCTCTCAACATGTTTTTGAATAATATTGAATCGACACGCCAAACAGACGTCGTTAACGATGAACAGAGAGTAATATTATGATAGGTCTTGCGTCTCGATTGACAGAATCATCGGCAATAGCCAATTTGTTGGACGTTCTCGCGGCTCCGCGCAACGATATGAACGAAAAAATGGCTATCGACAAAATTCAAAAGTCATTGATGCTGGACTGCGAAACCGTTTCCAATCCGACGTCTTCCACGATAACGATGCCCGGCACGCCTCCTGCTTATTCGACGGCGGTAAGTCGACGATTTTTCATTAAAATCTCAACGATATTGCATCTCAAACGATTTTTTTTATTTCGTGATTTCACATTTTGAGTAAAAAAAATGTTAAATTCACATTCTTATGATTCGCGATTGTTGACTACAGTTGGGTAACACGTCTGTGACGACGAGCCACAATTATCAACCGCCTCCGATGTATCAGCAACAGTCGAGGGCGAGATTCAACGCTCCACCCGGAATACGACAAAATGCCACGCAATTCACCCAATTGCAACAGCAACGCACGAAATTGCTGCAGCAGCAACAATTGAAACATCGGCTTTTGCAACAACAACAGCAGCAACAATTAGTCATACCATCGAACGCCACGGCACCGGACCAAATAGCAACGGGGATTCACAATATCGATAGCCTTCTCAACAATACCGTGGCGCCAAACGTTTCGCTTCAGGTAAATTTTTTTTCACCATGCATGCATTTTTTTTTTCAGATTCTTAAAACTATATTTATTCCATTTATGATATAAATTTTGAAAAGGCAAGCTGACCTTTTCAGGAATGAGATGCAAAAAAAAATAATCGTTTCAGGAATAGGGTTACAAAATTTAAATCACAATTGACAACAAAAAATATGTGAATTTTCACAGCGATCGAGCGTATCAGATTCTCAAGTCTCGCCGGGCTATGGGGGATCCGTCCAGATGCCTTCGGGCCACCGCCTTGCACACTCTTATTCCCATCCGGCAACGTTACCCCAACAGTAAATAAATATATTATTTTTTCTCTTTTTACAAATTCGAACACAATTATTTATTTCTCATTGTTTTAATTTATCTTTTTTTTCAATTTTTTTTTCTCAAACTCTTTCAGTCCGGTGGTTAATAACAATTTTAATAGCGGCCAACAAGTGTCGGCAGCCGCTGCGCGGCTTTCCCCACATTCGCCGGCCGGTATGATGTCGTTTTCGCATCCCCAACCACTCTCACCTCGAGTTTCCCAAGTAAGTTGAACTTTTTTATTTTTACCTCGGAAAAATGCAGTACTGTTTATTATTTTTTTATACATTTTTTCGTATTTTTTTTGTCGATTTTTATGTACCACTTGTTCAACAATCAGTTAATAACTGATATTTATGTTTTTTCATCAAAGCAGAATCATGATAAAACGAGTAATTGCATTTAATACATAAATCATCGATGTGTACATTTTTAGGGTTCCGTAGAAGTCTATAAACCCTTATGGTTTCCGTCAGTCCGTCCGTCTGTCTGTCTGCAATTTGAAACGTTCTGAAATCTTTACATTTGAATCCTTCAGAGATATTCCCTTTCAAAGTCTTCATCACAGTGTAATTTCCAAACCATCAGTTTAAAAATCCGAAAAAATTCCAGAACGTAGCTTCTAATTAGTACATTCAATCAAAATTACAACTAACACTTTGGCAAAAATAGTTTACGAAAAATATAAAAATAACTCTTTTTCCTGATGCCAGCTAATTTGTCATGGTAAAATAACTCTTATTGCGTGTCAAAAACCTAGCTTCGAAGAAGTTTCGAAGTTGAAAAATAAATAAATTATGGTAGCAATGCAGATTTCTATAATTGTATGATATAATCGTGAAGATAATATCTTTCGACAATGGCCACTACAGAATGACTACGGAACCCTATCATGTGCGTGCCCAACACGCTACTTGTTTTTTTTTTACGCTCACAATGTTTAAATGCAACGCATTGATGATATATTGTGGTCGTTGTTCCATCAGGGAAACTACGGGAACAGTCCGAGACTGTTTAACGTGAATCAGGTGAGACAGCAACAAACGCCGTCTTCGCAACAGCAGCAGCAGCAGCTTCAGCAGCAACAACAACAACAACAACAACGATCCATGCCATCGCCAGGCACACCGGCCTCGGCGCGTCAATCTCCCTTTCCCGCTGAAGCCTTTCCACCTCCCGCATCGCCCACGGCCAGCCAGTTTCCACCCGTTCCCAATCCAAACGCCGCCAACCCCACGGCCCAGTATCGACTTCAGCGAGGTACATCGACGCCCACTGCCACCACGCAGTTACCAGGTAACATTAAACAATCTTATATACATCTTTTTTTTTTCACCTATAACGTCACATCCGCGGTTAATCGGTTTTTTTTTTGCTGCCCAACCGTGTTTTTGTCGCGTCGTTGTTCATTAACTCCGACGCGGTTTCGTCGACGTTTCTTTCCTTCGAAATTTCTTCTTGTGTCGACCCCTCCACCAGCCCAAAACGCTCCCCAAAGAACGTAACGAAACAATTACGCGTGTCGTCGTTTCACGGATTCCGAAAAAAAATTCGCGACGATTATTTCAATGAAATTTTTCCAGATTCATCAATTATTCACGTCGAGTAATTTTATCATCGGAAGAAATCAATTAACTTCTTTTAGCTACATTCTTAAGACTTCTATATTCGACTCTTGGTTCGCGTTGGAGGGAGTCCTGCATTACCGATGTTATTGGATAGCAAATTTAATATGTATGTATTTTTATTTTTTTATTTGGTTTGGAAATAATTTTATATTGATTATACTTTGTTCAATCGACCCATTGAGAGTTGATGGAACGAACGTACGATCGACGATTTTATTTTTTAGATTAATCAAATAGTAAGCACAATTTTCGTCAGAGCTCGGGAAAACACGGTTATAATTATTTGCTTTTTAATAACATCGGTGATGTAGGATTCTTTAGGACTCGAATTGAGAGTTGAATATAGAGAAGTCTTGATCTTGTAGTTGAAAAAAAATTAGGTCGCACTTAGCCGAGCTTCATGAAAAATAAGAATTGATTAAAAACGGCCAAAACAAATCATAATCGAAATCAATTAGCTACGAGAGTTTTAAGGCAGTATACCAGTAAACGACGACTCCGTTAACGCTCTATGTTTATTTATTTATTTATTTATTTTTTTACAACGTATCGAAACTGAGTTTTTACGCATTTTTGGAAAGATTAAAAAATAATACACTTAACCGTCTACTTTTTGAGATATTTGTTGTTCAATATTGATGATTCAACACGGGCGGTATAGGGACACGGGTGCCATGTTGCACATTCAACAAGATTGCAGGAAACCTACACAAGTTGGAGCTCATGAAAAGAAAAACAAAAAACCTACTACTAGAAACAGCATTACATTTTGAGCATTACTGTGAATTTTGGGAATGATTCAATGTATAGACTACGGTCTGAATGAACAGTTCGACAGAACTGTTCATTCAGCATAGGAAGAACGGGACAGAGAGGGAAAAAAATGGAAGTGCTGGATATGTAACAAACAGAATGAAACGTTGAAGCACCTGTTGGACTGTAGAAAAGGTAGGCAGTTAGTAACGGAGAAAGCAAGAAAGAAAGCAGACGAGTGGGTGAAAGGAATAGATGATTTAGCAATGAAGAGGGAAATTATAAATACGATGGGTCGGAAAATACAAAAAAAGCTTTGTGAATATTTTAGGGACATCGAACAAGTGCGCAAAAAGATGAGCAAGGTGGAAGGGGAAGGGGAAAGAGATGGAGTAGAGGAATAACTGAAGAAAAAAGCGAGAAATGTTAGATTGTACGGAGTGCAGGCAGGTTTGGCGTAGTGAATAAGTGAAGGAATATGTAACGGACAGTTATTGTTCTGTAAAAAAAATCTTTAAAAAGTAATGCAGATGAAACTCGATTTCATTGATTGTATTCGGTGGGTTAGCGTTTAGGAGGTTTCATCGGTCGACAAATTAGTCAAGCGATCCAGAGAATCCCGAATAATTCATCAATTGTAAGCAGAATGTAAATAATTCTCCGGTTTAATTAGTAGCTGATAATCTATTTTAGTGTATATCATTTCGATGCGTTACTTTGATTTGACGGTTTCTATACAAAGGCTGAATATACATATGGTTGGTTATTTTACTTTGGCGTAAAACTGGTATACTATCTTGACCGCGTTTCCGTGGACATTAAAAAGAAAAAATAATAATAATAATTGAAAAGAAATAAAAATAAATAAAAAATCGTTTAGGAGGATCGAAGTGCCTCGATGATTGTCATCCACGTAGGATCCCATTTTGCATTTGTTTTTTTTTTTCATTCAAAGATGTTTTGTTCAACAATATTCTCCAACTCTGTGCATCGAATTTTTTTAATATGTTAATCCAAGAGTAGGTAAGTATAATCCACATATCAAATATATGAATGGTATCGAGATTTAATTCTACAATGTCTATCTCTTTCTCTTTGTGTCTGTATGTGAATGTGAAAAATTGTGAAATTAGATGATAAACATCGAAAAGAAAAAAAATGGTTTTAAAGTAAAAATTAAACGAATGAAATAAATGTTCTCGTCCGAGATGCTGTTAATCTAGTTCGAGCCCTCAAACACTTGAATTATTTGGAAAAGTGTTTTATCTTCATTATACAATCGCATAAAATACATATTCGTCTCGAAAAAAAATTCCCCATTGCCGAAAAAGAAGAAAAAAAAAAAGTTTGATTGTGTCTTGGGATAGCATGCCGTTCGCGTATTTCTTTCTTCTTCTTCCACCCCCTTCCCCGAAGAACCGTGGTAGATTCGATTAAATGTTTCAGGTGGTCTCGGATCTCCGCGTCATTACGGCGGCGGTGTAGTGAGCAAGGAACAGAATATGCTGTCGCCCGGTCATCCGCACAGCGGTTGTCCACCAACGGCCAATCACAATCAACAAAATTCGATCAACAGTCAACATTACACGAATCAACAACAACACACATCCATGATTTATCACACGAGTGCTAATACCATCAATCCCACGGACGTGCAAAACAATCAATTTTGTTACGATCGAACGTCCGTGGCGATGTACGGTTCTGGGCCTGGAGATCCCCAGGACGCGAGGTCAATGCCTCCCGGTAATCCTGCCGGTCACCAAATGGGTGGTAAGTCATGTGACCTATTAATGTCATGTGACCATCACTGTATCATCATTCCTTCGTCACCGTCACCAACACCGTCACCACCATCGCCACAACCACCACCTCCATCTCCTATTATGTTGAAAAAAAAAGTATATATATAAAACGACAATATTTGTCGTATCGTCAGCGGGCCTGAGCCACGGGCCCAACTCACTCTCCCCCCACCCACGCTTTATCGAGCACATCACTTCACAATCACTCACACCGAATCTATTTAAAAAAAACAAAGTAATAATAATTTAAAACATCACTCCTTCACCATCATTTGTACGTAACATCGTCGCACAAATCCCACGGTGATCAATGTATTGATCATTGTTTATTTCGTTCATCAGCTTGCGGTACGGCTCTTTCTCTATCTCTCCCCCCCCCTGTCTTTCTTTTTCTCTTTCTTTATGCACCGTGTTGAGGATGTATCGCACTTATCTTAATTTTCACATATCGTAGCTTTTTTCATTACGTAAAAAACTTGCAAAATTTTCACATGATTGAATCTGTTGTTGTTGAAGAGTTATATAGCCGGGTGGACTTTGGCAAGTGTTCTTGTGGGAAATGGGAAAAAGTATGACAATATGCAATCGATAAACGCATTGAATTGATATTAAGAAATTTTTTGACGAAAAGATCCGTTGTGTAGAATTCCGATTTGATAAATCTCATCGAAAACAAAAAAATTGAGTATTTTTCGGCCATCTCACTGCTCAGTTTCAGTCAACAGTTCGAGTCAGGGCACAATCGTAACGAAAAGTTTTTCGTTGGAATCCGTAATCATCGCGAGCTATACAACATTAGTGATTGTAAAAAGTTAAAGGAAGAAAAAAACACAATATAACATGTAAATAATAATAATATATATTCGGCGATATTCCACGCTTACAGATATGTCTGGCATTCACAGTGTCGTTATAATTGAGATTGGCGTACTTTAGGTTGGAATTGTATGTGTGAAGTATCCTTAACACGGCCCATCGTCGATCACTACTCACAATTTACTTACACGTTCAAGGCGCCCCCCTTCCTTTGCTCCCCCCTCCCTCCACGTTGATAATCCGCATATACACGTTGCCAAAGCCTCGTGAATGTACGGTTTCTTCCGAGCTTGTGTGCTTTGACGTTTCGCGTAATGCGACTACGAAAAAAAAACAATGAAGAAAACAAAAAATTAAAAAAAAGGGGGAAACAGTGCGAAGAGGGCCATCAAGCTTTTTCGTGGCAATAGTGTCGTCGGAGCTTGCGGGAAACTTGTACAAAAAAAAAAGAAACCATGATATACCAATGGAATCCAACGATCTGTCTCATCGACCTTTTTTTTCTATGGGTTCGTTCGAAGGTTCACCGTCCGGATTTTACGCACAACATTTTTTTTTTTCGACATCTGTCCGATCGTGCTATTGTCGATTTCTAATCACTCGACGATTTGTTCGACGTGGATTATTTTTTTTTTTCACGTCAGTGTTTGAGAGAATCGAGATACCAGCTTCGCCGAATCATCGTGTAAATAATCGTTTAGTGTATCATTGTCATCCGTTCATCCTCGGAAGAAGAAAGAAAAAAAAAGACATCAACAAATATTATGAAAAATATTGTATAATGACAACTATACCTGTGAAATTGTATAGCATTAAGTGTTTGCATGGTGCTTCGTTGCTGTCTCAGCACTATTTCGTGTCATAACTACCGCTCACATTGAATTTCGTGCTCCATCAATTTTTTTTTTTTGTCATCAATTCAATACTAATTCGACCGTTCAAACATCACTTATGAATCATGAACAGGACCGCAATTTGTAAATAATAATGTACAGTCACGTTACTGGTAGACACACTCTCGAATTGTCCTTTTGTACATTTGTATTCGAGTTTGACGAATTTCTGGCAATTACGTTTGTTTAAAATTAAAGTTACGAATTTTTTCGTCGAATTTTCATCAGAATGTCGTTTTGTTGCCGATTATCCAATTTTTCGACGGATAACGATCGCGGAATGACGATTGCCGAAAATTCTTCATCTTTTCACGGGGAACACCCACGGTAGAGATCACCCTCTCAATCACGCCTCTTGTAACCCACTTAGACGAATTATTGTAGAAACATTGAAAGAAAAAAAAACAAGAAAGGAAAAAAAAACTCACTTTCGATAAGACAAATGAAAAATGATTTGTTTAATCTCGGTAATATTGAGACTTGATTAATGTAGCATTGAACCCAAATCCGTTGCCCCCGTAGTTGAATCTTCATTAGACCCAGAACGACAATATTTTACAACGCGATAATAATTATCATAAACCAGATCTTTTTTTTCACCGACGAAACGAATTTTTTTCTTCAATTTATTATTTTCTATTTTTTGCTCTTTTCGTTTGTTTCTTTTTCGTATTTTATTACAAATATTTACGTTCATTCGAGGACTTGAAAGTTTTTGACGACTGTCACTTAACTCGACGCTGACTATCGTTGTTTGTTTGTTTTTTTTTCGTTTTTTTCAATTTACAAATTATTCACGCTTTGAAAAAATGCTGTATCACTAATACTCATTTTCGTTCGTCCCTCGTTTTCTGTTTGTAATTTTCGCAGGTAATACGAGTGGAACGGGTGGCATGACTTCGGAATTTGTGCGACAAGAATTGCGAGCGGTCGTGGGAGCGCGGACGCAGCAGAGGTTACCCAACAACATGCAGAGCAACCTCGGTGGTCAAGTGACCCAGGACGATCTCGACGCGCTGGGTCTGCCGTTCGAGATGTCTTCGGCAGGTGAGAACGATTGCCCGATTAACGAACACCTCTACCACCGCCCCCACCCCTTTCGACCTGGAAAGCTTTGTTTTTTTTTATCTTCAAGTTTTTGTAACAGATCATCATCTCTTGTTTCACCGTCATAACACCGTTACAGTCGGTGGTACAAGAGCGTCGTCTGCGTATCTCCTGGAATGAAAAAAAATATTTGTGAAAATCAACACGACCAGTTAAAAGTAAACTACTTCAAATATGACGCGTTTTACTCAGTACGGCGTCCAATCTTCATCATTGTTGATCAGAGCTTGGCAGCAACTTTTCACCAGACTTTTGTGCGGTTTTGAGTCGTTCTCGTCTTGTAATATCCATTATTACGTTCGATACCGAGCGTGAAAGTCACAACGCATCTTAAATTCTTCCTCATTGCGTCTTGAACGGTCGTTTTTTTGTTTCTCGGACGTGCTAGAGCTTTGAGTGACGCTGACGACGCTCTTGTGCCACTGACTGTTTATCGATTAATTCTTCACTCGCATTGACGATCTTTCGACGATCGATCGTACGTTTTTACGTAGTTGAGAGACAAACACGATATTTTCAATTATCGGCAAATTTATTTCTTCACGATTTTTTTTTCTCGTAATTGCCACAAGACCACACCCCTGCCCTGCCCCTGCCCCCCCTCTGTTGCCCCTCTCACAGCACAGCACGTTAATTGCATCGTGCGTAAGTACCATTCAACGGATTTCGATGCACTAGTTCGATAGAATATTACATAATACGTATATATAATACAATATATACGACCCGTGCTCATTTATTCAATTATTATCTTTTGTCTACGTACCGTGAATTATTATTTTTGGTTTCTCTTCTTCGCATATGACACACTTGAAATATTTGGGATGTGTTGAAAAACGGCAAAGTTTTCAGATTGTCTCACGATGAACTCTCGCATTGGAAGTAGATAGCATTAGATTTCGCTTTCACGAAATTTGATTTTGGGATTAACGAGTAACTCTTTTAAACGATTCTCTGATTAACGAGTAACTCTTTTTTTTTTCCCGTTGCAGTCAATTTTTCAGGTAAACGAAAAATTCCGGGGGTTAAAAGTAAGTGCAATACGTACTATTGAGGTTACCTAAAATCGGGATATTTTTTGTTTTACAATCTGTAAAAAAAAAAACGTTAACTACGTTTATTTGAACGAAAATCATTGAAAAGTGAGGGAAACGAATGGTCAACTTTTTGTTTATTGTAAAATCCGAAAATCCTATTTCAATTGACCTTAATATTATGTATTGCACTTACGTTTACAGACGTCTCCCGCTATTATCTACATCAAATGTGAGAGCCGTCATAAGAATCGAAAAATGTTGGCTTTTTTCAACACCCCCCAATAAACATCCACAATAATTGCCATTTTGATTAGTTACAGCACGATAGAAACTATCGCTAATGCAACTTTAGAACTAGCCCCCCCCCTTCCCCGCCCCCTGGCCCACCGTGCCCCCCCGCCCCCCCAAGATAGATTGGAGTATGCTGTGAAAAAGTATTACTGGGCAGTTTCGAAGCTTGGACGTGACGAATTGTCGCACACTCGGTCGATGGTCACGTGTACCACGGTGCATAATCAATTACAATCGAGGTTATTTTTCCCATATTGTCATTTGCGTACATGACTGTTCCATAGATAAAAAAATCGACGCTTATCAAAGATACATACGACGATAACGCTCGCGAATTGATGAAACGATTGTCTTTTGTCTTCGTTTGTTTTTTTTTATACAAATTTTTTTTTTTCTATTTCGAAAAAATGATCGATCAAAGGCAAAAATCGTTGTGAAGACTATTGGTAACATGTATTGTTACAATGTCCCAATTAGGTGAGGCTGTGGTTAGCGATGGCCCTGCAAAGAGTTGGGCCATTGGGAGTGCCGGCAGTGCCCCCTCCTCCTCCAGGGTAAGATCCCTCCGAAAATTACTTTACGTATTTTTTTGATTTTGTATGCTCTGTCTTCCCTCTTCGCTTGGCTTGAAAAAAAAAAACAATAAAAAAAAAAACAATCCTCATTATGCACGACATGTTAATTATTTACAATTTTATCTCACTATTATCATAAATAATGAGAACGTTCTATATCGTAGGGTATAGTCGTAATTTGATTAGTCATAATACTGCTTCTCTTCGCATGTCTATTCATTAAAAAAACAAAATATTTAACAGATTACGTAGAGTAGTTGGTGATTACATTACCTACATCATATATACATATACATAAATTTTATAATGTCAAGTCGCATACACACGTTATGTTTGCAGCAGCTTTAGAATGAAGAAAGTATGTTTATTGAATATTTGAAAATCGAACGTGAATGGAAAAAAATATATATTATTCATTCAGCGTGCGATTTGAATATTGAAAATCAGAGAATTTTTTTTTTACTGGAATATTTACCCGGAAGAGCCAACAAACGTAATTATTTGATACCCACCCTTTTTTCTCTTTAAATCTATCAATAAGACACAAACGAGCCAACGCGAATTCCAGTTTTTTCTCTTATTTTCTCGTATGACGAAACAAAACGTCTTCTCCGACGTTAGGGCTGCCTCTGTTCATTGACACTTTCCACATTCGAGTCCTCGTTTGACGAAAACAAAAATTCAACCACATACACACGAGTCAACGGACTGTGGATAGCCATTGACACAATTTGCCTCGTCGTGCAAAGAGTAATTTTTCCTGTCACTTCTGATATTTCGTTCGTTTTTTTCTTGTCCAATCGAAATTTTTTCTCTCTCTTGGCTGAAAGGTTGTGGGTTATCGAAAGCTTGAGCTCTCACTCGCGAGTACACTGGCCGAATCGTGGATAATGTACTCGTAGTCCTGGGGAGGGGTAATGCTTTTTCACAGTGAAAAAAAAAGTGATTCGTGGGTTTAGAAGAAATTATGTAAATCACATTGTATCGAAGGTGTGACGTTCTGAGCTTACGTACACGATCACGAACGACGATATGCATGTGATGATTTTTTTTTTTTTCGTAGAATTGATAATGAACGCTCGTCGCGTTATCGTAGGCTATTGGAAAATATTTTTTAAAAATAAAACAAAATAAAAACGCAGAAAAATCGTTTCACGCATTTACATATCAATGTATACATGTGTGTACGCGCGTGCTGGGAAGCTGACAAAGTGCCTTTGAAGATCGTCTAATTTGTTATTTATTTATCTTTCAAAAAAAAAATCTTTTTGTCATATTTTTTTTACATTTATATATGATTCTCGTGTGCGTAGTTTTGTTGACGTAATGCGAAAAAGTAACTGCCTTTACGAGAGAGCGCTTCATGCTATTGAGTCGTCTAATAGTTTGACTTGCGATATTTGGTATGAACGTATAATTTGGATCTGGCGAGTTAATCGAGTGACAAGTACGTTGAGGAATTTAATTTTTCTCGCGTACGAATTAAATCACTTCTTGTTTCGATGCCAAGCGTGATGTACTTGGTTACATGTTTGAGGAAGGATTCTAGTTCGGGGACCTCTGGAAATGGGTCATTTTTGAAAATGAAAGTCATTTCATGAGATGAAAATTTATATTTTCTAGTTTATAAAAATTAAATTTTTCTTTTAGTTACAAATTTTTAATGAAACATTATAATCCTTATTATAATGTTTTATTAAAAATTTGTAACTAAAAGTACAAATTTTTAATAAAACATTATAATCCTTATTATAATGTTTTATTAAAAATTTGTAACTAAAAGAAATATTTATTGAAATACAGCTAGACGACCTTCTATCTTTGTCTGACAATACAATTCCAAACTATTGCACATTTCCAAAAAATAAAAATAAACTTTACGTAGATATTCCCAAGGTCATATGATATTAAAAAATGAGAAGAAAAAGAAAACGATTTTTCGGACGTGCCAAACTAGAATCCGTCCTCGATTACAATCTTTTCGTGCAATGGTCTCTATGGTTAAAAATTGATGATTAGCTGACCCGTAGCTTGTGTGACATGCGTACTCATAAATTTCAATGGCTTAATACCGCAAATGCGTTTGAGCTGTGCATATAAACATAGCGCGTAAGTTTTTATTTATTTTTTATTTTTTATTATTTTTTTTCAAAATATGAATCATCGCTACATGTGCTACATCGAATAAATACGATTAGTACGTTATTTCGAGACTGATATCGTCATTATCAATGACAGAGACGTGATGAACGACGTAAAATCAGATAGATCATAGCTCAACGATCGAACGAACGAACGAAAAGAAGGAAAGAAAATAAAAATTTCACGAAGAACAAATGAATTAATGAAAATTTATATTTGTTTGCAGACTACTATGGAGGAGGCGGTACGAGGTGATCCAAAATCGTCCCTGCTGCAGAAGTTACTGTCCGAGTGACTGCAGGCTGCTGGCCCCTCTCACCGTGAAGATTTATTATATGTAATATACTATATTTGATTAAGACAAACAGAAATAAGAAGAAGAAAGAGAAAGAGAAACAAACGAAGAAAACGAAAAATTACAAAAAAGAAAAATTAAAAAAAAAAATGGATTAAGAAAAACAAACACACGAATTACACCTACATCCACACTCTATAATACGTAATGGATACTATTGTATTATATATGTAATAATACACGTGTAAGGTAGTATGCAGATACGTATCGCCAAATACATTGTCAACTGGTACGCGGGTATAATTTCCAAACAACATTTAATTAGTTTAATCGATATTTAATTAAATGAAATTTTACGGTCGTCGATTGGGCCGTTCTTGTGTTGTGCCGAGAATGTATTTTTGCTTTTTTTTCTCTGTTTTTTTGGTTATTTCTTCGAATCAATCGTGCTAAAATGAATGAAAAAACAAATTTAAGAAAAAAAAAGAAAACCCATAACGTGAAGTATCGTGGAATACGAGATTTGGGTTGGGTAAATCGTAAATTTGTTGATCCGAACGTGACCAATGTGGGACGGATGAATATTTAACGGACCGGAATGAAAGGAAAGAAATAAAAAAAAAAAATGAAATTCCGCGTACCCGGTAGGCACAGTACTTGGTATCCACTGAAAGAAACTACGTAGGTACCTCAAAGGTATACTTTATTATACCACTGGCTGTTGAACATAGAACTATTTATAGGTTTAATTATTGTACACAGAAAAAAATAGAGCACTATTACGTTTTTTCTCTTAATTTAACATCTAATTTTTTTTTTTGAATTTTTTTTTTGTTTTTTTTTTGGACTATTATATTATGAATAATATATTTGTGATTGTAAGAATCTGCAACCAAAATGTGACAAAGAATAATTGTTGTTGTTAATATGATTATAATAATTATTATAATATAATAACTATTATTTTATTATTTTATTATTGACATTTACGATTATTATTATTATTAATAATAATATTATTATTATCATTATTATTATTATTATTACGAATATTCTTGTTACGATTACGAATATTATTACCATATTTGTAAGGTTTATTACTATTATTTTATTATCATGATCATTATTGATATCGATATTAATATTATTGAACACACATTGGCGTATGCATATTTCTATTCTATGATAAGGGTACCTTTATATAAAAGTTCATATATATATATATATATTCACACATATATATATATATTATACATGCGTATATATATGTACTAAAGAAAGAAAACGACCTTCTATTTTGCATAGCTCGGTAAATCTCTTTTTGGGTCTTAGATGCACACTTGAAAAAAAAAAAGAAAGAAAAATCACTTCTAAACCACATCTGTTATATAAATACCAAACATTTAATGATATATATATATAATATATATATGTATATTTATACATATGTATGTGTATATATGCATCCGTATGCAAGAAATCTCACGCAAGTGTCTTATTTTTCCATGGAGTTTATCGGCAATTATTAAATCTCCGATCACACACCTCATTCAGACGCTTTTCGTTTTTTTCGAGCACCAGTAGTCAACCACATTGATAAAAGATTTATTCGAACGATCTGTATACTCGAGATTAAAATCCAAAAATTGTCTACCGAGTTTCGTCGAAGCTCGAAATATAAGTCAAACGAAATTTTAATCATAAAATTGTGTGGGAAAAAAATAAAAAAATCATGGACTCAATCCCAATAATAATGATTGATAGTGAACGCTGATCTGGGAAAAATGGTAAATCGTGACGAGACAAAAAAAATGCTTTGTTTCTCAATTTGGGAATTTTATAAATTAAACGATCAAGACGAAAAAATCATGGTTCGAAAAAATTTCGTTGATTGTTATATCGTTAAAATTGAAATATTGATTTTCGAAATACGGTTTGGTATTACAGCGACTGGCGATTTTTTTTTTTTGTAATTGAAAATATGAGTCGCCGATGAAATATCTATTTCGAATGCCCTATGGGGTCTGATTGGGGTGTGCAATCGACGTGATAAGGGCTGCAAGAGAATAAAAATAACGAGATGGAAGGAGGAAAGGGTCGAGAGAGTGATGAGAGCCCGAGAGAGACAGAAATACAGAGAGATAGAGAAGGTGACAGAGAGTAAGAGATAGAGGGAGAGAGAGCGAAAGAGGAAATGGTAATGAACGGTATCGATGGATTCGCATGCCGTTCGTAGAATTGTTTCAACGTTATACCGCCGGTGGGAAAAACACTGCGCTGCTGCGTCGTTCTTAATATTTTTTTTCACAAAACCCTGTATCCAATTTAAAAAAAAACCAAAAAACAAACAAACAAACAAACAGAAAACAAAAGAGTACCCTGTATACGAAAAAAAAAGAGTTATGAATTTTTCTATATCGTGATTATCATTCCTCCGATCCACCAAGTGGGTGCGGATCGAAGTTCCGAATGTTCAACGGTCCGAAGGCTCAAAATTCCGACAGCTCAAACGTACGAAATCCATTGTATCGAAAGCGTAATTTTCCAAAGGTCCACGAAAGCGACACGCCAATTTTTCGACGGACCAAAATCCTAAAAACGTAATTGACATTCGAAGTTTTGTCGTGTCGGAACATTTATTTTTCATAAAATTTCGATTCGATATATCGACCTGTCGGAGATTGAAACATTCGAGGTTTTTTAGTTTTCAGCACGGAAAAATTCGTAGATTCGGATTTTCAAGAAAATTCAATTCGAATGAAGAAAAAATCGGCATTTTGAGCCTTCGGACCATTGCAAAATTCGTAACTTCGATCCGCAACCCCACCGAATGCCCGTAGAATTGTTTCCTCAAATTTTGACAAACTTTTTTGTTTCTTCGTTTCGTCACGTCAATTTCAAACGTCAGTGTTTTCCATCTGCGTTAGCGAATAATAAATTGAAAGAATCATCGTTGACGCGTAGCAGTTATGATTGTTCAACCGCAAATCGAAATGCTGCGTGACCACTCCACCGCTAAATTTTTCATTTATCTCGAGATCGAAAAAAATGAAAAATAACGAAAAACAAATCGAGAGTATAAAAAAGTAGATTTAAAAAAATGAAAAAAAAAAAAAAAATTGAAACACAACGATAAAGTCAACTCTCTGGGAAACACGTTCGTGAGCCGTTCGGAAATATGTGCACGGAACATATACGTCACGCGTGTACCACAGCCGTTGATGCCATCTCCGTGAGATCTCTTCGCGTCACGTGCGCTTGTGAGAGCGCAATGTACACGCGCTGTGTGCTCTCGTCCGTGCGCGTGCGTGTGTGTGTGTGTGTGTGTGTGTGTGTGTGGGTGAGTGTGTGTGTATATATATAGTGATTTTATGTCATATAGATAGATCATATGTGCTTTCTAATGATGAATAATTTTATAAATATAAACGTAATAACGATTTTCGAGGCGTGCGCTTGCTCTCACTCACCTTGCTGCCATCGCTGTCGCACTGCTTGAGAAGGCATCTTACCATCAACCTCGATCCCCAGAAAAAAAAAAACAAAATGAAAAGGTTCGAATTTAGGATTTGTTTTTTTTTTCTAAGAAATAAAGAAGAAACGAGTAATAAAAATTCGAACGAATTTCTTTTGGGCTTCGTTATCGAAGAATACATCAATTTTGGGCTTAACAAAAAAATTGATCCTTAAATATTGGGAAATAAAATTAAGTAATGTTGGCTGATGGTTTTTTTTCTTACGTGGCCTCGTAAATTTTTGAAGGTAAAAGGGAAAAAAGGTTCAGGTGCACTGACAGGACACAATGAAAACAAGGATTCGGTATTGCGCGAATTAATGTGAACACATTGGATTTCTCATGATTCTCGAGATGGTAATACTGCACTTTCACACTGCACTGTGTTTTTTTTTATACGTGGATACTGGATAATTGTTACCAGTTGGAGGCACGATGAACAGTGAGAAATACAAGGCAATGTTGGAGTCGAATTTAGTCACTGAACTCGGAAAAAGTTCAAGCTGTCGATTGACGGATTTTCAGGCAAGAAAGGGAAGGGGGTCCTTTCTCTATTTTCAAGCCAGCCAGGTGGACATAGGGTCTCCTGAAACGAGCGAACCCCTCTACGACGACTCTTTCCCAAACACCAAAAAAAAAAAAAAAAAAAAAAAAAAAAAAAAAAAAAAATCAAAACGCAAATTATTGTGGCTTATACAAAAATTCGTTTATTTCAAATTCATTAGACATTTTTATAATATCAATAATCATACAATGTTATTTCGAGCTAAAGAAAATAAGACAAAAAGACAAACAAAAAAAAAAAAAATAGAAGAAAATGATTATCTCGTCGTGTACGTAAGTCGCGTTATTCCGCCAGGTTCGACTAATACGATAATGGGCAATTAACGATCGAGGGGGGCGGTGGAAAGGAAGAGCGTACGTAGTAGACGTAATATTTGGCAGTATTTCGTAAATTGGAATAAGACCTATCGCGTGGCACGTCGCATGGTCAATCTCATTGGCCATGCAATGGCTGACAGGCTGACTATGTTGTTGACAAAACGATGTTCACCGTACATTTCCGAGGAATTCGTCGGAAATAACTTAACTAACACAAGACAATTGTAATCGATTATATTATTTATATACATAGTTTCTGTTAAAAATGTTTATTTTAATTTTTTTTTATTTATCTATTTTTTTTCAATTGTTCATTTGAATTTAAAAAAAAGTTCAACCCTTAGCTGGCACACTGGGGTGGAAAAGCTCCGAAGCAAAATCAACTCTCATTCGAGACATCTATTCTTCATTTATCAGAATGAATGCCCTTTTTCGAACAGCCACTATCAGGCTATCTTTTATCTTCCTAAAGCAAAGTATTTGCATAGTATCCGGTCAAATTTTTAGATTAATGAAAAAAGGGCAGAGTTTCGATTTAAAAAAAATGAAAATCTACAATTTTGCGTTTTTTCCAACTACAACAATTTTTTTTTCTCAAGTAAATATTGAATTTGAACGAAACAAACTATAAATGGGCACTATGAAGGCACATCTTGAATGGAGTATCGAAGAATATATGAGAATTATTCCAATTTAAAAAAAAAAATAATAAGTTGGTTATTCGCGACAAGCCTCTGTGCGGTATCGGGGTCCGAAAAGACCCCTGTATGCCAGTAAAGGGATCAACGATTGTAATTGCCGTTGGTTTTACGACGAATTTCATTTGGCGCTAGACGAAGCTTGGGGTCTACGAACACGACTACGTCTGCGATATTGACTGGGTACGCGATTGTAACCCGTACGGCTGTTCCCGCGATTTCCCGGATTTCGTCGGCGTACCCATTCGTTCGGTACTCGATCGTTATCGTTTGCCGAATTGGTGTTCGACGGTCGCGCATAACGATGATCGTTCGCATCGATCGCTGACGATCTCGGATCCTCGGTTATTCGTCGACGTATGCAAACCGCGCAACGGCTGACCCTCGACGTGTGATCGGCTTTAAGAGTCTGATGAAGAGGTTTGCGGAACATCTCGTAGTCTTTTATCGTCGCGAGCCAGTAGGATATTGCGGTTGAGAAGTAATTGCAAGTACCGAGACCGCGACACTCGATGAACGGTCTCGTTCGAAATTCTTCCAAGCAAGAACCCGGCGAGACGAGTGATTGTCCACCTCCGGCTGCTCCGGCGTCTCTGTGCTGTAAATTTTTATCATCTCTTGTCAGTTATTATCCATTATTTCATCGATAAATCGCGCGGAAAGTTTTATGCCGGTAAAAAAAACAACAACAACAAGATTTTGCTTCCTTAGAAATAAAGCTGAATTATGATGGGATTTTTTCTTTACTTTAGATTTTCATGTTACTACGTTTAGAATGTGAATTACTAGAAAACGGTTTCAGCTACAGTCCCCAAATTTTGCAGACACGTGCAAGCTCTATAGTCCTTTGAAAAAAAGGCTTCCTCGTAGAAAAAGTTCGTTCGCTACCTTGTGGCGAACCTGTTTTGACGTTGACTTACCATGAGGAAACTGTAGCCGATCCAAGCTTCTTCCCATCCACCGGGGCAATCGGGTATGGCCATCGATTGGCTATGCACGGCGATCATCCTCGTCGGTGCCTCACAAACCGCGCATCTGGATATGTAACGTCCGACCTCGGGCGCGGGAATGGGATTCATCATCATGGGCATTGGTTCGGTCGAGCTGAGCCAATAACTGTAATCGTTGCGACTCGCGTAATCGCAAACGTTGTTGAAATTGCAGAACATAAACGGCATCGTCGAGAATTTTGTTATGCAACTTCCGGCAGCACCTGATGCAACAACGAAAAAATTTGATCATTAATAAAAAAAAATTTTAAATAGGAAAAAAAAATAGAACAACAATAAAATATTTGTTTAAAATGTTGATGTGATGGACTCGCCTCGTCGTGGATAATCAGATTGACTGATAATCTGGAAAAATCGAATTCCATGACATTTTTGGAGTTTATAGAAAACTGCTAAACAAAATGCGCCTAAATATATAATTTTTTTCAAAAACTCAAAAAAAAATGAAAAATATAGAATCACAGTAATAATCACCACTAGAGAAACTGTGATTATGAAATTGCATTGATTTTGATTTTACAGTTTGTTTATCGGTTTAACATTGATTCCAAATATTTTATGAAATTCCATTTACAAGCCTTTTCCCCAGAAAAACGAAATCAAAATTTGATCACCTTGGAACAGAATTTGTAGCTTCTTTTTCATATCGTCAAAACTGAATTGTCTTACCGAGATCCTGGGCCCAAGGATGACCGTTGCCCATTATGTGCAGCAACGAAAATCCGTCCCAAAGTTTGACCGTATTTTTCGGACACAGAGGTATCATTTCGGATTGCGAGTGTCGAGCGAAGTGGAAACCCCGACTTTTTGGACCAGGACCCGGCGGAGCTCGATCGCCCGGAGCTCCGGCAAAACCTGAACGAGTGAGAATTATTAATTTTTTGAATATGAACATTAATTTATAATGGTCGACGGACAAACGACGAATAAGTTTGACGAGGAATTATGTGCCTCGTTCGTACCTGTGACTCCTTGTGGTCCGGTGACACCGGTCGCGCCTCGGTAACCAGATCGACCGACTTCACCTTCGGCACCGTGAGCTCCCCGAGGTCCGGTCATACCACGCTCGCCCTCCAGACCCGGAAGACCATCGATGCCCGGCTCACCCGGTATTCCATTCGGTCCATCGAGTCCTGTGATATTACGAGTTTCATACATCATAATCTTAAAAATTTATTTTTTACGGAATTTCGGATCATCCGGATATTGTGAAAAGAAAATAACGCATGTACGATAAAATCTTGGATTGTTAGTACACTTTGTTTGTGAGTGGTTGCGCAATTTTTTTTTTTGGACGGTAAATGAAAAATTCCGACGATCAAAAGTGACTTAAATACACATTAAGATCACTTAAAATTACGATATTTTTCTTTATACTGTAAAAAAAAGTGTTGCATTTTTTTTCGTCAGTTTACAATTATTTTTGTTAAAAAGTTGTTAACTTTTTGAGTCAAATTATACTATAAATTAATAATCATAGATACAATATCCAATATGTATATATATATTTAATTTATATTATTCATGAGGTACAGAGATATAAAATAATATTTATTTACCAGGTAATCCAGGATAGCCTACGTCACCGGTCATGCCCTTCTTCGGGTAGGGCGGGTACGGATTGTAACCTTGATCTCCTTTCGGTCCCTGCGTTATGCAATGTATCGTCATGTAATTTGAACAACTCATCGTTTCATCGTGACGAAAAAATGTTTTGACATTTTTTTAAAGTATATACCGACCTGTGGTCCATCGGGACCAGGTAGGCCGTCAATTCCAGGTTGACCATCGTCACCAATTTCGCCTTTGAAACCCGTTACTCCCGGTGATCCCCGTTTTCCCGACTCGCCCACCATGCCCTTCAGTCCTGGACGGCCTTCCAGACCCGGCCATCCTATATCACCCGTCTCGCCTTTCGGAGCGCCAAGCGTAATACCCGGTTCTCCTTGAAATCCTTTCGGTCCTTCTACTCCGGGGAAACCTGGTAGCCCGCTCAAACCCCGATTTCCGGGTCGTCCTTGGTAGCCCCGAGGACCTGCGACATTAATTTATTCAATTATTTATCGTCTTCAAGCTCATCGATTTTTTTCGCATTCAACTCAATGTGAGAAATAATTACGAGTCGACGGAGTAAGATGGAAAAAAATTATAGCATTCAGTTCAATCCTCCTGATTTGAGGAAACATTATTGAACTTCGTCGAGTATATTGGCGCATATATAAACTTCATGTCATTTATTTATCATGCGTCTTTGAAGTCACGGAAGATTATACGAAGAACAATCGATTTTGTTTGTACCTTGATCTCCGCGTGGTCCTTTTGGTCCCGGAGTTATTCCACCCGGTTCGCCGGAAATGCCTTTGGGGCCGTTAGGTCCGTATTCGCCAGGAGCACCTTTCTGACCAGATCTTCCAGGAATGCCCGGTTGACCGTCGAGAGCGGACAATCCTTCTTCGCCTCTTTCCGCAAATTGTCCAGGCAAGCCTGATGACATTCGATCAACAGACCATTGGGCAATGAATGTCACGAATGACCTCGTAATCGATTAAATTAATTTTTATCAATAATTACCCGGTGATCCCCGAGGTCCTTGTTCACCCGGTAAACCAGGGAATCCCTGCAGTCCTTCAAAACCAGCAGCACCTTTGAATCCAATTTCTCCGACTTCACCCTGAAACCGATCCGAAAAAAAATCGAGAAATTATATTCAGACACTTTTGCGACGAATATCGATGACATTCAAGTATCACGAAGCCTAACCTTGCTACCGGGGTATCCTTGAGGACCCATATCCCCCCTGGCGCCCTTTCGTCCATGCAGTCCGTCCAATCCTTGATCGCCGACATCGCCCCACGTGGCTTCGAAGAACGACGGCAAGCCAGGCTCACCGACTGCACCTTTCGGACCCTCGCGGCCGGGCAAACCTGGGTATCCACGAACGCCAGTGTCTCCGGGTAATCCTGAAAACACATAAGAACCATTTGAGTATCATCTGGACAAATCTACCACCAACGAATGCATAAAATCTATCATAGACTTACCAGGACGTCCCATTTCACCAGGAGTACCGTCCAATCCAAGCTTGCCCTTGAGTCCTTCGGGACCGGTTGGTCCCATACGTCCGCGTTTTCCTTTACTGCCGTTTACGCCGTGACTGCCCGGTGTGCCTGATCTTCCTTTCAGGCCGTAATCACCTCGCTCACCCTTGAAACCATCGAAACCCATATCGCCGCTCTCGCCCTTCAATCCGGGCCGTCCCGGTGCACCGGGGAACCCGGCGTTACCTTTCGGTCCCTTGGCTCCGTCAAAACCGAAGCTGTCCCTGCCCGGTTCGCCCGGAGCTCCGGGTTTTCCGTCGTAACCCGGTCGCCCGTGTGGTCCCATTTCACCCATCAATCCTGGCTCTCCGAAGTCACCCTGCGGACCGCTGAACGAGTTCTCACCCCGCAATCCCGGAAGCCCGTCGTAACCGGTATCACCGCTGACGCCCTTGAGTCCGGGCGGTCCGATTGGGCCCGGTAAACCACGACTTCCGAAGTCTCCTCTCTCGCCCTTGTCACCGCGAGCTCCGCTCAGACCCTCCAGGCCCTCCTCACCCGGAGGTCCGGGTTCACCGATCTCACCTATGTCGCCGTCTTCACCCGGACGACCCGACAAACCCGGTATTCCGACCATTCCCGGATAACCCTGCGGTCCCTGGTCTCCGTCGTCGCCCCGACGTCCGTGAATGCCGATTTCGCCCTTCAACCCCTTCATACCGTCGAATCCGGATAATCCATCCGGACCTTAAAATGGAAATTTAAGTTATTAATCGACATATGAATAATTAACGGATTTAACGTCGACATAGTGATTTAAGGCGATATGTACCTCTGATACCGATGTTTCCAATTTTTCCAGGAGATCCGGGGATACCGGGTGCACCTGGAAAGCCTCTGATACCTTGTATACTGTCACCTCTGACACCTTTGGCACCCTGGAAAAATTCATGATCGGCTTAACAATCACGAGACATATGCTACCTGAAAAATCTAATAATTCGGAGTATTAACGGATTTGAAATAAGTTACTTGTAGACCCGGAAGACCCTCAAAGCCAGGTGCGCCCTTGCTTCCCTTGATTCCCGTGACTCCTGCCTCTCCAGCTCTACCTCGGTTGCCTTGAGGACCAGCCGGGCCAATGTCACCCTTCGGGCCTGTGAAGCCACGTTCTCCTACCTCACCCATGTTGTTGATCGAACCAACATCACCACGTTCACCTTTTTGCCCCGGTAAACTCTGTCCAATGGAAATGACGCATAAATTCATGACATCAACATCTCGCAGTAATGAGTGAGAAAACGCTTGTTCTATCGAAAAATATTTGTAATGATAATATTCTAGATAATTGCCAATTAAAAGGTTGTATGACTCACTGGGATGCCCGTAGGGCCTGCTTGACCTGGAAGTCCGGCTATACCACGAGGACCTTCGTCTCCTGGCATACCAGGATATCCCTTCAAACCAGTACTACCTTGAATCGATAATCCCGGTGAACCAGCCGGTCCTGGTTTGCCCGGGAAACCCTCGTCTCCGGGATCGCCTTGGAATCCTTTTCTACCGGGAAAACCTGCAGACCATGAAAAATGCCAAATTCATCATCTTTCTTTCAACTCACTCCTCTCTTCCACGTAATCGTAATGACCCATCAACGTAATGAAACACTTGCCGCGATCGCCAATTTCTCCCTTTACTCCCACGTCACCAATGAAGTCACCGATCGGAAACGGAATACTGTCTCCTTGTTGTCCTTTTTGCCCGGTTTCACCGGCGATTCCCTTTTCACCGTCAGGTCCGGGATAACCCGGATCACCCCGAAGATTTTCTATCGGTTCACTCGCCGGATCGCCCTTCGCTCCGGGCTGTCCGTTCCAACCCGGCTTGCCGTCTTTGCCGTCCAGTCCAGGAATTCCGAAGTCTCCCTTGTCGCCTTTGGGTCCCTCGAGTCCTTCTTGACCGAGTTCACCGCGGATGCCACGAGGACCTTGAGGTCCTTCAGGTCCTGGAAAGCCCTTATCACCCACGTCACCGAACGGTATGACGATCATATCCGCCGGCGGCCATACGATTCTGCCAGGTTCACCCTTGGGACCCTGAGATCCTGCCATTCCCGGACGGCCGCTGTCTCCCTCGAGACCTTGCGGTCCTACGGGTCCTCGCCGACCGTACGCTCCCTTGAATCCACGAGGACCCGGAAGCCCGGGATATCCCGGTGATCCGGGATAACCGTTTACCCCGGAATCTCCGTGTTCGCCTTTGGGTCCCGGTGTTCCCGGGGCACAGTATCCGCAGTCGTCTCCTTTGAGTCCCTTTCTACCTTTGGGCCCGTGCGGACCGGGCCAACCATCCGGGCCGGGTCGTCCCGGAGTTCCCGGGACGCCGGGTTCACCGTCCGGTCCGCGAATTCTCACGCCCTTGCCCGGAGCACCTTTCGGACCCGGAGAACCGGGACTACCGCGATCTCCGGGTGGACCGTTGAAACCAGGCTGTCCGTGTTTGCCTTCAGGACCCGGAGGCCCAACGATCGTCAAGCCCGGGAATCCTTTCGCTCCGATTGGGCCGGGAAGTCCCGGCAATCCTATCGGACCTTGCGGTCCATTCTGGCCGGGCAAACCATCGTCGCCCTGTTCACCCTTGATCGAAGAACCTTTAGCGCCTTTCAAGCCTGGAGCACCGGGAGGACCGGGCATACCCGGGGGCCCTATATATCCAATCAAACCGGGTCGTCCCGGTGTGCCAGATTCTCCAACTTCGCCGGGCAATCCGACCTCACCCTGCAGACCGATATTGCCCATGATTATCTCATCGAGTTCGGGTATGTATAAACCAGGTTCGCCGGGAGCACCCTGTCTTCCCGGAGGTCCCAGATTGCCCGTTTCACCGGATTCCCCGTCGTCACCGTCGTCTCCCGGTTGGCCGGCGTAACCGGGCGCGCCTTTCTCGCCCTTCTCACCCGCCGGACCGGACGGACCCTCGTAACCTTGCTTTCCTCTGGGACCATCGTCACCCTGCTCGCCCTTCAGACCTTTTGCCCCGGAATAACCCGGACGACCCCGAGGTCCGTGGACACCGAATTCACCCTTATGTCCGCGATCCCCGTAATCACCTCGCGGACCTTTGGGACCCGGTGGACCTCTCACTTCCGTATGCGTGGGCGGTCTTCCATGCGGCAGATCCGGAGCTGGTCCGGGTTCACCCATGTCACCTTGATCACCGGGACTACCCTTGTCGCCCCACACTGGCTCGCCGTCCTCGCCCTGCATTCCCGGTAGTCCACGCTCGCCCGGAGGTCCCTGATTGAATCAACAATTCAAAATTATTTATCGTAATTTTCATGCAGCGATTGAAAAACGTCTATGGAAATTTATGTGCAAAACAATGCACGATCCGGCTACAGTTGTCTGGGAAAAGGGTGTCTTTGAGGGATCCGCGTTTTATGAATTATCTTCGAAGTCACGTTAAACGAACACGTGCCGTTATATCACCATTCATTGTCACTTTTCTCGGGAGCCCGGTCGTCCCGATGGAATTTTCTCAAGAAAGGAGCTAACTCCCCCCCGTCCCACTGCCACCCTCGGTACCCATGTCTGCGAGTTGCGTCAGCGTATATCTCGCTGTCCGTTCAGCCGGTTCAAGTTACACGAGAAATTGCCACGGGCAAAGAACGCGAGACTGAGAGACATTGTCATGTTGATCGCGAGGAATTTCATCTTTCAGTCACGTATTTCATTGTGTCGGGTAGCATTGACAAGGACATTTATAGTTCATGGTCGAACGATTTTTGTGAAAATATTTATCGGCGCTTATGATCGTTAATTAGTTCAGTTACGAGATATCATTGATGATCATAATTATTCTAATTGGGATGTATAATATTACTCACGAAATCGCCCGTTTGTCCTGGAAAACCGGGGGCTCCGGCAATACCTCGAGGTCCATCGTAACCCTGAAAGTTAAATATTTGTTTATTTAGATGGTCGTGGGATTATCGATTTTAATAATCTGTTAGATTCGTTTAATTTTTGTTTCATTGAAATTAGTTGTAAATGTTTGTAGGGTATGAAGGCTTTACCTTGGGGCCGTCGAAACCTGCATAACCGCGGTCTCCTTTCACTCCAACGGAATTGATTCCACCGTCTCCAGGTTCACCCGCGGGTCCTTGATCACCGGGGGGTCCTTGCTCGCCACGTCTACCGGTGGGTCCGGGATAACCGGGCGAACCACCGGCTCCGTCCGTTCCGTTGCAACCGTCCAAACCATCGGGACCCGTGACTCCAGCTATACCCGGATTACCCTTGATAAATAATCAATGCAATAAATTACAATCGGATCGATGTGAAACACAAAAATAAGTTAAAAATACACCGGTTTTCACGTTAAGGGTAGAGTTGCCGGTTGGAGCTAAGATCCTTTACCAATCAATGAACTAAAAAGTTATTCTGAAATTGAAAATTACAATTTTAAATTACTTATTATATAAATAATAAGACTAAAAAAAAGTGAAAAACTGAAAAATATTTAAAACAGTTCCATGATTTTGTCATCATCATTTTTTTTTAATTGTTCCAATTAGGCAATTGTAATCAACATTTAAGCTTTTCTTATAGAATTGATGAACATATTTACTCCGTTTCATTGCAATAAACTCAAAACTTTTCTTTTTAAAAATTCCCAAAGATGGACCTGAAAATTCCCGAATAACAGACAACTCTTCACTTGAAAAAAAAATATATATAAGTATCAAGCCACGACTTACCGAAAGTCCAGGACTTCCCGTGAAACCTCGAATGCCCTCGTCACCCTATAAAATAATCGTAACGTTAAAATCTTTACGAACACACGTTAGACCGAAACAAGAAAAAATAAAGAAATAGCCGAGATTACGGCACATGTTTCAGTCAGCTGGCGGGGCGAGCATCTTGTACGGGGAATCAAACATTCTTCGAGAACACGTGGTCTTCGTAAGAAACACCCTGTAAAGTTTGATTTAACTGGAACACGTGTGTGTGTGTTAGTCAGCGAGCCTGCGAGACGAAGACTCGTAGTCGTTTACTCTTCATTGTCACGATCGTTGCTTCTTCCCTCGAGACGAATCCTGTTGTACTCACACGGACAAACCACTCGTTCAACATTATCGAACAATCGTATTAACTTACTAATTTCAGAATATAAAAGTTTCTATTGAACGAAAATAAAAAAAAATTCATTAAAAAATTTCATAAATCGAGCAATTACCATTTTTCAACTAACATGGAAAATAATTATTGTTGTGAAAAACAAATGTATATTCTAGTTGAATATATAATGTAAAAACGTTTGATTATATATTTTATAGGTGCAACGTGTGAGGTGTCGACATTTTTAAATATTCAAATAGAAATTAGAATATTCAAAAATTTATGTTCAACGAAAAAGTAATCATAAATCAAGCAATTGAGATTGTTGTGATGAATAAATATTTATATCCTAGTTAAATATATAATGTAAAAAAAATTGATTACGTATTTTATACGTTCAACGTGTGTGGTATCGAAATTTTTGAATCGATATTTTTGTTGTTTCTGTTTTTGTGTGTATTAACATGAAAATTATAAATGTTTTCTTGGTTTGCACGAAAGAGTCGAAGGGCACGTAGGCGCCAAACAGTTCGATGAGTCATTTCTCTCGGTGCACCAACTCCATTATGATAATCTTTGACACAATTTGTTTCATTCAAACAAATTGAAGCCGTAACCGTGCCCGCGAGGGTATTAAAATTCTCGCCTTTTAAGGAGCGAGAGTCAAACGTTTATCGTCGTCTCTTTTACTCTCTCTCTTTCTCTCTCGTTCATGCGACTCCCGCGTCGCTTTGCGGAATCAACCGACGTCGAACGCCCGCGTCGTGTCCGAACCCTTTTAAAAATAATCAGCGGAACAATTTTCAAATTGACAATTTGCTGGATCGCGACAAGACAATCCGTTAATTGTCGTAGTTGTAAAATCGTCGGTTTTGATAAGTCCGAGAGTTTTGTTAAACGAGTACAAACGAATTGATTGCGACGATGACGGAAGAAATGCACGCACGAAAGGCATATGCAAATGAGCGTCGTTCGGTTATCGTTACGACCTATTTGAGATCGGTCTATCGTGAAAAAAGAAGAGAAATAGCTCGTCAACTTGGTGATAAACTGCTGAAATATTCTGGTTCGAAGTACGGAGTGGTCAATTGTTCGTTTGTGAGAAGCAATGACTATTTTATAGATGCAACTGTGCAGCGTCGTTTTAATTAAAATCGTAGGGCCGTGGGTACTCAGTGTCTTCATGTGGTTGAGCAAATTTTTATCGCTTCTGTAGTTTCGTCGGATGCTTCGGGGTGTTGGATTACGCTGCGGGAAGGAAGAGGCTGTGCGAGTTACGAGATACGCGACTATGTGGCACGTGCGGATATTTTTACCTCGTCGTGAAAAAAATTTTAGAAAATTTTAACAATCGAATGTGTTTTCGAGGCATTGTAAATTGAATGAATAAATACATGAACTTGTTGGAGGGATAAATGTTTGTTTGTTCAACTATTATTTATCGATTTGATGTGTCTAGTGAATTTTATATTTTATATTTCACGATTTTATATTTATAACGATGGCAGACACGGATTAATGCGATTTCTGAAAGAGAGGGTTCATTTGACCCAGGCTAAAATTCAAATCGTTAACCATTAAAAAAGAATAATTGTATCTCAATATTTTTCTTGGTGGATAGTACAATCTTGAGCATTTATTTAACCTTTGCATCAGTGAATTTTGTTATTTTTTCTCAAAGTTATACATTTTTTTATTTCAGAAGATTTTTAAAAGAGTTTGTTTGAATTATTGGCAAAGTTTATTTACGATTATCGTATTTAATAATTTTATGAGTAGACGGTTTAATCATGGTGCACGTTCTTTTTCCAGATTTTTAGAATTCTTTTTATTACCACATTTAGTATAAAAGTTTTAAAAAGCCAGGGTCGATATGACCACACTTTTTAAGAGGGTTTAAAAACGAAATAAATAATGATATGAAAAAAAAACAACGTTTCAGGAATAGAGTTGAGTATAAAGTTATTGAAATAAACATTTTCTCCGAGAAATATGTTCAGATTCGTGATGGGTGAAGTGCTTCGCTATTTTTTTCGGGTAAATGAGTGTGAGCAAAGTGGGTGGATAATATCTGAATACGAGATCCTGGAACTTCCGGTTGTTCCCGATGAACCGAGACACATTGTCAATGGGAAGTGGCTTATCGTGGCTGCCACGTGGCTCGGCCTCATTTTTTTCGTTTTTTTTTCTTTTCTCTCTCTACCTCACTCTCGCTCCCTCTTTTTCCCCGCTCTATTTTCTTCGTTTCTCTTTATCGATACGATGTAAACGTGGACAATTATTCATTGTTCGTTTCGAAGTACTTGTTATTATGACCGTAATGATAGTTATTATAACTCGCGTGTCCGCTTAGCGAAACGTAATTAAGCGGTCGCTCGTTGTTCGATTGGTTAATCAACGACCGACGACGCCGGATATCACTCGGCCAACTTCGCGCCATTTTTATTACCGGGGGCAGAGTGCGAATGTTGTCGCGACGATAACGAGTCCTTTGTCTCGCTCGTGGCTTTACCGCTTCGACGACTCATTCGTTTTCTCGTTTTCACGAATTGTATCCCGAAATAAATAATAATAATAATAATAATAATAATTCGTTCACGTATGGTTGAGCTTATTTTTACGGTACTGAATAAATGCATATGCATGCCAATTTATCAGAGGCACGTCATTCACTTATTTCCAATTATTTCTCGAAAAAAATTCCTCACTGTCAACTTTATTAATTTTTTTCGAGTTTTTTTAAACGATAAAGATTTTTTTTTTACATTTACCAGAGAGTGCAAATTAATTTTTGTTACTTTTAAATATTTTTCTTAGTTCATGGAAAGCTCAACGACGAATATTGTTTTAATTCGTTAAAATTTCAATAAATGTCATTGATTGCATTTTGTGACGTTGATGATCATTGGAATAAATAAATAAATATAAATAATATAAATTGAAAACAAAATATCTCAAGGGCCTTGAATTAACAACGAATATCGATTTAATTTATTGGAATTTCAAAAAATTGCATCGATTGAGTTTTGTGGCATTGACGATGGATCGTTTACTGATACGTGTTCGCATTGCTGGCTGTCATTCGATTATGATAAGCGTCGATCGTAGTAAACATTCCGACGAATATAGATCAATGAATCGACGATTGTGAGGGTAATTGGGGGATAGGGGTGCGGGGTCGGAAAGGTCAAACCGAACACGGAGATTGCAAGTGGCAAAAGCTCGTGCAGTGAAGATTTTTCGTGGGTCGTAGCATCGCGCAGGAAGTCGATTCTCATACCCCACGCAAAGTGATACCTAATCCGCTGTGCAACGACGCCCCCCCCCCCTCTCCCCTTCGTATCCGTTCGTAGACTCCGTTATCGCGCACGCGTTTCGTTGCAACCGACTCCCTCGGGTCACTGCAGAATTATGACGAATCACCGAAATAGATATCGTCCGGGGGCGCAATGCACCGAATCAACGTCACAATTTCAACGTTATTCGTTGTCGAATCTCATTCACATTATTTTTTTCATTTATCAGCCATTATCGCGATGACCGACATTTTCTCAAACACCATACACAATAATTGCATTCGTTATTTATGCTTTTCTTCAAGAATTACATTTTTTTTCCAGGACATTTTAGTTTTTGCGTAATAAAATTGATTGCACGAACATTTGTTAAATTTAGCAAAAGCTTGGAAACGATAATGAAATATAATTTCGTACGATTGATGTTCGTTAATAATAGAAAACTACCGAAGATCCATCAATTATATTCAACGTCATGAGCATTATTTTACGATACGATGGATATGCAATCACGATTTTTTCATCGTCGAATCATGATAATAGAAAAAAGATACTTATTATTCTACACACATGACACAATAAAATCTGCTTTTTACACGACAAATTACGAAGAAATGAAATTACCGTCAACGTTATTTTTAAAAGACGATTCTTATTTAACGTAAAAAAAAAACTAAAGAAAACAAAAAGATAGTTATAATAAAAAAAAAAATCGTTGGACCGAAATCCGTCGAAATTGTACGCGTCAAGGGTAACGCAATCCGTGTAACACGGATGACGTACGACCCCGAGCAATGTGTCATTACTCGCCGACTCGTTTCACCGGCCCGAGGATCAATGCCAAAGTCTGGAATGATAATCGTCATTGAAACGCCCACGTCGTGAATTTTCATAGTCCCGGGAGTTACATAGTTAAGTCCAACTACATGGACTCAGCAGCCCTCGGGACTCCTCCGACGAGTTTTCGCGGTGGTTCGACCGGAGCTGTTTGCACGAGCTCAGACACCAATGAGCTCAGCTCATTGGTGTCTGATCGGCCACGAGCTTGCACAAGCTCGGGGCCACTTATGTATTTTATGTCGCCGCGAGAACGGATCGCGTGACGTCATCCGGCAGTAGCGCGGTTTAAACCCGAACGATTTTGCGGTTGGATCGAGAAGGACCGCGAAAGAGAGAGAGAGAGAACGCAGAAGGAGATCAGACTTCGTGTTTTTTTTTTCTTTTTTTTCATTCTTTTTTTTCGTCATTACTTGGATGGTTGTTACGTGTACGACGGGGTCGGGACCGCGTTTACGTTGCGATGCGGATGATAATACACGACGAACGGACTCGAACGAGTTGCTCGTAAAGTTGTTTGCCTCTCGCAGACTTATGAACGTTAATGAAAGGGGCCCCCTCAAGCCCGAACGGATTCGTCATGTCCCATAACGGACCATTTGCATTGCCGTGATAAAGACACGCTTGCCACATGCACTTGCGTGGCTTTTTTTTTTTCGTTTTATAAAGTTTTATTTTTTTATAAAAAAAATATTTATTTTCAATCATGTCTTTGATTATTAATTTATTTAATTGAATGGAAATATTGATGCTGAGTGGCTTTTTCAATTTTACCCTCGTTTGTCAGTCAACATTTGTGTCCTCTTGGTACGAGTAAAACGGTTTTTTTCGTTTCTATAATTCTTTTTGATTTAATTTTTTTGTCGATGTTTATTTTTACTTATTTATTAAATTATTGATTTATCAATTTTATTCGTTAATAACATTTATGTTGGATGAGTTTTTGTGCCTTGGTCACTATTTCGATATTTCCTTGTTTTCGAGATTTCTTAATTTTTGTTTTCCCTCGCATCTCCGACAAAATTGTTTTTTTTTCTTGGTCGGAGTGAAGAGGATCTCTATATTACCGATATTCTCAATTGATCTGCCTAATTTTTCTACCTGTATTGATTTATTTTTTCTGTCGGTCACAATTGTCGTAGTCAATTGTAATTCCAACTCTAATCGACTAATCGACTGATCTGTTGTGAAATAATTATTAACACGATTTAACGAATCTACCGACATACGGCCGAGTTGAGTGATTTTTGTTTGACGAAATTCCGGACGTATCGTGATTACGAGGAATTTGCGGCTCGAAGCCGCTCATTCGTCGGGACATTGTTCGATTCAATTGAAAGTACCGCGATAACCCCGTGAGGGCCAATCTCGACGATCAACGACGGACGGAATGTCGCGAGGATGCGGAAGATTTGCTCTTCCCACGTCTGATTACACGAGAGTTTACACCAGTTTTTTTTTTTTTTTCGTTCTTATTTTTTTCGATTTTTCGTTCACTTGACGAATGGTGTAAACAAGCTGCAAGTTAAAACTTGCAATTTGCTTCGTCCAAATCTTTGTAGCTGACGAAGATTCCTCAATGAGGAAGCCAAAGATTGGGAGAAATTAAAAAAAAAACGTAAATGCTTTCTCATGCAAGAATCCTCGTTCATTTCGTAGGATTCGGAGGAAGCAAATTGCAAGTTTCAATTTGCAGCTTTTGACCGACATTCTTTGCTTATATACGTTATATATTGTAACAATCGCCGTACATATATATTCAACGATTATAACGATATGCGATGAGCCCACGACGTGCGCGGCTAGACCGTTGACCGAATTTCCACATATCACGAGGCCTCCATGATATCACACGAAATCCGGTAAACCGATCTGGCGGAGAATATTCTCGACGTCCTACCAATCAACGTACATATGCCTTCGTGATAATATATATGTAATTTCCGTCAAACTTTTGGTCTCGCAATTATCGCGTGGTAATAATAACATTTTTTCTTCTTTAATTTTAACGAAAAAAAAACAAGGTTCGTAATGTTTTAACGAAGCTGCGATTCGGGAATGTGTATTCGAGAGACGATACCGAGCAACGGGATAAAAAAAAAAATAAGCAACGACACGGGCCACCCACGTTGTCCACGAGCGTTGATCGAAAAACCAGAGCATTGCGACATTCTTCAATTGTCAACCGTTTTTTTCTACTTTTTTTCGTTCTTGTAATGTTTTTTCGCTCGTTCGTACGTTCGGTTTTTTTTTTTTTTTTTTTTTTTTTTTTTTTTTTTTTTCGTGGCCGTGACTCATTTTTTTGCTCGTGTGGATTACGGGACGCGAAGCTGCAATGTGGGACACGCGAAGCTCGTTCGCTCATCCACTTTCTTCTCATCAATCTTTACATCCAGACTGGGCGAGTTACTTTTTTTATTTTATTTTATTTTTTTTCAATTTTTTCAATCCTTTTTTCGGTTGCTCCGAAAAAAATATGCATTTTAATCATTCAGCCGGCAAACTTTCACGCCAAAGTGTCTCGCGGACGGTAGAGTGATTATAAACGTGCGTTAAATGCGTTCGATAAAGAAGAACGTGAGTGAAAAAGAAAAAGCAAAAAAAAAAAAAAAAACTGAAAATAATTTGGGACACCGGGTTTGTTGAATCAAATCGGGTTGCATGGATTTAATGCAAGCATCTGGCTGTGAAAATTTTCAAATTTTCTTGATATTTTTGACACATGTGTCGTAAAATCTTTTTTTTTCAGGTTTTGGGGAACCCCCGAGTGGGGTTAATAATATGAATAATATAAATGATGAAAAAAAATATAATAATAATGATGATGTAAAAAATAGTAAAGAAATCACGATCACGGTGATGTCGGTCATGCTGTTGGAGTCCAACGTAAGACCGGAAATTCGAGGAAAGAGGAGTAGGATAACAAACCGATATGTGTTTGTATAAAATAAAACGTTTCAGCAACTTCCGTCTGCGAGTGAGTTCTCCGATGACTTTTCGTGAGATTTTGCGTATCGAGCGTTGCGGCTCTGTCATCGACCCGTTTGAGGTTCAAAAAAAAAAAAAATAACAAAAAAAAAAATAATATAACGAGTGATCTGCTTTTACGTGCCATCGAGACGAGTTTCTATGATAGCCTGGACTTATCTCTTCGGCTTCTCGGGAAATCTTTCTATCTCCGCTGACTATTTTTATAATCGTGTAGCTTTTTTCGTTCGCGCATCATTCGGACGTGAGTTACGCGCGGGGCATCGCACGATTGGAAGAGAAGAAAAAAAAACCCCCACGCGGGGGAAAAAAACGCGCGTCGTTGAGCACTTAGTATCAACGGGAAAAAAATCATCTGGTGACGGCGGATTTTTATATATTTTTGAGTATTAATACAATGAACAAGTGAAACATCTTTGGTGCCTCAGTTTTCGGGGCTGCTTAACTTCGTTGGTTGAACGAACTCGTCAATTTTGTCGATACGAAAATATCATAAATGTAAAATATAAAGAAATATCAGAATATTATGAATCATTTCAAATGTTTGTTATTAATATTCGATATTCACAAAAATATATATATTTTTTGTGTGACTGGGTATTTATATTGTTATTTTGTGCATAATGATAATATTTACTAATAATAATAGTAATAATCGGATTTCAAATAGATATATTATTATTATTATTATTATTAGAATGAATTTTGAGACGATAATTCATCTTAACAATTTACAAATATTTCCGAAATATGAAGTTATTACATTGTAAATTATCAGAATTATGTATGTGTGAAATTATTTCTAAAACTTCTATTATTACATGAAAATTAAACGACAATGATAATAATAATAATAATAATAATAATAATAATATAATAATGAGACCTATGGTTATGAGTAGTAATAATAATAATCATTATTATTATAAATGATAATGATTATTATAATAATTCATATTATTAAGAGAAAAAGATTTAAAAAAAATAGATTCCAATATTTAAAAATCATGACCATTGAATAATTTCAAAATATTTCTCAATTACGATCGTACGAACGTATCGATCGTCGTATACGACTGGACCGTGTGAAATGATTTGTAAAGCTGTAAAAATAAAAACGTATTTGTTTTAGTTACCCGATAGCCCTTCTCGCCGGTACCGCCGTGCTCTCCACCGGCACCTTTCTCGCCTTTCGGTCCGGGAGGCCCATCCGGTCCGATGTCACCGGGGAGTCCCTCGGGTCCTTGCGGTCCCGGCAGTCCGCGAATTCCATGCTCGCCTTTTATTCCCGTGCAGTTGCATTTGTAGTCCCCGCAAACCTGAAACGAGGCAAACAAAAAAATTATATTTATTTGCTTCCTCATAGGAAGCTACGTGACGGTGAGACATTTTTTTTTTGCAGATCATTATGTCACCATGTTCAGAATGTGCTGAAACGTCGAGAAAACACATTTGGAGAAAATGCCCGGATGTCAGTGTGTGCGTGTCTTTGAATGTATGAGTGGCCTCCTAAAATTTAAACTTGTATAACTCGAGAATGTTTTAAGCTACAGCCTACAAATTTTGCAGACATGTGCAGCTCTATAATATCTTCATTGACTATAATTTTCGTCATGATACGAAATGTGGCTCGGATTTAATATCGTTTTTCGAGCCGAATCCATCGAGAACTTTTGGTTTTATGGTATTTTGAATTTTTCGAAGAATCAAATTTATCAATATAGCTCCTGTCAACTTTGATCGATTGAGCTCCAAATTTCCAAAAGTATAGAACACCATTTAGCTGTGATGTGTATCAAATTTGGCGAAGATCGGCTGAATGCTTCGGATTTGTCAGAAATCCAAGTTTTTCAATTTTGAGTCCCCGTCGAATTAAAATTATTTTACTTGCCATGCTCAATCTCATGGATTCACAAAATTGAATTGTTAGGGTTGTTGTGCATTAAATTTGGTGGAAATCCACCCGCACGTTCAAGTTGACGAGAAATTCAAATTTTATGCACCCATTGATTAATATTTGAATATGACGATTGAAGAAAAAATGCCTCCTCATAGAGAAATCTTCATTCACTATACCTACGATTCAGAGGAGGCAAATTGAAAGTTCTAACCTGCAGCTTTTTCAACGTTACATCGTGGCAGTGAGAAATGTCACATTTGCTATGCCCACACTGAGACAATAAAAAATTAATAGCTCGACGTTATAATCCCCAACGGCTTCTGGCTTTTATTCGATGCCACCCCCACCCTCGCCCCTTTCTCCAGGCTGAATATAGATGTGTGCAAGAAACTCCCGCAAACGAGTTCTATTTCGAATGCGGTTGATGGCCCATCGGTGTTGCGGTGTGCAACTCGTTGAATGTTCAAATCCGACGAATCAACCGACATCGATGTTCAACAATTTCGACAACGACTCGACCAACGTCTCGTCGTACTCTCGTCTACCCTCATTCGATGCGTAGCAACCTATTAATTTTTTTCCGTTTATTCGTTCGGTGTTATTTATTTTTTTAAATTTTTTATTAAAACTGATTTCAGTATGAATCATTTTTGGTGAAATTCGTCAGTGACATTAAGGTCATAAGCATAATTTTGTGATTTATCCCGGGTTAAATTATTTCAAACCCGCCCGATAAAATGTTTTCATCGATATAAAATATTCGCTAGAATTGATATTATTATTTTTTTTATTTGTTCGATCCTCGGATATTTTTATTTGCCCAATTTCGTTCCGTTAATCGACGACATCTGTTTTTTTATTCCCAACAATATTCAATCATACTTCATTCATCGGATTCGTCTGTGAGGCAAAAAAATATACATACATATGTATATTGATATTGTTAATTATTTTCTTCAATATATATCTCTGATATATTTTTTAATTACTTGTTTTATTATTTTTCGTACGTTCGCCGAATTTTGTGTCAATCGAGCTCGCAGGTTTCTAATTTCATCCCCTATTCAGTGTCTCACTTCAGTAAGATTACGTTTTAATCAAACTGGGTAAAATTCACCATATTAACTCCGGAAAAATGTCCAATTAACAAAATAATTTTTTCAAAAATTCGAAGTACAGTACTAACTTTATTCTACGAGTACACATTTTTATAATGAGCAAGAAGTAATTTTCAATATGCTAAAAAAAATATTTAAAAGAAAAAAAATATTCAAAAAACGACTTTTTTCACAAAAATGCCTCAACAACAAACAAAAGTACTGAGGTCCTGATTTCTTTAAGTCAACGTCATATATTTTAGGATGACAAAACGATGGGATGAAATTTACCCAGTGCGACTAAAAAGGGTTGAACATTCGTAAATTCATCAGAAAGAAAAAGAAATAACAACAACGGGAATAAAAATTATAAAAAAAAAATGGAGCATGGTAGATAGGACTGCGACCCAAGGATTAAGATCCAAAAAAAAAGGTCAATCGAATCTCGCGCCGCGTGGTCCGTTCCGATGTGTCGGTCGTTGTAACGAAGCGATTTCCCTTTAGCGGCGTATTCGCGGCGTCTCGCTCTTAATCTCGCCGAACGCATCGTGAACGCGATGACGTAACGCGTGTGTGTGCATCGCTCGGCCTCAACCCCCCCCGCCCCCCTGCCCCTCCCGGCCCTACCGCCGAGCAGCGTCGAGATGAACTCTCCGCACAGAAGTACCGCTATAATCTCGTACGTGTGTGTATGTTCGTGAATCTGTGTGCGTGTGTGTGAGAGAGTGTTCGTGACATAATTCCACAGCGGGTTCGCGGGCGCGCATACATGTAATAATCCAATTGCGAATTACACAAGATTACTCTACTAGTCTTCTTACACTCGATTGTGCACCGCTATTATTAGGACAGCTTTATCATTCAATGAAAACGCTTATTTTTTCATTTTCATTTCACTTACTTCCACGCAATTATTATATTTAACATTATAATATCATGATATTACTTTTTACATTCTTTGTATAATAATAATAATTTTGTATACGAATTTTTGTAATGATGAGAAGAAAGTTCGTCGTAACAATAATTTTGGGAAAAATTGTTGCAACAATTGAACAAAATCTTTTTGTAATAATAATTCATTCTAAAAACCGTTGTAACAATACGAACAAACAAAAAAATCCTAAAAAAACTTGAGAAATTTAATCCTTGTTTAAGAATTTCTGTACGACTTACAGAAATTCATGATCTTTATGAAAAGCAATAAGAATAATTAAATGTATTACATCATCGTATTTTCGTGTGTCCACGAGGTCCCGCAATGTTTTTTTTTTGTTTTTCATATATTTTTATAACATGCGGTAGCGCTTGTCGGGTTGAAGGGGCGGGGGCGAGGGGTGGAAGGATTAATCAATGGCGAGGGGTCATCTCACCCGACCGTTCTCCCATCGTTATCGCGCACGGATATGGCAATAAACATACATACAGAAACATATGTGTATATATATATATTGAATTGACGTTAATTTAATAATTCCAAGTGTGGTGATGCGTTATAGCCTGGCTAATATTGTAAACCACATCAGTGACAACATTGATCTTAAAATAGAAGTGAGCATAGGCGGGTGATAAATTCGTTGGGTATTGAAAATGGGACGCGATGTAGCGAAGACGTGAGGCGGGAGATAAAATTAAAACGCTAAACATTAACTTGGGGGAGTCTCCGGTCGTTTTTCCAAGATTTTTACTCGAACCCGAGAGAAATTTCGTGCGGCAAACGCAGGCAGGCTGGTGAGAGAGAGAAGGGCGGGAGGAGTGGGGGGGGGGGGATCGTTAAATTCTGGCTCAGAGGCCTGTTGTAACATGCTGCAAGCTCTAAATATTTAGAACATCTTAAGGTTTTTGAACTCGTTGACGCGATTCTTCAACGACCAAAGACCGGGACACGGATCACCACGATCTCGAAGCACGCTGCTGGAGTTTTCTCGTGAAACTTTGTTCCAGCAGCAGCCGCGGGTTATCTTGCCCCATATGCTCAAAGATTACTTTTTCGGCTGTGGGAAAGCTTTTGGGACGTTTGTCGCTCGCTGCCCCGACGTTTATACTGGCATAGTTTTTTTTTCCTCTTGGTTTAATGGTTTGAGGGGAGAGTTGACTGTTTTTCTGATTTTTCGTCGTTTTTCTATTTATTTTTTAAATTTTTGTGATGTTTATGGACTTGAGAATAATCTCTTGAAACATTGTTAAATGTATTCGCAAAATTGTCGGAGTTATGGAGATTCGAAGAAGCACGAGAGGCAATGCTATCGAGACTGCGCGAAAACAACTTGAAACGCGTTTATTTCGAAACTGACTTTTTGCCAAATTAGGGGACGAGATATCTCAGCGACCAGTTGACCGATTGACTTGAAATTTTGAGGGCCTATTCAGCTCACATCTCGCTGTTGTACCAGGACATTATTCTTAACTTAAAAATCACGATTTGTGGGGGATTAATAAGACTTGAGAAAACGTGGAAAACTCAAAATTTATCGAAATAGTCCCGCCCTTTTGTTGGACATTTTTTTTAAAACAAAATCCTAGTTCAAATGGAATTTGAGAATTCAATATTTTGCGATGAAAAAATTGCATCATCATCTAGTAGTATTGATAAACATATTCACTTAGTTTCATTGTAATAATATTTTAAATGAACAATATAATTGTTCACTTCAAATATATAAAATACAAGATAGCCTTAAATGCATTTTTCTTTTCACAATCCCACCACTCGATTCACGCCAATTCGATGTCTGATGTTTTTTTCTTTTGTAATTTGTTGATCAATATGATTGAAAAAAAAAATTCGTATACTTTGTGCACGTGCGTAATTCGAAAAATTTGAAACACAACGATAATTTTTGAATTTTTCGTTTTATCGTGTCGTGTCGTGCGTACACGACGTCGAACACACATTTTCATCCACCCCGACCGAGAGTAATGACCCCTCTTGGCTCGAGGTTTAATGAAATTATTGTTTAACAACGATTGGACACGCGTTGGGCGATGTATGGCGAACGCGGCGCCACGGACTCGGTTCTTATCGCCACTTCGCTCGTGGTCGGTCCATTGTCCTTTGCAATTAGCCACGAGCCATGTGCACAGTCCCGTCTCAATGGGTGAATAACGCCGTGGATTCGATAAACGTAAGCGCTCACGAACCTTTTGCCAACCCACGAGGGCGTTGGATTCGTTTTGCCGAGACGCGAGTCAGCCCGACAATCGATTTATTCGAAACGAAATAATACAACATTTTTTCTTTCTCATAGAGGAAGCTGTGTTACGGTGGGGATTTCTTTTTTCGAGATATTCATGTCATCGTGTTCAGAATGTGCTAAAACGTGGAGAAAATACATTGGGAGAAATCGTCCAGATGTGTATGTGTGTATGTGTGTAATGGCCTCTCAAAATTCAAACGTGTATCACTCAAGAATGGTTTTTGCTACAGCCCCCAAATTTTGCACACATCTGCAGCTCTGTTATCCTTTCATTGACTATCATTTTTGTAACGATTCAAGCTGCGGCTCGGTTTCATTTTCTTTTAATTTTCCCAAAAAAATTACGTTTACACTATAGCGATCGCAAATTTTTAGATATACCTCTAAAAAGTTGTACACGAATAGATTTGTACCCAAAGTTGGTTGGTATTGCTTTTTTTATTGAAAATTTTTGATTTTATGAAATTTTGAATTTTTGCGAAAAATCGAGATTTATCATTATAGCTCCCGTCAAGTTTGAATGATTCGGCTTCGACTTTACCAAAGTATAGGATATTATTTAACAGACTCAATGTGTACTGTATATATTCTATGAATGCCCAAACCCATATATATAAAGTTTGTATATAGATTATATGTATTTTTTTTACATGGGCAGTGTTATGGATTTACATGAATCAACGGTTAGGAATGTTTAGAATGAAATTTAAGGGAAATCTACTTCCACGATTAAATTTGAGGTTAAATTGAAATTTTATACACCCACTGATGAATATTTAAATTGAAACAAAACAAGCTGCAAGTCGAAACTTGCAATTTTCTTCCTCTGAAACGTAGGTAATAAATGAAAAAGTTCAAATTCGGTCAATTATCATTCGGCATCGAGATCGTGTTCGATCGCGATTATTTATTATTATTTTTTCCGTCTCCGATGACGCTAACGAAGCACGCCGTTTCGAACGTTAAAACTCGCCGTTATTCAAGACATACTAATGCATATTCATATCTGCATGAAACACGGTAATATCAAGCGTCTCTCCTTCGACCGGATGACGAAGGTCCAGCTGCATTGTGGGTAGGTTGGACCTTGGAAAAGCCCCCGTACAGCGGGCTAGATGCATTGCAACGAACGTGTGCTATCACGGTTTTCTTCATTCTCTCCCATCCGTCTTCGTGGTTCCACTCGAACCTTCCAAGTTTCTCGTTTGCCTGCATTTTCTTCGACCATTCGCTGAGCCAACCTCGACACTCTCGCACACATAGCCAATCACGGGGCATAATGGCCCACCCTGTCCTAAATAAATAACGAGTTCACATCTTCCCCGCAAATACGTTAAGCGTTATTACTCACAAACTGTACACTGACGTGCGGTTGTTGACTGAACTATTTTTCATCGTCTCGTGTAAGTCGCGAAAGTGTTGAATTTGACGAAAAAAAAAAGGTAATGCTTGCTCGAATTAGTGAATTCGAAAAACAAATAAAAATTATTTGGACGATCGTCTAAATTATTAAATGATTAAAAATATAATCGATAACGAAAATTCAGGGCTTCGTGAATTATCGAAATCGAAAAGAATGTCAAATTTCAACCTTTTGCGACAATTATTGTATTCAAATAATAATAATAATGGTAATAACAATTTTTTAAAAATTTGGAATCCAAAAAAATGTTGTCGGTTCGTCAATTATCGAATTGAAAAATGGAAAAAAATCCCCTGCTGACGATTAATCATTGAATTTTCACATAATAAAAATGATAATAAAAATTTCGTCTTGTACTTCAATTAGTTGGATAAAAAAACGACAAAAAAATGTCCACCCTGGTGTAAAATAATTGAATAAAAAGTAAGAAGAAAATTCAGCTGCAGAGATAAATGTCGATTCATTTTGCCCTCCCTCCCCCTCTCCTTCACCACATCCAAATTGCATATTCGAGGGGACCCATTTTTTACCGAGTTACCCCCCCCCCCCTCCCGCCCCACACACACACACACGCTTCGCGCTTTTAATGCTGCGTGTGTTATATTCGTGAGCGGAATCTTGGAAACCGCTTCTCGCTCGCGGATATTAAGCGTTGACCCCCATAAACTATAGCATTTAGTTACGTATATATATATATATCATCAGTCATTACATCCAACACTTACTATAGCCGAGAATGACTGACTGACTGCGAACTCGGTACATTGCTTCATTTTCCAACTTTTATTCAATGAATTCTCGTGAATACGTAATTAACGCTTGTAATAATAGCCATTACCAAACCGTACCGTGGGCAGCGAGTCGGGGGAAGTAACGAGAAGCCGGAGGAGGGGTGGGATGGTGGGGTGATACTTCCTCAATCCGAAACATCTTTGTAACATTGAACTCTGGCGATACGATAAATCACTTTTTTTTCCATTTTTTTGTAAAACTTGATCGAGCGATCGCGGGTCACGCATAGTTTCGGTCAAATGTCAAAACCTTTTTTACGTCCCTCGAAACAACTATATATGTGGCAACCATTTTGTCGTCCTCGCTGCGCATGATCGATTATACGTCACTATCGGTAACACGATTTCTCTCTTTTTTTTTTGCTTTATTGTTTTTGCAGTCGCAACAAGATTTTTTTTAAATAACGGAAGAAAAACGAAAAAATTAACGAAAAGTTGCAATTTTCTGCTCTTCGAATTCTTCGCAGATAGTTAACGAATACTCTTCTGTGAGGAAGCATTTTCATTTTTGTTTCAATCTTCGGCTTGCTCATAGACGAATCTTCGTTAGCTAACTAAGATTCGGAGGAAGCAAATTGCAACTTTTAACTTAAGTTGAACATTCTGAACATGGTGACATGAAGATCTCGAAAAAGAATTCCCACCATGACATACAGCTTCCTCCATGAGAAAGTGAAAATGAAAAAAAAACCCGTGGAAAAAAAAAAGATTAATGAATATATGGATGAAAGTGTGTTGTATTTGTCGCCTGGTGACACACACGTCTAACCCATTCGTGGCTCTTAGTGCGAACGCTCATCGCGCGACCTATTGAACCGCCCCGCGGCGTCTCCGATAATTTTGATATCGTGGCTGCGCGTGTGCGTGTGTTTCGTAATCCATTGCGCGTTTACCCTTAATTCCGCGCGACTCCGCGACCACGTAATTCCGAGGAAATCCGTTCGACAAAACCGTCGCAACGCTCGTGTTTTATCCGACGTCGACGATATTGGATAATCGAACAATTATCCGCGTAAAACCGACGAAAAATATTTACTCCATGGTCTTCAGAAGGTTTGCGCGATGGCAAATGTATTGATGTTTCAATGATGTTACATTAGCAAGCTTCTATATTCTGCTCGAAATATGAGTAAAAAAGAGTTCTACCTTATCGACGTTATTGGATACCACATTTTTATTTATTTATTTTTTCAAAATTAATTTTCTATGTGTGTGATCATAATTTGGTCCATCAATTAATTAACGAATAATTTATAGTGCAGAATGAACGATTTTTAATGAATAATTAATCGTGAAAAAAAATTCGTCACAGCCCGAAACAAAAATTATTGACTCTCATCTCATCTCGGGTTTTATCAGGAACGAGTTATGTTTGTTTGAACATTTGTATTCGCACATCTCACACATTCGAACACCCACTCACACAGTTAATCAATCACCCACGATTGAGTTTCCAGGAAAATATTGATTGTCCATTGAGAAAGACGAAAAATAAAAGAAAAACAAAGCATCGAAGAAATAACAAAATAAAACGGTTCAACAATGCAATAACAATATTTGTTTCTAAATTTACACTGTTCTCTCGATAATCATTTATTTTTCTTCTCCCTACTCCCCCCCCCCTTCTCCTCCCCCCATCGCTCGTTCATCCGGCTTCCACGATAAGAAATGTGAAAAATTGCTTCGACTGATTAATCATCGAGTTTTCAAAACCCCAAACCAACTGCTACTCGTCGATAACAAAAAAAACACAGTTATCCCACACAACGTTTGTTCGTTGAATAAGAAAAAACGTAAAAAGAAGATTGCATTTTGAAGGAAGATTGCGAGGTACGTGGATGAAATGTCATTGATAAAAGCGATAATAAAACATAATCAAGGCGAGATGATGAAAATTCATGGTAACGAGGGTGACCGAGTTAACGAGTTACAGTTGATTCGTATCCAGTGGTAAGGATTCTCGAGGGTGAGTGGGGGGAGGAGGGGGGGGGGGAGACCGATGCGTGTCCGGTTCCGTGAAAGGGGACTGTACACACACATACATACGCACACAATCACACGCAGAGTCGCGTCTCGACAATCGTTCTTATCAAATATCGTCGACACTCGCGATAAACTCTCTTCTCTCAGTTCACACATTTTCGGACTCGGTTGAAAGTTTTTTTTTTTTTTGGCCTTATTTTTTTTTTTTCATCTCCCACTATTACCGAGAAGAGAGAATGAGATCAAGTCGTAATGGGTTATCGGTGTCGTAGCAGGACTCGAAGCGACCGACAAACACATATATCTATATATATATAAATATATGTAAATGTAAAATATACTTTTGCGTGTCCAGCAGCCGCCAGAACGGGACCTAATCGCTTCCCGTTTTTTTTTCCTTATCGCGTTGATTGACTTCGACCCCAAAGCCATGAGAGAGCCCTTCATTCATGGAGTTTTCGGTTAATGTATTCATTCCGATAATCGAAGCCCCATATCGACTCGAACGTCGACGACGGGATATTATTATTGTATAATTCCAGTGATTAATTTTCATTTCCAAAAGTTCGGATTCTATTTCAGATCTGACATCAAAGACTCACGCCGCACGTGGGTAAAAAAAAAATTTGTTGAATCGAGGTTGATTCGAATTATTATCGCGATGAAGAACTTCATTCGTTTCCGTGCAATCTCAAAACTGGACGCAACGTCAACGAGATAGAGTCATTGAGAGAAACAAAAAAAAAAAACAGAACCACACGAATCGAGAATATGGACGAATTCGATGATTTGAAATTTCTTGAAAAGGGTATTTTAGATATTTGAACTTGAAGATTTGCAGGAAATATTTCTTTCTATAGAAATGAATTGAAATGATTATCACGAAATGATTAAAGTTATAATTCGAATAATAATTTTCAGGAATTCTTGTTCAACAATTTATTCCGATGTTCGAAAGTCATCAATTCAATAAAAATACTTTTGAAATACCCAAACCGAAAAATGTAAATTTATTACAATTCGTATAATTAACACGAACTATTGTTTTAAAATTCATTGTGATATTCGATATAGATCGATTCAATGTGAATACTTTCAAAATATTCCTTTTAAACAAACAACTTGCATTAACTATCCCTAAACATTTGAAATTTATTACGATTTGAATAATTCACAAAGTATTTTAAAAAAATATCCACGGAACGAATATCCAAACCCCGATAACAACTACCCTCCAAATGACAAACCACCTCCCCCCTCCCTCAGTCCGCCAAACACGTAATACGTTAAAATTCCGACATATCCGAGTCAAAACTTTGTCACCGATGTGTAACGCGAATAGAAACCTTCAAGCGCCATTCACAAGTGCGCGTGGGTGGTGACGTACATGATCTCAAGGTTACCTGTCTAGCAGTCACCAAACAATCGCGTTGCACAATCAGCCATATTCACAATTTTATCCAATTAATTTATTTACTTTTTCAATTTTCACAAAACAAAAACACGATTCGAATAAAAACGAAAAGTAAGAAGAAGAAGATGAAGAAATGAAAAATTGTATCGAAAGATCAAATCGAATGAACTTACCACGGCTTCGACGTCGGACGGGGCCCACGCGACAATGATCATCAGGCCAAGGACGACGCAGGTGGTCGCGGGCGTGAAAAACGCCCTTGAGGCACCCCGACCGCAGGAGGTGATCAAACCACCCCTGGGCCCCATATTCCTCACCGTCTTTCCTATCCTCGTTCTTCGTTCGTTTCTCCAATCTCCGCACCTTCGTTCAAGTAACACTTTCTCGACGTAACCCTCTCGTCCACCCTTCTCGATCCCGTTTACTCGCCTCGCGATATCAACCAGCTCTATATATATATATCGTTATATATATTTTTCTTATCCGTCGTCGATGTCCCTCGATCCCAAATAAAAATCTTTCGTCTACCGCAACGACAGTGACAGCCCACGGCCGAACCCTCGCATCTCTTGGCCAACCAAAAAAACCCAAAAAAAAAAAATCAAACTAATGAAAATTCGTCGTCAACCCAAAAATTCACGTCTTTGAAAAAAAAAAATTAGAAAAAAACAGACAAAAAAAAAACAACGAATTTTTGACACGTCAACGACAATAAAACTTGTTCTTACTTGGGGTTGGAAAATGTGTTATTATTATTATTATTATTATTATTTATACTATTATTATTATTGTTACTTTTTTAATTACTTTTATTCAAATTTGTCCCGAAATTTGTAACCGGGTTGTCGATCCGGATTGTAAAATCGGCGTCGAGTGGGGCCCCCGGGCTGGTGGCTTGGCTGGGTTTCCGAACACCGTGAAAAACGGGCTACGTCTCGTATACGTGGTTTAACTTGTGGCTGCGCGAGACTCCCTCGCCTCGTCGAACGTTCTTTGTCTCTCCGTTTCTTTTTTCCCCTCTATCACTCTGTCTCTCTCTCTCCCTCCCGTCGTATTAGTTCCCGACAGCCGCTTCGCTCCTCCGACAGAACGCTCCCCGTGCGCGCAACAACCCACGATTTCCAACTTTTCGTTCTTCGCGGTTTCCGGAATCAAACCGTGTAACCCGGTTGGTGCGCGTGCGCGAGCAAACGCTTCGGAGCGCGCGCGAGAGAGATGGAGAATAAAATAACCGTGGCGGTAATTTTTCTGGGGTTCGGTATCGTTGCGCGGGTTTGATACGAAACGATGGTTTCGTCACGTGGGTCCTCGCGCGGCGGTAGACGGTCCGCCGGGCGTATGGTAACACGGATTGTGTTATGGAGAGAGGAGACGAAGCGTGTGCACGAGCCACGACGATGATGACGATACGCCGCCGATACGATCGTGGCACACAAAACTCGATGGCGCGCGCGCGGTTTAAACACGCCTCACCACTGCCGCGTATGATTTTTCACTCGCCCTCCCCGTACGAATAATAATCTATCCGTCTCTCTCTCTCCTTTTTTTTGTCTTCTTCTTCTTCGGGGCGCGATGGTTACTCGCGGGTGTGCCGCGCCGCGTCGTTCGCTCGGTCTCGTGCGCTTTCGTTTATCGGCGTAAGCCGGTGTGGGCACCGACCGAGAGGACCGCGCAACGGTCTTGGGGTGATGCGCGGCAACGGCGAGGCGATATCCCGGTTAACGCGCTCGCGCGCCTCCGAGAGAGAGAGAGAGAGAGGGAACGAGTGTGGTGCACCGCGGCTGCTGCGGAGGTGGCGGGGCCGAGCGATCTACAGCGCACGGAGAGAACCTCCTCTGGCCCACTGATCCAACCGCGTGGTGCGCACGCGTCTCGCGATCTCCATCCCAAAACGTTTCGGTTTACGGACAAATTCGTTATTCATTCATTTCTGTTTTCTTCTGATTTAATTTGAAAATATATTTTCTTTTATTATCGGTTGTTTTTTTTTATAATCACACTGTTATTGCGCCGGCGCACTCACGTATCACACGCGATCGCGTTTCTTTCTTTTTTTCTTCTTTTTTCGTAAATTCGAACGGATCGAACGAGACGATCGAGGGCCGACGGAGGATCGTATAGTTGTGAATTGGCGCGGGTTGCGAAATACGCAGGAGTAGATTTTTTTTTTCAAACGTGCGATATAGAGCGAGAGGGGAGGGGGGAGAATCAAGTAGAGGAGAATCGGGAAGAGGAGGAAGAAGAAGGAATAAAGAAGAGAGAAGGGACAAAAAAACGTTTGGGGACCAAAAAGTGGAGGAAGTTTGGTGGTGGGTGGATTGTCGGCCACGACGACGACGAGGACGAGGACGTCGACGACGACGAAGAAGACGAGGAGTACTGTGAGCGTGTGAGCGTGGCAGAATAAGTCGTGGTGGTGGTGGTGGCGGTGGTCGAGGCGATGGTACAGCGTAGGAAGAGGTAGAGGACAAGCCTCGAGATCACCAGCGGCAACGGCAGCGGCAGCATCGGCATTGCCGGATCGTGTACGACGAGGAAGAAAAAAATAAAATTTTTTTGAAAAAAAAACAAAAAAAAAACAAACAACGTACATCTCGATCCTTCACGGCGGAGGAATTCTAGCTGGCGTGGCTGACGTTGTGACCGTGCCGCTGCTGCTCCTCCGCACTTCCCTCCGAGGTTCATTCAGAGCCCTCCCTGGATGGGACGGGTCACAAACGAGAATCTCTGTGTTCGGTGACCGGCGCCCGCGCGCTCTATATTTTTGTTCCCCCCGAGTATCGTCTCTCACTCGGTCGCAAACGTTTTAAACGTTTTCAACTCGACGAATATACGGGAATAACCACGCGCGAGCGCGCGCGCTCCGTTTTTCGATTTCTTCCGTGAACGTTCTCGGTTTTGTCGTTTCGTAACGTAAACCGAGATTACGGGGGGGTTTTTTTTTTTTTTGTAATTCAACGTGGAATCACTGGGTGAAAAAAACCCTTTGGGGTAATCGACACGAAAAAAATAAAGATTATCCCTGACACCCGGGGAGAGAAAATTTGGGTGTTTCAACGACATGACACGGTCGGCGTTACGGTGAGTTTGGATTATCTGTTTATTCATTTTTCTTTTCAATTATTGTATTTTTTTTCTACGTTACGGTATTGAATTTTCGTTTTTTTTTTGTTTTTTTATCTTTGGGGTATTTTTAGGTGTGTGTGTGTGGGTTTGAAAAAAAAAAAATGTTGGTGCTTTTTCGTTAATCGTGAAAACGATTGTTGGTTTTCTATATAAACATTTTTTTTTGTTTCTCTTCAAAATGATCGTCACACGTTAATCGTGGAAACTATATTTTTTTATTTTTATTTCAATTTAAAAAGAATGCATTTCTCCAACTTTTTGTGAAAATTAATATTCTGAAAATAGGCGTTCCTTGATTTTTGGTCTTCGGGGTTTGTGAAAGTTCGTGTGAAATAATGTTTTTCGTGTCTTTATCGGTCGGTTATTATTATTATTTTCGGAGTACGTGTCCAGCGAGATTAGTGGGTGAAAATGAGAGATTTGGAACAAAAAAATATATGTATACATATTTATTTATATGTGTATAAATATACAGATATATATCTATATATATATATTGAGAAAAATTCAACAAGGAGTGGTTGGTTGGATTTATCGCGACGGCATATAGTCGGAGACTGATCCTAGCGAGTGGTGGGCTAGCCGAGACCGACTTTTAGCTTCGGGCTCCTTGCCACGATGTCCGAGCTTCTCTTCAAGGACGAGAACCGCGACTCCCCTGCAACGGCATGCAGAGAGATCCGTACACACACACACACCCATATATATATATATATATATACATACACATATGGACACGGACCAAACCCGCACACTTCGAGTACGAGAGAAAGAGAGATAGGGAGAAAAAAAGAGGGAGATAGAGAGAGAGAGAGAGAGAGAGAGAGAGAGAGAGAGAGAGAGAGAGAGAGAGAGAGAGAGAGAGAGAGAGAATGATTTTCGAGTCGAGTGCTCCTTGAAGGGTTTCTCTCAATGAGTGGACCACCATGTTTTTTCTTCTTCTTCTTCCTCTTCTTCTTCTTAAAATCTCCGCCGTCGTTTTTTTTGTTCTCCAACGTTTCTCATTATCTTTTAAACTCACGTTCGTTGTTTCAGTTTTTTTTGCTTTCACGATCGTATGTACATGCCACGCGATCAGTGGGTCCTGGCATTCTTTCATGGTGCCCTACCCCTCCTCCTGCCGCCATCAAAGTTTTTTTTCTGTTTTATCGGCCTCACGGTTATTTCCGTCTGCACGATCGATCGATTTCTTCGACCGTTTCGCTACATCGATGTTCCACGATATATTTTTCGTTCTTATCAATCATCCTCCCTTCCGAATCTGCTCGGTTCATCCCATCCCTGTGGTCCTCCTCGCCCCCCCCCCTTCCGCCCCTACACTGAAAAAACGTCACGATGAAACATTATTCGACATTCAAATTCCTGCGTACATTTCTTCTTGTTTTGTTTTACTTTTTTTCAATTTTTTTACACAAAATGACTGAACTATACGTTTTTATTTTGCTTCTTTGTCTTTCGTGTGTCACAGATTCGTCGCCACCGTGGTCTGCCTGACCGTCGTTGTAGCTGAGGTAAGTCGAGAGTCATGATTTATCCATTCCATTTGGTTTCTTTTATCATATATATATATATAATATATTCGGTTGATTCTTTTCTTTAATTATAATTTTTTTTCAATCAAATTTTTTTGTTGTTTTGTTTGTAATTATTTTTTTTCGCGGTGCTTTAATCATCTGCAACGCGTTGCGAGCGCATTTTCGAGAGTGCGCACGCGTGAGATTGCGGAATTAGCGTTCGGGCCGGGGGGAGGGAGGGGGGGGTGGGAGGCGATCGTACGTTGCAGCGTTAAGCAGAATTCGATCTGGAATCACGTTCCCCGTTGGAACGGAGACTTCGCGGGTGCTCGCATTTCCGTCACTTTTGCTCCCCCCCCCCCTCTTCGCCCCTCTCGGCCCGGATCGGGCCCCTCTTCTTCCACCCTCGCGAGCTTCGTCGTGGATGTAAGGAAATCGTCGAGACGAGATTGTAAACTGCCGGGTCGGGAGAGCCCGCGAAGGAGTGGGGGAATGGGCAAAAGTGCCGCGTGCAGTCGCGACCGAGTTTTGTACGAAAAAACGCTGGGCCGAGCGTTTACGTTTCTGACGAGTTTCTTGCGAGAAACGTGAGATTCGAAGAGTCGAAGACTTCCGGTTTCTCCGGTACCGATAGATAGTCGAAGGAATCATCTTTCTTCTTATTCGCGACTACCCCCCCCCCCCCCCCCCCCCCGACCGCTACTTTACGTCCTGTCTCGCAGCTTCCGAACAACCCTTGAATAATCACATTGAAATAAAAAATTAAGAAATAAGAAATATAAAATAAAAAAAATACGTAATCACACTCCATTTTTTTTTCGATTTTTTTTTTGTCGTTGTTTTAAACCAAGTATTTCGTTTGATGTCGCTTGGTTGCCAATGCCCGTGTCACGTTTTAATTAACCACTCGTCTCGGACGACCCTCAAATAATCACGAAGAACCAAAGAAAAAAGACAAGAACGTAATCAAGACCCACAAATATGAATAGAATACTTTTTTTAAATTGAAAGGAAAAAAATCCTTAATTCTTTTAATGTCTTTTAGTCGAATGATCACGTAAATACAAAACAAAAAAAAATTAATCACGACCCAGAAACACGAGTAGATTTTTCGATTTTAACATTTTCTAAAAATGTTAATTTTTTAATTTTCAATCATATCGTTTTTAATGTCGTTCGATCGAATGCCATGGAGAATTTTAGTTACCACCCGTACCGGCCGAAGGTTTCCCCGGTGACAATGGTAATTCCGACGTTGGCTACACTCGCCCCCTGTGGCTATTTTATTATTTTTATTTTTTTTCTGACGTCCTTCTTGCAAGAGCGGAAAATCACGATCCATGTGTTCGCCAGACGACGAGCCATTGGCATATTTCTTTTTTGCTTCTCGCTCACGCTCCCTCGTTGCGTCTTTCGTATACCTTCGGACACGAACACGACACCCGACACAGGGCAGGGTGGGGGGTGGCTCGTTGCATCGAGTCCTTGTTCTTTTCTTTTTTTTCCTTCGACTTTTAGTGCTCGATGACCAATGGTCGCGATAGGCCGAACGTATCGGTGTTTACACGTTGCGGTACGAAAGTCGGTTAGGATCTGCACCGAGGAGGGCCCTTAAGGGTCGTTGGTCGGTCGTCCATATGCCACCTCGTTGTAATAACACGGACGTTCGGCACCCAGACGGTTATGCTGTTTCCGGGAAAAAAATAAACCATTCGAACGTGTGTACACGTTTTGTCTATTGATTGCTCGGACGACGGAGAGATAATAAATTAAAAAAAAAAAAGAAAATAACAAAAAAAAAAAAATACGAGCGAATGAGGGAAACCGTGTCGCACGGGTTGACGGATAAGTAAATCGTGTGGGACGGTGGCAACCGCGCGACAGAGTCTCTCTTTATACGCGACAGACTCGTCCGCCTACGGTTTTATTTTTTCATCTTTTTTCTTTTTTATTATTATTATTATTTTATTTCTTATTTTTTTCATCAACCGCAAAACTGTATGCAACGGCACGCGAAGTCCGTGTTGGTTGCACGTTTGATTCGTGAAAATGCACATTGCTTGCCCCCTTCCCCCCTTCTCGACCCCTCCCCCCTCCCCCCACACCTCGTCACCAGCAAATTCGTTGGGGACTTTCGTTCGGGCTTGCTCACGATCGAAAATAGTTTATCAAACGATCGAAGGGGAAAGATTCGGAACGCCTGGTTCTCGTGTTCTGCAAACTCGCGGCGACACCGCGGGTTGTCAATGTTCAGGGGCCGCAGCCCACTGCAATCGCGATTCGGTGCTCCAACAAGGAAGAAAAAGTTACGAAAAATTAATAAAATGAAATATATAGAAATAAGTAGATTGAATAAATTGAATAAATTAAATAAATTAAATAAATTGAATAAATTGAATAAATTGAATAAATTAAATAAATTTAATGAAGTGAATAAATTAAATAAATTAAATAAATTAAATAAATCAAAAATAACGCGTAGACTTAATGTTTCGTTATTATTTTGTTATCGTATTGCAAAATATAGATTTACGTTTATTTATGGAATATGTAATTTCGGTGATTCGTTATTTTGAATTGCATTGAATCGGAATATCCTCTAGCTTATAATTTCAGCGAAATGTTATGCTCAGAACCTTTATTGGTTCAAAAATAAAAAATGAATTCACATTTATCGGACAATATCGGTACGTAATTATTCAGGTATCGTTTCCAAAAGTTGAAACAAAACACAAAAACCAATGTATTGAATTTTCACTTGAAATTAATTATTTAAAATTTTTTAAATTTTATTATTCATTTTTTTTTTGCAATGGCGGTTTCTGATGTAAAGGTTTTTGGGAACAGGGTGAATGGGGGATGTGGGATCGCGGTTGGGCGTTATCGGATAAAGCGTATAGTGTCGTGGTGGTCAGGCTGTATGAGTGAGCGTCAGATCAGCGGCGGCGGTTCCGTTGACGGACAAGAGTAAGTGGGATGCGGTTGAAGATGATGATGACGGTGATGATGATAATGATGATGAGGGGGAGGAGCAGAGAGGGCGGAGAACGGTTCGCTTTTATTTTTTTTTTTTCACAATGGACTCGCGAGACTCGGTCGACGTTACGCAACTGACGTATATGTGTAATATATGTATCAGGGTGATCGTTGAAAAGTGAATCTTCAGCCTCCACCCGCACAAAGTTTTTTTCTCAGTGAAAAAAAAGAGGAATATTTTATTTTCGCGAAACAAATTATAAGAACAGAAACCACGTCGTGATCAAAGTTAATTTTTGAGATCAAATCGCAGCTCTTTGGGAACATCTCATGAAATATGCAGATTTGAAAAAAAAAACCCATGAGAATTCTTCGATGGGAAAGTAAATTTTATATAAAAAAGTTTAATTTTGAATAATAATTTTTAAGATTTGTAACCCTCAAAATACTTGCTATAGATAAACTTCACGAATATTTTTTCGAAATATTTCACGAATACACATTTTTTGGAAAAAAAATGGTAGAAATCTTCTTTGATAGAAATTCTGTTTTATAATTTTTATTTTACAAAAGTGAAGGAGTCCTCGTTTTCTTATACCAAAAACAAACTTTCTACGAGAGTTTTTGGTAGATGAAGATTTGATTTTCAACGATGACCCGAATATAATACCAGGAAGTCGGCAAGAAATATCCGATAGAAAGGGACAATTCTCAAATCGTTACGAAAAGATATCTCCAATCGTAAAAAAATATTATGGGTTATGGAGCAATCACCGAATAATTTTCAACTGGGTTACGAAGCAAACGAGCTCTCGTGCAATATTATCCTGGTCGAGCGAATTCTCGACCTTCCCGACTCGTTCGCCGCGTAATCTCTAATTTTGTTGAAACATATTAAAAAAAACAACTTGGGAACAAAACACCTACGCCATCATTTTTTAATCCGTCGTAATTCGAGAAATATATTTTTTTCTCACTAAAACATTTGTCTGAACACCAACTGGAAGTGTAATAAATTTTCAATTAGGGTAATAATTTTCGCATATTATTTTTTCTCTTTTTATCTCTCTCGTGAATACGAGCAACAGAGGATTCAGGTAGAGAATGTGAATTCTATTCGAAAGAATTCGGTTGACGGAAATAAAACGAATGATGATTCCGATTTGACAAATGAAATGAAAATGGTATTTGAAATACTTTTTCCGACAAATAACTCTGATAAATTATCAGTCAAAAATTGAATTTGTCACGTTTCTTTAAAAATTGTAAGCAATCAACACGAATAATTATTTCACAGCATCATAATATTCAACAATTGCCATAATCCATAATTATCTTGTCAGAAAAGTATTTCAAATATAAATTTCATTTCATAAAAGTCCATTCCTGCGTTTCGAATTATATTCGTTCGTGTACACAAATGAGATACAATTTATCGTTTATCGAGTTTATTGGGTGAACGTCATCGATTACAATTCTGCGTATCGTGTGATAACGTTATTTAAAATACAATTCAACGCGTAAACGACGATTATGATAAACGAAATGGCGTTCCAGATTTTCCTCTGCGTATGTACGAAACGTCTCTTTACGGCCCTTACGTCATGTGTAATACATGTCGCGTTACGCAAGGTCTCGACCTTCTTCGGGCAACGCGTCTCCGTACGCAATTCATCCACGCTGATCTCGCGCATCTTATGTGACACACACATACACACACATGCGATACTCATTATTGCTTTCGACAAAATCTTATTGAAAAAAACTATCCAATTGAATTGTAGAATTATGAAGTACTAGCTCATGCTTGCGGCATCGCCCACGCAGATTCGACATTTGGTTCAATTTTTTATTACAAAAACATTAATAGTTCATTATTAGTACATTATCCAAACTCTACACAATATTATTTGAATGTTGATGTTAATGAACGCCCCCCCCCCCCCCCCCCTCACTTAGATTTCCGGAGAATTATGAAACACATGTTTAATCATTTCTAAAAGGAGAACCTAAGAACTAAGCTTCAAGTTTATATCATTTCTGGTTTCTGAGATATCGGTATCGTCATTGAAAAATTCGTACGTCTATTTCACACTCTTAGGGTTGAAATTCCCAAAAATTCTTTCTCACAATTAGTGGATGTCTATGTCATAAAAGCAATGTAATTATCTAAATTTCACGTTCTCAGGTCAAACAGTTTGATCTGTGCGTTTATGAGACATTCAGTTAGTCAGTCAGTCACCCAGTCAGTTAGTCACTCAGTCAGTCAGTCAGGACGCATTCTTTTATTTACATAGATGAATTGTAAAATAAAAAGATCACATTGTAGTGAGCACATAATGTTTACTTCCAGATAACCCCTGTAGGGCGTTTACACCAGTACGCACCCCCCTAATTAGTTCGAAGTTAAACATTTACAATTTCCACAAATAAAAGAAATTATTGATTTATGTTTTATTTACATCCCTCTTATAACGCTTTCTCATTCCCTCATTTGCCATTTCTCATGCTCCATTTCGCTCATCGATTTCACCGACAATCTCACACAAATCACACGGTTGATTGCAAATAAAAAACCGCACACCATAGACTTTACATAATTTGTGAAACGTAAATACGTCGAGACAACGATAACTACGAAGAAATCACAGATTTTTCCCTTATTTGAAAATTTGTACGAGTTTTTTTTCTTCTTTAGAATTAAAAAGTTTTTAGATCGAGAAAATAATAATGTTAGCAAAAAATGTTGTTTCTTTTTAATATGTTGAATATTTTGACATTTTTTTATACAAAGAAATAACATTCATGCAAGTGGTTTACGGTGATGAAACTCGGATGTGACGAGGAAAAAATTTGTATCCCCCGTTGTACGGGTGAGTCGTGAACCAGGGTATTCGGGTTGGAAAGTGATAACGGCTACGAATCTTATCGCTCGAACGTTTCCTGTCCGGGCACGTGTCATTCACGCATTCACGATGATTCACCCTACGCCATTGTGTTCCCAATCAGGCCCACGCTAATTAATCAAAACGATTCCTCACGCGTGTATAGTTTTCTGTTTTTTTCTTTCGTTCTTAGAATTCCTAGGACTTCATTCGATGAAAATGTATTTCTAATACTTTTCGGACTCAATGATAATGCATTACCGGATTCATTAAATATTTAAATTCGTTGTAAAATGATAATTAACGCAAATCATTCATAATTATTACAGAAATGTCCAAATATCAATTCTTTTATGATAATTAATCATAGTTATTTGTTTGAAAATGTATTCCAAATATATTTTCATTTAATGGAAGCCCATCCCTGTCTAGGCACCCTTATGGTTTCGGTCAGTCCGTTTGTCTTATGTGGGGTCTTCCTATAGGACTCCTAAACTGCAACAAAAAATGTTTCAGGACCTTTTTATGTTAACCCTTCAGTCACGTGATATTTGCTTTCAAAGCCGTTATTAAAAAAATCAAATAACGTTTTTTTTGGATGCAATTAAATTTGTCAAGGTAAAATAATGCTCAATAAGTATTATAAAATGTGCGTCTGGCCAGGGAATCCATATCACATGTGCATGCCCAACACGTTCTTGACCAACTTTTTTTCCGCATCCATATTCGTTCCGGAATACAGTTGATCCGTTAATTTGGTATATTTTCGATAATGAACAGCGATGTCGATAAAACCAACGTCCGTTCGAGTTTCGTAAGTCCATGTGTTGAACCGTCTTCTCGGTTCTCGATTGGATTCGAAATCCGATAAAAAAATATGAAGAAGAGTCGAGAGGGTCAAGGGAAGTAGCGCGCGGCGCGGTCACGATTCTGCCACGAATACGACGCGTGCGATACAGATAAAACACCGAAATTATTATAATCGAACGGATATACGAGTAAACGAGCTTGTTTTATCTTTATAGTTCGATTTAGAGAATCTTCTTTCTCTCGCACGTCGTTCTCGTATCCAAGAACGCTGCTGTAGCATCACGGACGCGCATCATACACATACACAGATATATATCATTCATATCTGTACATAAAATTTATTGCTCGAGGGAGCAAACGTCTATCTCACCCGACCCAATTTCGACGTACACACGCGGGAAATGCGTTACACGAAAACTTTCCCGTTTGGGTTATACAAATCAAATTATTATTATTATTACTATTATTATTATTATTTGTTTTCAACATTTAAAAAATGCGAAATTGACATTTATTTTGTTCCTTTCTTTCAAAATTTTAAACTAATCGTTTTTTTTCTGTTACTTTTTCTCATCAGCCACGATACAACGATACGGCAGAACCATGGCGACCCCGTGGCGACATATCGCTTCCAGACGCAGACAGAAACATCTACGACGGTGATCCACGGAGCGAATACGGTAAAACTTTCAAAAATCACATTAATCGTTTAACGAATTAGCAAAAAAAAAAACGAATAATAATAACAATCATAGTAATAATACAAAATAATGTGAAAGGAAGCTTGTTAAGGGTTTATATCTAGCTGTTTGCGGGAAAATTGTGCGATTTTTATGATTTTTGTTTGACCATATTGACATTATTTTATTAGTATACACTATACAGTATTAATAACAACATATATTGAGGTACTCATGTAATTTTTTTCATGAATTTTTTTTTTTCAATTTTGGGAAAACTATTGCCGTTGTCCCAAAACACATTTTTTTACGATAACTTGCGGGGACCATTATAATATCTATATTCCTGTAATATCTCTGGAATGGCTCATCTGAAATAAAAAAAAACCAAAATCATTTTGTAAATATCACATTAAACGCAGTTAGTGAAGAAAGGGTTTAGCGAAATTTCAATATTTGAAATCGACGACGTTTGGGGTAAGTTAATACAAGTACCTCAATACATGTTGTAATCGATACTGTGTAATGTATTCCAATAAAATCACGTTAACATCGTTTAAAAAAATCATGAAAAAACCCTCAATTTTCTCGCCAACAATGAGATACAACACCTTGATGATAATAAAAATTGAAATCGGCAGAAAACGCGGAGGATCAATTAGGACGTAACAATTACACGTACGGTGGCGATTGGAACGATCCGGACGATGACGATGACGAACGTGAGGATCCTTACGGCGAGAATTACGACACTCGACGCAACAACGACGGTGGGGAAGTGGCTTATCCGTACGGTTACAATCACGGGGGTGTAGCGAATAGACGAGGCGATTACGATCAGAATGGACGCGGAACGGGTGGCGGTTACGGTGGTGGATCAGTCGGTGCGGGTGATGGATACGGTTACGGGGGTGGTTCGAGAGACGGAAATTACGAGAGTCCTCAGGGTCCGGGAGGTGCTTCCGGAAACCGCGATTCGAACGGCGGACGCGACGGTTACGGGACGAGCAGTCACGGAGGTTACGGGTCCGCGGGTCGAGGATCGTCTTACGGGGGACACAGTGAGAATCAGCGAGGCGGTTACGATCGCGGATCGGAAAATTATCCGAGCAGTTATGTTGCCGTGCCGTTGAACAATGGAACATCGGCGAGAAACTGTTCGGGTGGCGGTTGTTGCGTGCCGAAATGTTTTGCCGAGAAAGGATCGAGGGTACGTGATTATCGGACGATTTAAGGATGACGCATAAGATCCTAGAATATTTATTTTTCATGATAACTGGGCCGAAAAATACTAAATAAATTAAGATGGTTGAAGTCAGCCTTCGATCAGTCCTACTATTCCCAGTACTGCATTTCCCAGTCACACTTTACCCAGTATAACTCGCCATTGGTTGGTTGGTTGGTTCATTCACTTGATGCTGGCTCAAGTGAATGAACCAACCAACCAATCAACGAGTTACACTGGAAAAACTATAAATGGGAAAAGTAGGAGTGGGAAAATTGGGAATGAAAAAAGTAGAACTGGGAAAAGTGGGAATGGGAAAAGTAGAACTGGGAAAAGTAGGACTGATTGAAGGCAGCCTTTCAGCCATCTCAACGAATTGATGATGTCATGGATTTGAATGAAACGATCAATTCTTTCGTTGTTAGAACTGCGATTTAATGAAAACTTTCCAATGAAAATTTGTCGTTCAAAGTTGTATGACATATAGTCAAAATCACAAGCCGAAAGTACGTTGATTTGAAAAATCTCGATTATGGGTGGCTTGTGAACGCTTGTGGAATTTATAATCATCAAATATCGGCAAATAGATGTTAGTGCATTTTGTATTAAATTTTTTTTTATTCGTCAGGGACCACCGGGAGTTTTCGGACCGCAAGGACCGAAAGGTCAGAGAGGTTTTCCGGGTACCGAGGGTCTTTTGGGATCGAAGGGCGAAAAGGGCGATCCAGGACCTCAGGGACCACGTGGCTCGAAAGGTGACAGGGTGAGTTGTCATTCGTACGTATTATCACTCGTGTTATACGTTGAAAATCGTCACGAATTCATCGGACGACGATATTTCAATGTCACTATAATGAAGATTCATTGTAAGAAATAAAAATGATGAAATTCATTATAAAAATTAAATATAATGAAAATTCATCCGAAAAATTGAATTAAATGAATTAATTCTTTTAAAAATTACGCATCTTCGAGGTTCTTATGTCAATAGAAAATGTCATAATTATTTTATTTTTTGTCAAACAAAACGTGAAGAAAAATCATTCACATCGGTTGGTAATAATAATATTGTGGTTTTTTACTTCATCTTTTATACCTTGAAGAATTTGTTTGGGAAAAAAATAGGCGATGTACTGATTTGCGATTGTGTTACAGGGTAAAATGGGAATGCCTGGATTTGCCGGTATCGATGGTGTGCCCGGAGTTCAAGGACCTCCGGGTGCCTCTGGTTTGCCAGGACGCGATGGTTGCAACGGTACCGACGTGAGTGAAAAATACAAAAAAAATAATCATAATTTTCATCTATAACGGAATGCGCACGAGCGATCGATCGAGAAATGACAATTGATTGGTAAAATTGTTTGACGACACGCACAGGGAGAACCCGGAAGACACGGCGAGCCTGGTCAACCTGGTCCAATGGGTCTTCGGGGTTTTGCCGGAGGCAAGGGCGACAAGGGACAACCGGCTTTCGCTGGAAATTTCAACATTGGACAGAAAGGAGAGCCGGGAAGCGATGGTGTCAGAGGACCGCCGGGATCACCCGGACCTGAGGGAGAGTATGGACGTCCAGGACCGAAGGGTGATCGTGGAGGATTCGTGAGTCTTTTTTTTTGTCCAACGAAATCGACTAAGGGCTAACACTGACTTGAAAAATGGGTCTTAAAATAATTTGTTTTCTAGACAGTGATCAAATATGTGAAATGACTTTTATTCTACACAGAAACATTATAGTTTTATGAACAATTAAAAAAAAAAAAATTAGATCAAAAAATTAAAAAATGACGGACATATGAGCCATCGAGTAAGATCCTCTTTTTAAAATCGTCGATGGTGGAATTTTTTTCTCTTTCAGCAATTTTTTGCAAAAATGAAGAAAATTTTGTTATACAGAAATGTTATAGTTACAATGTAGCATAGGGAAAATGGATAAAATGTAGAAATGAAAGCTGTTTGAAGAAAAATCAAATGATTCACAAAATGTTGAGTTTAAAAAAATGGATAAAAAATGTACGCGGCATCACATACAAAAAATGTTACGCTACATTGTAAAAATATTCTCAAAAGACAAATATTCTCAAAATTATAAACAAAAAATCAATTCATGTGCAGGGTCCTCCTGGTGCACCTGGACCAAAAGGATCAAAGGGTAACATGGGTCTTGGATTCGAGGGAGACAAGGGTGACAAGGGTGGTAAGGGAGAACCTGGATTACCCGGAGTAGCCGCGCCCTTTTACGAATTACAAGGAACGACGGAAATTGCGGGTCCCATAGGCTATCCCGGACCAAAGGGAGACAAGGTAAGTCGTCGGGATACGATCCTCATAATTTTTTATCGTCCGATTGAATTTTTTTATGGGAAGTCATGATGATACATTCGGTCGATTTGTGTTGTGTCACAGGGCGATCTTGGATTGGACGGACAGAAAGGTGAACCCGGTTTCATAGGTGATTCTGGAATTCCCGGAGTTTCTGGAACTAAGGGAGAAAAAGGACTCCCCGGTGCTCCGGGTATTCGCGTAAGTATTTCACAAATCGGTTTTTTTCTTTACATCATTTTGCTATCGATCGACAAGCAAATTCTGTTCTTTGACTTACTTATCTGACGGTGCAAAAAAATTGTTCCAATAACGTTACCTTTTTTTTTATTCGAAGAAAGAAACGATTTTTCGTGTAAATTACATTTTAGAGCCACATTTTTGTTTTATTAAATTGAATTAATCGTGTGATGATTTTATTTCTTTTCCACTACACAATACAAAGAGAATCTGCTACCTAGTTTACATAATAAACCAATAACGGAATATCAGTTAAATAAATTTAACTCTTGAATTAAATATTTATTTAAAATCGGGCTTGGTTCGTTTTTTGTGTACGTTCCGTTTCAATATACAAAATATCAATCGAAAAAAAAAACAACTATTTTCATTGCAATATAGATTTTCGGGTAAATGGCATTTTAGAGTCACATTTTCGTTGTATTTGATTGGATTGAAGAGTTTGATGAATTAAGCTGGATTGTGATATGGATTTGTTGGGGGATTGTAGGGACGAGATGGTTTTTCGGGACCTCCTGGACCGTCGGGTCGCAAAGGAGATCGCGGTATCGATGGGCTCGATGGTTTGCCCGGCCGTCCGGGACGCAAGGGAGATGCTGGAAAAGATGGACCAGTAGGAGTCAGCGGACTTCGAGGACCACCTGGACCCCCAGGCGTAAGTTCAACAAATTTCCACGCGTCCTATTATCACGAGAAAATAAAAAAAGGACAATTATTTGTACTCATTATGCGCTGTACCACGAATGTAGAAAATATCTAAATTTGGCGATAAAAAATAATAATGAAAATGTCTACAGGGTGGTAAGGGAAGACCGGGACCACCAGGACCACCAGGACCTCGAGGTTTCTCCGGACCAACTGGACCACGTGGCTCTGACGGTTATCCGGGAGATCCTGGTCCAAGAGGACCCATCGGTCTGCAGGGCGGTCCGGGTCAACCTGGCATTCCAGGCGCGGAGGGCGCCCCCGGTGAGAAAGGCGCGAAGGGAGAAGGCGGACTCACAGGTTTTCCCGGTGAAGGCGGTCCCCGTGGTTTCGACGGACCCATAGGACCTGCAGGACCCAGAGGTCCTCAGGGAGACAAAGGATTCTCGATAATTGTAAGTCATTGATTTATATTTATCGAATATATTCAATCAAACATTATCATTCATAATTTATTAAATATGGTATACATTAAAAGAATATTTTTTCGATGTATCTTCACAATTACACATTTATCGAAAAAAAAATAAATATAACTTTTTTCATAGTAAATTCATTTTTCTATTAAAGAATTGCCAGTTTTTTCTTCAAATCTGCATATCTTATGAGCTATTCCCAAAAAGCTGCAATTTGATCTAAAAAAATTAACTTTGATCATAATGCAGCTCGTTTTTATTATTATTTTTTTTTTTTGCGAAAAATAAAAAAGTCCTCGTTTGCTTTCACCAAATACCAACTTTTCACGGATTGCGGATTTAATTTTTAACGACCACCCTAATGTATGTAAATAATGTGATATATTCGATCAATAATGAATATTTAAATATATTCGATGATTCGATGATCAGGGACCGAAAGGAATGGACGGTTTGGCAGGACTCGATGGCGAGAAAGGTCAAAAGGGTGAAAAGGGATACGGAGGACCTCGCGGTCATCCGGGAGATTCATTGGACGGTATTCCGGGATCCCCAGGAAGACCTGGCTTACCGGGTGAAATTGGTCCATCCGGAAGAAACGGAACTCCCGGATTTCCGGGCGAACCCGGCGAGAAAGGTGACATTGGTGGACGTTGTCAAGATTGTCAACCGGGAGTTCACGGAGCGAAAGGAGATCGCGGTTTGGACGGAACACCGGGACTTCCTGGCCCCCGCGGACCACCTGGTGAACGCGGTTATCCTGGTGAACATGGCGGTGACGGACTTCCCGGACCAATCGGATCTCCAGGACTTGCTGTACGTATTTTCACGCGTACGTTTTTTTTTGTTCTCGTGGCATTTGGCTGAACGACAAACTCATTACGATTGACAGGGCAAGGATGGAATACCGGGTAGCCCCGGTCCTCAGGGTGAAAAAGGAACTGACGCGATTATTTCCGAAAGTATGTTGAAGTTCGAAAAGGGCGACAAGGGGTTGCGAGGCGAACCCGGTCGTCTAGGACCACCAGGACCACCAGGTCCGGCTGGTCCCAAAGGCAGTTCAGGATTGGAAGGATTCCCAGGTCTCAAAGGAGCACCGGTAAGAACTCAATCGCACTGAAGAAATACATTTTGTTGATCAACGATTTTATTTTCTCAAAATTAATCCAATTATTATGAATTCGTTGTTATTCAATTTATGGAAATTTTCGACTTCGTATTTCTAGGGTGATCGAGGTTTCCCAGGTCTCGACGGTACACCTGGCCGATCTGGCACTCCTGGTCGCAAAGGAGAAAAAGGCGCGAGTATCAAGGGTGAAGCGGGTGTCCCGGGCAGACCAGGAAATCGTGGTGAAAAAGGTAGTCCCGGAAAACTCGGAGAGAAAGGAGAATCCGGTGAGTAACTAAAAAGCAAAAAAATTATGTCACATACTTGCTGGGTATTTTTCGAATCATCGAATATAATGTGTATCGGTGTGATTAGGTCAATGTCCGCAAGAGATTAACAAATTGCAAAAGGGTGACCGAGGTGCTCCGGGTGAAAAGGGCGAGCTTGGACCGCCAGGATACGATGGAGAACCCGGTGACAGAGGATTGCAGGGTATATCGGTGAGTGCATTCAATCGTCATCCGTGCTTCCCGTTGATCCAATTTTGAACTTAGCAAATCGAATCACCATGCAATCTTTAGAAGGATCAAAACTTTGATAACTGTATTGTATCGAAATTCATCACAACAAGCACTATACAGGAATTAATTCAATGAAATTTTTGATCAGGGACCACCGGGATCGACCGGTCCCATAGGAGCTCCGGGTCCGGTAGGACCTCGAGGATTGCCAGGACCTCGTGGTGACAAAGGAAACATAGGACCAATGGGATTCCCGGGTGAGCCAGGACGCGACGGTCCCAAAGGTTATCCCGGATTGACGGCTCCGAAGGGCTCCAAGGGTGAACCTGGACTGTCCATGCAGGGTCTTCCGGGTCTGAGTGGTCCTCCCGGTGACAAGGGCGAGAGAGGACTTCCAGGACCACCCGGAAAAGACGGTCCGCTAGGTTACTCGGGTCTGCCCGGATTTGCCGGTGAGAAAGGAGACGTCGGTCAGCCAGGAATAAACGGTTTGCCTGGCGGTCCTGGAGAAAAGGGTGACACTGGACCGATCGGACCACCGGGACCGACTGGCATATCTGGAATATCTGGCAAAGATGGCGCCAAGGGAGAACCCGGTTTGCCCGGTGAAGCAGGCCGGGCTGGCTTGCCCGGATTCCCCGGAGCTCGGGGTGATCGTGGAGAAACAGGTATAGACGGTCCCAAAGGATATCCCGGGCGTCGTGGTTTACCCGGCGTTGCCGGACGTCCCGGACTCGAAGGAGCTCCAGGAACGAAAGGTGAACGAGGCGAAAAAGGACACGATGGATTCCCAGGATTGCCCGGTCTCGAAGGTAAACCTGGTCGGGTTGGATTCCCGGGTCCCAAGGGCGATCGTGGATTCACCGGGGAACCCGGATTACCCGGTCCCATTGGAATCGAAGGAATAAAGGGAGATCGTGGATTACCCGGATTGCCGGTAATTAATCGCAATAATTTATATTCTGCCATTTTCAGTCTATCGATTACAGTGATCAATAGTCAGATGCAACATTGAATTTCATTTCACTGAAAAACAGGGAAGTAAAGGAGAACCCGGCGATGTATCGGAGAAGGGACAGAAAGGTGATCCTGGAATGCCGGGAATTCGCGGGCCACAAGGACCGTCGGGTATCGATGGTCTCGATGGGGTCAAGGGAGAAGCTGGCAGGCCTGGTTTTGCGCGTGACGGAACTCCGGGACTGAAGGGAGATATTGGTCTGCCTGGTCTCGACGGTTTGCCGGGCTTGCAAGGTGAAAAAGGCGATCAAGGCGTTCGTGGACTCGATGGAGAAAAGGGAGATATGGTACGAATGGAGTTTTTACTAGTCGATCACCAATTTATGGTTAACGTTGGATAATTATTATTTATGCGATCGTTGCTCGTTAATTATTATGCATCAGGGTTTCATCGGTGCACCTGGAGAACCTGGTGTTCCAGGCTTGGACGGTCTTCCCGGTGCTCCCGGAGATATTGGACCCGAGGGACCCGCTGGTTTCCCCGGCATGGATGGCGCCACCGGTGCGCCGGGACAGCCTGGCTACGACGGTGCTAAAGGAGATCGTGGACTAAGAGGTAAAATGACACCAAAATCATAGCGTACCCTGACTATTATTATCATCGAACATGCGAGTTTATTCGTTCAATCATTTCGTGATAGGAATCGACGGGCTTCCGGGTGTTTCCGGACCCGTCGGCGAGAAGGGTGACCGCGGTCCGTCAGGACCCACGGTCAACGTCAAGGGCGAAAAGGGTGAGCCAGGCAATCCGGGCTTGCACGGACTCGATGGAGAAAAAGGCGACCAAGGCTTGCAAGGACCGGTTGGCTTTGACGGTGAAAAAGGCGACAGAGGAAGTACTGGACCTGTAGGAAATCCCGGCCCCATGGGATGGCCTGGTCCGAAGGGTAAGTATCTTATTCACTCTAATTACTGATTAAAGTTGTAAAAATCATCGCAAATAAAGCGTGAAATGTATCTGGGAATTTTCTTGAACTCAATAGGTGACGCAGGACCGGTTGGTGTTCCGGGTTTGCAAGGATTAACGGTTAAGGGAGAAAAGGGTCTTCCGGGGTTGATGGGAAAGCACGGTCGTAACGGTGCACCAGGATTGCCTGGTGAGAAGGGTGAAACCGGATTCCCAGGTTTGCCCGGTCCTAAAGGTGACGCAGGACCTTGGGGACCGGTAGGACCGCAAGGTGACAAAGGTGACACCGGGCCCATCGGCATCGAAGGTCTTCCCGGTCGCGACGGTGAATTAGGATTCGAAGGTACACCCGGAGAACCAGGACCCAGAGGTCACAAGGGAGACATGGGACCGCCCGGCATTTTCGGTGCTCCAGGCTTGAAGGGAGATCGCGGTCTGTCAGGTAAATTTTTCACGTTTCTCATCATTCCCACGAAAAGAAGAGGAAAGTTCTACAAGTTTCTCGAATGAAGTAACCAAATAGAATCCTCATAGCATGTGCCAAATTGATCCACGTGATATCATGTTATTTTCGTGTGACAGGCCGCGATGGATACGACGGACCTCCGGGCGAGAAGGGCGATCGCGGATCCGATGGAGAAGACGGTTTCCCCGGTTTGCAGGGCCAAAAGGGTGACAGAGGTTATCCGGGACCTGCCGGTGCTGTGGGCCAGATCGGTTTTGTCGGTGCGAAAGGTGAAAGAGGTGACGACTGTCTAGAACCGCCAATGGGACCAAAGGGCGATCGTGGTTATCCAGGCAAGTTATCAATGATTATCAATAGGTGTGAAAGAATTGACTCATTCGTCATGCCACGTTCGACAGCTATGTACGAGTGAATGATAATTATTGTCATGTGGGAATTTGAATTATAAAAGATGATTGTCTGTCGTTGTAGGTCCGGACGGAGCTCCGGGATTGCCTGGCGAGAAGGGATTGCAAGGACCGCGTGGATTCCCCGGACTCGATGGTATCAAAGGCGCGATAGGTTTGATCGGGCCTCCCGGTCCTCCCGGTGCCCCGGGTCTGGCCGGTTTCGATGGTGCCGTTGGTTTGCCGGGTCTTCAAGGACCTCCCGGCTCTCCGGGTCCCAAGGGTGCACCTGGTGCACCGTGCGAACAGACACCCGACTATCTCACCGGCATACTTCTCGTCAAACACAGTCAAAGTCAGAGCGTGCCCGTTTGCGAACCCGGACACATCAAACTCTGGGACGGTTACAGTCTTTTGCACACGGATGGCGATGAGAGAGCTCACTCGCAAGATCTAGGCAAGTTAAACGATATTGATATTGGAATATACCCGTTCAATTGTTTATCAATCAAGTTCATTGAATGCAAAAATGTTCATTTGACTGAGCGATCGATCCTGCTGCATTGATGTTGGATTATCAAATCAAATGCATGATTTATCGTCGATTGAATTTTTCTACGATTTCGGTATCAAAATAATTTTTTCAATGATAATGCATTTGAAATACTTTAATTAATGTATGATCATCGATCATAATGTATATTTAATATTATCCAAATTATTAATATAGATAATCTGAATTTTACAACAATTATCGAAGTAACGTGAAAATTTGGACTGTTTTGTGACAATCAATCATACTTAGCTATTTATTTGGGAAGAAAAAAAAGCATTACAAAATAAATTTTCATCGAATCAATGTTCATCCCTCGCGAAGATACGTCAAATGCAAAAAAAATCCGTGGCAACGATCACCGTCAAAGGATTGAATAAAAAATCTTAATTATTCATCTTTGTCAATACGGAGCCCCGAACACTTGTTTCGATCTGGCACACGATGTTCGAAATCTGTTGTTCAACATCTAACATCACGGATTGGTCGAACGCGCACGGGGTGGGCGGGGATACAGCGACGAAACACGTTTTTCATTCGTCAGTTGCTAACCCGGTCTATAAATTTGTCACGATAAAACAGGTTACGCGGGTTCGTGCGTAAGAAAATTCTCGACCATGCCTTTCCTATTCTGCGACGTAAACAACGTGTGTCACTATGCAAGCCGCAACGATCGTTCTTACTGGTTGTCGACCAACAACCCGATACCCATGATGCCCGTCGAGGAGTCGCAGATCGAGGAATACATATCCAGGTAATTGCGACAAACTCGTCATTGTTGTTCCTCATTATTCATCGTTGCGCAATCAATAATACCAACAACGACGACGTTGTGTAATCGTTTTTTTTTTCCCGATGTTTAGATGCGTCGTTTGCGAAGTACCCGCAAACGTTATAGCACTCCATAGTCAGTCCCTCGATATTCCAGACTGTCCCAACGGATGGTCGGGATTGTGGATAGGATACAGTTTTGTCATGGTACGTATAGACCGAATCGAAGAGGGGAGAGGGGGAAATTGCAGGAACAAAAATTATTGGATTTATTTTAATCGAATTTCGTTTATACTTGAAACGTGAATTTTCGTTGATTGGTTTTTTTTATTCGTTTTTGGTTTAATTTTTTTCATTTTATCCAGCATACCGGAGCCGGATCTCAGGGAGGCGGTCAGTCTCTTTCCAGCACCGGATCCTGTCTCGAAGATTTCCGGGCCACGCCCTTCATCGAGTGCAACGGGGCCAAAGGACACTGCCACTATTACGCAAACGAATTCAGTTTTTGGATGGCGACGATCGAAGATCGCCAACAATTTCAGAGACCCGAGAAACAGACTCTCAAAGCCGGTAGTCTGAGAACGAGAATAAGTCGTTGTCAAGTTTGTATAAAGAACACGTAAACGAAATTTGTTTTTTTTTTTTTTAAATAACAATTTTATATATTCGATTGTACGACGAGAAAGAAAAAACGGAAAAAAAATGATAATAATAACGAAGACGAAATATAGAAGAAAATGAATTTAATTGATAAGTAAATAACGTAATGAGGTCTATAACGTTTTGTACGATGTAAAAAAAAAAAAAACGACGGAAAGAATTGGAATTTTCGAAATTTGACGAGGGAAAAATCAAAATGATCGAAGACGAAAAAAAAAAATTGTTTAATTTTGGAATGATTATTTCTTTTTGACAATCGAAGACGCGCGTAACCAGCTGCCAATCTCATCCCTCTTTCTCATCCCGGCTTAACACGATATTTTTTCACACTGCCCTCCCCCCCCCCGCGCCTGTTTCTCCTCCTTCCTACATTCTTACTGACCGAAAACAAATGATAATAAACAAATTTCAAACACACGGATTACGCAACAAAAACAAAAACAACGAAAAAAAAAAGAAAAGAATAAAAAAACGACAACCCAAGTGCCTAGCATATTACTTAGCATGTAAAAATAATATATATTTATGTCGTAAATTTCGTACCGAGTTAAGTTTTTATCATCGACCTACCACGAACCACTGCCCATAAATCCAATATGGCACGTTTACATATTGTATATTAATCCAAATGACTTCTAGCCTGGTAATCGTGTGACACCAAATATTTAAATATATAGGTATTTTGCTACATTAGCCAATAAAATTATGTACCATTGTAAAATTCTGTGAATTTCATTTATTACGAATTTCATTCCTCTCGCACGAATTGTTCCTGTATTTGATTATTCCCCAAAAAAATCATTGAATCGCAAATACACTCGCTAACATCGCATAATGCATCTACGAATATGTAGCTTGAAAAAAAAAAAATATAAACTAATTTGTCTGAAAGAGTTGAAATCGTCGAAAAAAGTCGATAAAACTTTTTTTCGAGTCGAATTTTAATTGCACTGTTCGGATGCAATAACTCGCCAATCTCTTGAAAACGTGTAAAAATGTTGTTCAAACATCACAATGAATTTGGGGAAGAAATTCAATTGGAGTAATCAACGATGGAGATTTAACTTCTTGTTATTCGTAATTTTATTCGTCCGATGATTATTTAACGCGTTATCTCTTTTCGTTTTTCATAAAATAACATAAAAAAAGTGATTTCCAATAGAGAAGTCAATGATTATCGCAGTATCAATGATCAATCAACGAAAAACATCGCGTATCGAACAAAAACCCGTAAATATTGTTCACGTTCGATAGAATGAAAAACACATTGGGAGAACGTTGATTTTAATTTACACGACTAAGCGTTGAATCCTTCGGCTGGATAATTCGCATAATTTGTCCTATCGTACCACGCCTCAAACATTCGATATCACAACAAATCGGACCCACACTTACGTACGGTCTGCTCGATCGTGCGTGAGAAATAAAATGATTAAAGAAAAAAAAACAAACTCACACACACTTTGAAATAACGAAAATAATAAGCTAACTCGGTAAACACGACTAATGCGAGTGATCCTTGAATCGACATCGTGCATATTATTTATTCTTCGACGCAGGTTTTATTCACCGCTGCTCATTGCAAACAAAACTGTTTTGCCATTGAATAATGGTTATTTGTTTTTTTTTGCTGTTTTTGCGGATGTTATTTCGTCGATCATCAACATGAGTCGTATTACATGAATTATTATTTGTTTTGATGCTTATTGTGTTATTTTGTCGTTGAGCTTTATCTATAATGAGCCTTCAATTATTTTGCTTTCTCATGGAGGAAGCTATGTGACGGTAGGACATGTTTTTTTCAAGATCTTCATGTCACCATGTTCGGAATGTGCTCAAACGTTTAGAAAATACAATTGGAAAAAATATCCGAATGTGTGTATCCAAATCTTAATCCAAAATTCAAACGTTTGAAACTCGAGACCGGTTTTAGCTACAGCTTCCAAATTTTGCAGTCATGTGCACCTCTATAATAATCGATTATAATCATTTGATTATTTCTCTTCCGCAGCAAATTGCAAGTTTCAAATTACTTTACACTGCTTCACATTGAACATTTTCTTTTTGCAGTCCGAGTGAGAGAATTCCTACATTACCGATATCTTGACTCGAGCATATCCGATCATATATACATGTGGGGACTTTTCATAGTTCTGTGAGGAACGTTTATTTCTTTTATTTCCTTTCTTCGGACGTGCAAAAAGTGAGTTTCGTGCGTCATGCGAAAAATCGACAATGTTACTACGTGGTTGGATAATACGGACCGTGATAATGAAAAAAGTTCGGTACCGAAGGTGGGAACGCAGAGTGGTCGTTGGGCGAGATTGTGAAGAACGAGAGGGATACAATGGACGGTGAACCAGCGACAAGAATAGTAAGGTCATTCGATAACGAAAATTCTCAGCCTTATTGTATACTTTTCCAATACTTCAGATAATCGATTTGGAAGTTTCGCTAGCGTCCAGTGATGAGTGCGTGACCCCGAAAGGCTGAAAAAAAAATCAATAAATGAAAATCACGTAAATGGGGTCGATTTTCGCGTCCATTGGATCGCGTCTGTCATTACCTTTTGACCGACTAAACACCTGGAATTTTTATATACGAATAGAAGACATCATTGGCTGCAACCTCACAAAAAACGAATCGATCGGGATCAAATCCCGTTTTTTAATTGACATTTTTCCCACCCTTTTGCGGTAAGCACCCACCACTGGACGCTAGCCAGACTTCCAGATCGATTGTCATAAGAATTAGAAGAGTACAGTAAGACATGGTACAGCAAGGTTTTCGTTTTAAAATGACGTAACTATATTTTTGTCGCTGGCTCTTAGACTAGAACGCGGGAGAGCAAAGTTACACTCGGCAACTAGTAGAAAATCCACGTATGATAACAGCCCAGTGGTAAAACCCCACCACTGAGCAGACGCGCCTCCGGAGGTTCGCGTATCAGAACTCGCGATAATAAAGGCGTATCTGCGATTCACCTATTACGAGCCACATGGATATTTAACGTTTCATTTCTTTCTACGTATTTTCTGTTATTTCGTCGATACACCGCACTCCTGTGTGTGTGTGTGTGTGTGTTTGTGTCATTTATTTTTTTCGAATCTCGACGATCGAAGCGTCACAGGCATAATAAATTAATGAATCCTTGAGACGGGTAACCGTTAAAACGGTCGACCAACTGGTTTCCAAATTTTTTCATTTTTTTAAAGTTCTTCCTTTCATCGTATCATTGTGCAAAACAATATTGAATAAAAAAACATTTCTTCATATTTGTGATTCTACGAATCCATTTCTTACAGATTTTTAATTGAAATTTAATTATGGCCACATGTTTGAAATTGTTTTTATGCATGTTTTGTTTTAAATAATTGTTACCGAATAATACGTTTGATTTTTCTTTTTATTTCCTCGATATTAGAAATTTAACGAATCAATCGTGTACGAAATTCGAATGAATTTTATTCATGTTCACACGTTTGAAAATTGTTTTCATGCAAGTTTTGTGTTTCAATTGTTACCGAACAGAATGTCGTTCGATATTTGTGAATTTACGAATCATACAACGTGCAACAAACTCACAGTTTAATTTTATTTATTCGTACATGCTAATTGTTGTATGTAAAAAAATAAATAATCATAAGTAATTAAATGGAATTGAATAAAAGAATGGAATAAAAATTGATTCGTGTGATATGCAGCAAGGCGACTTGAAACGCAGAATCATTGACCACGAGTGACACGTGTGACGGGTTTTTTTTTGCATCGACTAGAGATTATTAAAAAAAATGAAAAAAAGAAATCGAATGTATTCTAGGAACGAATTTGAAAGGAGTAGGATAGACCACGCGAGAGGCTCGTGTCCTGAAATTTATCTCGCTGCCGTCGGCCCGGATGCAAAACGAGCCCCCAGCCTCTGCCTCGTCTGCCCCCGCCTCACCTGCTCGACGCGGCGATCGTAACTGCGCGGTTCGATCGCCACGGGATCGAGTCGTGCCCCCAGAAAAGTTGTTGCACGATCCGGAAAGACGACATTCCACGTGGAATTCTTAAATTCAATATATGAAAAAATATCCCCCCACCACCCCCTCCCGTCATTCAACTCACTCGATTCTCAACCCCCCTTCCCCCCACCGTCGAGCTATGACTCGCGAAACATGTGATTCGAAAATTTTCCATAATTTTGCATTCTCGATCGTTCAACGAGATACAACATCGTTCGCAATTGCATCAATTGCAAAACGTTTGTTCGAAGAAAATTCAATATACGACATTTTTATTTTTTATATATTTTTTAAATCTGCGTTTATTTTTTTTTTTCATGCAACCTTTTTTTAAAATGAATTTTTTGTTTAATTGTATTTACTTTTTTTTTTTTCATAAAAGCTTTTTCACAATGAATTTTTCGTTTATCTATGTTTACTTTTTTTTCAAATGTTTTTTTTTGTTTTCTTCGTAATGCGCGCGTCCAGGGGATGATGAAAAAAAAAACGAAATTTGGGGACAACGATGATATTTAATTGTGGCGATAATCGATCACGACCGTTCATGTCAACACGTATGACGATAATGCCGACGAGGTCGTTTGTTTACACGCGCCTGTCCCACACCTCTACGCGTCTGTTCGATTAAACAATTATGACACAAAAAAAAAAAATAAAAAAAAAAAAATCAAGAAGGTGTGGAAACTGACCGACCAATGAAACAAGTCCGTTCACGTTCATCCTCCCGTTCTTAGTCCACGGTATATTTCAACTGTTCGCGGATATCAAGATGTTGGCTTAGTTATGAATAAACTATCAAACCTATCGCGACGTATTTTAACTAATCTTGGTTAATCAACTCAGAAAGTTTGATTCGTTGTATCCGATTGTGAAGACAATTGGGATCATTGAAATTGTTTGCAAGTGATTAATTTCGTGGTTGATTTTTTTTTTTCGAAAGGGGTCGTAGTCGTTGTTTTAGAGCGAGAAAATTTTGGAGATTGACTTTTCGTAAATACACGCATAGACGTTTATATATAAATAAATGTAAATAAATATAAATAAGTATAAATAAATATAATTAAATATAAATAAATATAAATAAATATAAATAAATATAAATAAATATAAATAAATATAAATAAATATAAATAAATATAAATAAATCTTTATACGTTATCGGTGTAAAATCGCGGATATCGTTCCGCTGTACAATTACAATTGTAGTACTATGTCAAATCCATCGGTAATCACATCGCGTGAACGATGGAACGTAAAGGCTTCTTATATCGCTAGACGAACTCACAATCCGATAAGATCGATCGTCGAAAATATCGTCGTCGAGCCCAATCCAAATAAAAAAATGATCGCTCTGTCTATCGGTGAGTCGATGTACCGAAATCTCAGCTGTGAAAACGTCAATTAACGGACACTTTTTGGCGTGACTGTTTAGGATCTCCATGATATCTACGCAGCTTGAAGTGCATGTTGAAGAACTCATTTTTTTCTTCTATTATTTGGCAGCTGTCAATTAAAATATTTTTCATTTTTGTTTTTTGTTTTTTTTTTTTTAATTTCATAAAGATTCATAAAGATTCCAGATAATGAAGCCCAAAGTCGTCCGATAATTCGGGTTCTTACGCATAGATATTTATCTACAATATATTTTTCATATACACATGCATTACTGAATGATTATTCTTCGAAGGTGATCCGACAATTTTTGGAAATTTGAAAACCCCAAGAGAAGTAATTCATGCCGTTCAAGAGAGTGTCGGGTCTCAGGTGCACAACGGGTACGCACCTAGTACCGGTACGTACTAGAAATAATATACATTTCAATTCAATGTTGATTCAATTTCGAAATATTCGAAAATATCGAATACGTGAATCCCATCACATTTGACTTGACATCGTGTGTGATCTATCTTCGATAATTTATGCGTATTTGAAAAAAAAATACAATTTTCATTTTTGCAAGATGCATCTCAAAACAAAACCTAAAAACAATCTTGGTAATTCGACGTTACTATAAATCGAAAGTTTTTTTTTGTCTTACAATCAGTGAATTCGATAATTATAATTTTTCTGATTATGGTAGTTACGATGTTAAATAAACGTACTCGTATCCTCGTTACACCACAATTCTGCATACAGGATTGTAGAAAACTGTGTTATCGATGGATCATACCGTAATACCGTCGGAAAATAATTCGAAATTGGAAAGTTCAGTTAAATGAGTATTATGGATGAATAAATAATTTCATTCGTTGGCCACACGCTGTGCCTTTAAAACTTCATCGTTGCCGTTAATCCCTATCAGTGTTAATAATATCAAAATGTGTAACTCGCAATCGAATGATAATCCATTAATTAATCGCATTAAAGGGTACGAGAAAGCTCGAGCTGCAGTGGCCAAATATAGCTCGAACGCGTTTGTCACGGTTGATTCGAAGGTACGACCGAATTATAAGCGGCTCATAGCTTGGCTTTTTTTTTTAATTCCAAAAAATCTTTCAATTAATATTCAACGAATGCAAATTGATATGGACGATGTTAAAAAGTATGTACAATGTGCGCAGGACGTTATACTGTGCAGTGGGTGTTCGTGCGCCCTCGATTTGTGCATCACAGCTCTGGCAAACGAAGGCCAGAATATTATCATTCCCAAACCTGGTTTCTCGATATATCGAACCCTGGCGGAGGGACTTGGAATCAATGTAAAATCTTACAATCTTCTGGTGAGTCAACGTAAAAATGGTTAAAATTTGATTGCTTTTTTATTCCAAATTCTAGAATAAAAAAATTATGTAACTGTACGTCCAATCAGAAGTAATTGAGTCGTATTTAGTAATAAAAGAAAAAAAACAAAATCAGTCTCTTCGACATCCGGGCATTTTTTATTGAGGCTCCTTCGTATTTTTTTTCATTTTACAAGCAGATTAATTTTTTCCGACAATTTGAAAAAACGAAAAACAATTTAAAGATCCGCTATTTTATGATTTTTTAAGATTTTATGACTTTTTGACTATTATCGCAACTGTTACAATGTAAAATTGAAGTTTTTTTTACTCAGCCGGATATGGACTGGCAAATAGATCTGGAGGACCTGGAGTCCCAGATTGACGACAGTACTGCCGCAATAATTATAAACAATCCTTCGAATCCTTGCGGTTCGGTATTCAGTCGTCAGCACCTCATCGACGTTCTCGAAATAGCAGCACGTTTTCACGTACCGATAATTGCCGACGAGATATACGAACACATGGTAAGTGGAATAACATACATAAATTAAAAAAAAACAAAAATTAAACATTTTTGCCGACGGTGTATTCACTCAAAAAAAATTTGCCGAGAGGGTATTCACAAAAGGTTACACGAGATTACTTTTTTTTTTCAACTAACTTGCAATTCTTGATCGAGTACAACGAAATAAAAAAGATTACATGTAATCTATGACAGTCCACAAACATTAACATATAGGAATACATGAGGATCGACAAAATAATACATGACGAACACACGAAGAATCCACGAACTTTTTTTGCAACCTTTCACAATGACATAAGATTACATAACATTTTTTGAGATTACCACGAATTACAGGAGCATTGAGAGGAATACAACGATTACACAAAGTCAAAAATGTCAAAAATGATTGATGAAGATTACTTGTCTCATGTATACCAGATACACGAGTGAATAACCCTCTCGATTTCTGCAGATAGACACGATATTCAGATGTGAATGTATTCCGAGAAAAAAAAAGAAACGAAAAAATATTGTATTATGACGAGAATTGACGTGTTGATTGTGTGTATGAAGGTATTTCCCGGACGAACGTACTACTCATTAGCGTCTCTATCGAGCGAAGTTCCTATATTGTCGTGCAGCGGTCTGACCAAAAGGTACGTGAGTCGAATATTCATCGACGATGCGACGTGTCGCACGAAAATTTCATGTGTTTCCAAGCTCCCTGTCGAACGATGTTTTTGTTCAATTTTGTTTTGTTGCTGCTGTTGTTGAAGGTTCTTAGTTCCTGGCTGGAGAATGGGTTGGATAATAATTCACGATCGTCGGGGCATTCTCGAAGAGGAGGTAGATGACATTTTTTATTTTTAAATTATTCCATGAACACAATCGTGAACGATGAAAGAGCCAAGATGATTAACAATTTGTACGTGTATGTTTGTGTTAGTGTTATTAATGTTTAATTGAATTCGACAGATTCGCAGAGGACTGACTTGCTTGAGTCAGAGAATAATAGGTAGCAACACTATAGTTCAGGGAGCTCTGTCAGCCATTCTTGACAATACTCCCCAAAAGTTTTACGACGATACCGTACAAACTTTATACGTGAGTATTCGTAGGTCAACATTATCATTATCAAATTTGAAGATTGAAGCGAATTTTTTCGGGTTATTGGAATGAGATTGAGTGAATGTGTTTATCGATGCTATTAGATGATGCTGGAATTTTTTTGTGACGAAGTATTGAATCTTCAGCATTTTCGAGAAAATCGCGTTTAAAATGTTTTCGCGCAGTATCGATAGCATTGCTTGTATGTCTTTAATTGTCAATAACTCTGACAATTTTATAAATACGTTTACAATTTTTGGACAGATTATTCTCCAGACTATAAACTCCATAAAAATGCCAAAAATTCCAAAACCGAAGAAAAAAATTGAAAAATAAGCAACTCTCCATTCAAACAGAATTTTTTTTCTTGTTGAGGAAATTATGACTTATTCATGTAGGCCGTTGATTGTTTTTTTTTCATTGTGTCATATAAAGAATTGGTCTATCAAAAAACATCGGTAAGGTAGGGATTTTCTCACACACAGATAAAAAGTAGAAAAATTTCAATATAAAGGAGTATGAAAGAATAATTTGATGACCTTATAAGCAAAGATTAAGCAACCAACAATTAACAATCAATTATGAAGAAGCACAGAAAAAATTGTGAATCGAAGGATTGATTATTTAATACGGTTTCAGTTTTTACTATGTTTAATCGATTCGAATTTTCGGATTTGCAGATTCACGCGAAATTGTGTTACAGTCATTTGGTCAAGATACCTGGATTGAAGCCAATAATGCCCGATGGAGCAATGTACATGATGGTAAAATAACAAACTCATCAAAAAGAAAAGAATGATGCAATTGTGTGTATTTCAAAGAAATTTGTCGATATATCATAATTTACTGTATTTATTATCAGGTTCACATAGATCTCAGTTGTTTTTTGGAATTCAAGACAGAAGTGGAATTCGTGCGACAGATGCTCATGGAAGAATCTGTGTTTTGTCTTCCGGGGGAGGTGAGAATGTTGGATTATTATTTTTATTCAACAAATATATATATACAGTCTATCCTCGAAATAAGAGACCAAAAGCCCCCAAGGGGAAGAGTTTTTCTCGGAAAACGCATACCCTCATTCTACTAATTGCGTATTGGTTTCAAAAAATTTTCTAGTGCTTCGATCTTCCTTCGTACATGAGACTGGTGATAACAATTCCGTCGGAGATGCTGGATGAAGCCTGCCAGAGGATTCAAGAATTCTGTTCCAGACATCACTGCAAGAATTCGCGAGGGATGAGGGCGAATACTTCGGAAGCTGTGGAAAATCGCTATTGATTACCCGACGATTTTTCGAATATCGAAAAAAAATGTGTAAATAACTCATACTTCATACGATTAATCTGCCGAAAAAAATGGCAGACAGTGAGAATTAAAAAAAAAAATCGAAAAATGTCATTACCCCCACGCTGAGACTGAGGGGCGATGGTCCCAAGATACGATTCGAATTTGTGTGTGTGTGTGTGTGCGTGTGGGCCTGCGCGTGTTAGAGAACAATAAATAAAAATTGTCTCGTATAATAATAATTTTTAATAAAAATATGAGAAATTTCTTATTATTCCTTTATAGATATTTATTCTTTTTCCCTCAAAATTGCGAACCTTTAATGTTACATTTTTTTGCGTCAATGTCCGAAAATAATTCAATGACTCAGATTTAAAACTCGTGTTTGTTTGCATGAAGAATTAGAGAATTAGAAAAAAAAACAAATTATGATCAAAAGAATTTGATCTTTATCAGCACGAAAAAATCGTGGATAAACATGGAAGTTATTTGCGAAAAAAAAAAATATGTACGATTCAGATTGCCAGGAACGTTCGACAGGTTCTTTCAAAGCGGTTCCCTCGAGAATTCCGAGAGGATCACCGTGCGGCGCAGCTGGGGAACACCTCGAGGCATATCACGCCAGCGGGTGCAGCGACATAATCAACGCTCGATGACGTCGCCGAACGTCACTCCGATGCTCGGGCGTTCTCTCACGTTCACGGATAACCCGGGTTAGCTCGCGTCGAATCCATCCAACGGCATGATCGCCGTCACGAATCCACTCGACGTTTTACAGCTTTCGATGGGTTATCGTAATAAGATTTTTCACACCAATATTCGTGTATGGGACGTTATTCCTGAACTGTCCAAACTTAAAAATTCAAATTTTTTTCATTGGCTTGCAATTTGCAGGGTTTTGTTTGTCTATTTCATAAAAAATGTTATCCAACGATTTTTAGACTTTTACCATCGTTCCTTGAAAAAAAAAAAAACAAAATTAACTCTTGAGGAGTGTTTTGGAAAACTGTATTTGAATTATTAAAGACTATTGAATTTATTAATAATTTTGCTCAAATTTTTATAAATTAATTAAATTTACCATTTGAAAAAAAAATTAACAACTTAAAAAAAAAAATTATTGGAAAGTGAGTGAATTTTTTTAAAAACTTTTTGTTCATTGTAAAACATGAAATATTCCCATTTTTGGCTTCCTAGATACTATATATTGCACTTACTTTTCATTCCCAAAATTTCCTCATTCACCGGAAAAATAAATTGCAACGAGAAAACAATTTAAAAAAATGTATATATATATATGTATCGTTCTACATATAATAGATTTATGACAAACATATCCATCAATACGCAATGCATCATTCTGTCCTGATTCCACGGGGCTGTATAATCGTGGAGATAGCATAAAATCACGACGTTATTGCACTCGCATCCTCGGCCAAAATATACAGAAGCGAAATTTCACGAACCAATATAATTCGGCGTTACGTTGAAATTTCGGTATTATCGGGGATGAAATAGTTTGACGATGTGAGACACACGAATGGCTTGTCGGTCGACGATATTGATCACAGTAGAGCCACATAACCGTGACAGAGATCGACCGAGCATCGAGAGAGAGTGAGAGAGAGAGACAGAGTGAGAGAGAGAGAGGCAGAAAGAGAGAGATAGAGAGACAGAGAGAGAGAGAGAGTGCAAAAGTGAGAAAGAGAGAGACAGAGAAAATTCGGCGTATTAAGCATACAAGTTACACGAGAATTATCAGAGTAGAAACAGAGTCAACAAAATGATTGCACAACCGACGTTGGGTATTACAATTAAATATTTCACACTCCGACAATCTCGCTCATCCGATTAATTAACGCCAACGACGAATCAACGAAAATTTCGTTCCGGTCAGTGGAAAAATAATGCACCAACGTTTTTAGGGTTCTGTAACCAATTAGGAATCCTTATGGTTTTTATATTAATTCGCTTGTCTGTCTGTATATTACAGCCCTCCCATTCTCCTTTATTTACCCATCAAGATGGGATTTGGCACGCGGACGTAGATTGGTGACCCAGAAACAGAAATTATGAGAATTTTGAAAAAAAAATTATTACCCTTCCCATAGACTGAAGAAGGTACCCGACATTTTTTTTTCACTTACCCCATTGAATGAAGTGTCTTTCGATCGGTATCCTAAAATGCAACAACAAATGTTTCAAAATTTTTTTATGTCGATCCTTCAGTCACGAGATATCTGCTTTCGTAGTCGTTATTAGAGTAAGTATCCCCCTCCCCGGCAATTTCAATGGTCATACAGTGAAAAATCAGGAAATAATAAAAATTCTACAATGAATCAGAAATTCATGATTTCCAGACTATTTTGTTTACTTGTGCTATGAGACGTTTCTTCATGCCAACTTTCAAGATTCTAGGTCAATGGAAAGTCAAATAAAAAATAATAATTGTACATAGAATTATAAAGTGATAATTATGATATAATTATGATTAAAGATATAATTATGATTTTCGGATTCGTTCTTTTACTTGTGCTATGAGACCTTTTCCTTCGTTCCAACTACTGAGACTCTAAGTTAACCCTTTCACTGTAACCGGGTGTCGATTCGACCCAGGCAACAATTTCAAAGTTCCCACATTTTCCCGGAGTTCATTTGTTTATCGTTATTTTATATAATGAATAAATAACGAAAGCTTCATATGTCAAATTTTTATCGTAAAGTAGAAACCCTGAGCTACATTAATGAATTTTTTCATATTTTTTGGATGCTTTTTTCTATTTTTTAAAGCCTTGGGTCTATTCGACACCCCATTACAGTTAAAGGGGACAAAAAAAAGCTTCACACTGAAAGGGTTAAGGTAGAATAATTTCATGGTCAAAGTTGACGGACGGACGAAAAAGTGATTGACCGACGGACGAAAAAGTAACAAGGCTTCCGTTCTTACCATTTAGACGTACGGGACCCTAAAAATGAATGAAAAAATCGTGCGAGACGATGAAACGAATACGATTGTTCGTAACGCGATAATGACGTTTCGTGGTGTGCGATTGCGTGGAAGACAATTCCGGTCGGTTGAAAGTGAAGCGTTGACCGAACGTATGACGCGAATATTATCCAGTTGTCGCAACGTAACGGGCGTTTCCTGGGTCTGCGTGCCCGATCGTCGTTGTGTTACAAACCGCCCGAGCATTAGCCCCGCGGCGTCGCGAGCGAGACACGACTACCGTTCGTTGTTAGCAGTCGGATTAATCCCCCGTCCCCCCCACTAATGTCACACAAACGCATCGTCAAATCGTAATTTCTCACGAATGGCCCAGATACGCGAAATCGCGAATTGTTTCTCGATGCGACGCATTCGAATGTTTGATGTTCAATTATTCGGGCGATAATTAACCGTTTGTTCGATAAAAATTTGTTTGAAATAAGTTTTCGAACGAATTGATGTGAATTATCGTAATGTCAGAATTGAAATTGCAGTTCGATGAAAATATAGTTGCAATTTTTTTTTCGAAGGAATTAATGCAAATAATTGTGATGCGATGATTAATATTTCTTATTGATTTTTTATATCAACAATATATTATACATGTATGTATTTATAATTATTGCTGATTCGGAAACAATTTGATTGCGAAAAATCTAAATTTTTTTATTTCAATTTTAATCAATATTTTTTAACAATTTCACAAACAATTAATTCAATGAAATGTTTATGTGAATAATTATAGTGTGAGAATCATTAATTTTTACTTGGTATTCACCTGTTACAGTCATAGAAACTCGTCCTTGCTAGTTCAAAAGAATTTTTTTCAACAAAAAACAATTTTTTCTTCCACTGTAATATTCTTATTGTATAATTTTCATTCGTATTACCGAGCTGACGTTCAGCTGCTCTGTTCATTGGTCTACGGCGAATATATTATATAATTATAATGCAACGCCACGACAAAAGTCTCGTGAATGCTGCGATCTGCATTACTATCGCACATGGAAAATAATTGTGAGGAAACAGGTGGTGAGGGGCCGGGGGGGGGGGGGGGGGGAACTTCCAGATCAAGCTGTTGCACCGCCTGTCTGGGTTTGTTCTTTGAAAAATCATAATTTTCATACCATGCCCTTTTTTTCAAAGTTTCAAACTGTTTTGCTTCCTCATTGAGGAAGCTGTGTGATGGTGATGTATTTTTTTCCGATTTCTCCTTATCACCATGTTCAGAATTTGCTGAAACGTTGAGAAAACACATTCGGAGAAAATGTCCGGATGTATGCGTGGGTGGGTGGATGTAAAAACCTTCGAAAATTCAAACGTGGACAAACGAAAACAAAATGGGGGAACTGATATGACCGCCACTTTGTTTTCGGAAATTAGCATATTTTTGAAGTAAAGTACTCATCTTCCCGATGAAGAAAGCATATTGAGCACATTTGTCTTATGTTGATATTTAAACTTTGATAAATGAACTCGATAAACATTTCATGGTATGTCATTCAAAAATATATAAGTTCCACCGAAAAATTCCACTACAGACATAATTAAACATTGAGATAGGACGGGAGGACTTGGCGAACATTTCTTTAAAATTATTTGGAACCTTGTGGGGGTTTGAGCTATTTTAGTTTAAAAATAACCCTTCCTAAGGACCCCTGTAATATATATATATATATATATATATATATATATATATATATATATATATATATATATGTATATATATATATATATATATATATATATATATATATATATATATTTCAAATTTGGGTTTGACGTGAAATTGGTTGTCAGGATCGAGCCAAGCCCCGTGACCCTCAATGATGGTCATTGGAGAGGGGAGGAGACCGGGTGCTGCACGACGGTGACGGAAGAGTGGCACGACGCGTTGCGGGGGGGGGAGGGGGCGCGGTTTCGCACGCGTCCGGATGTGTAATACAGGACGGAAGTGCAGTGGCAGGTGGATGAGGAACCGAGTCGGGCGTGAAGCGTGCTCGAGGTCTGTGGCATAACGCTGAAATTGTATGGGTGCATATTGGAAGTATGTGCCAGTTGATGAGGGTTCTCTCGGGCCTTCGTCCACGAGTTTTAACCCAACGTTATATTTAAACTTTCTATAAACACATCCGCAAATATACCTTCGCACACGAAGACAGATGTATTATTTAATCTTCACCTGCAAATTCAGTTTTTTTCCAAATTTGCATAATTCATGAGATATTTCCGAAAAAAATGTAATTTTATCTGAAAAAATGACTTTGATGAGGATTTGGCATGTTTTTATCATGTTTTTTTTTAAATAAGAAAGTCCTCGTTTTTTTGCACTAAAAACCAATTTTCTTTGGGCGGACGCCATAGATTCAATTTTCAACGACCACACAATTATATAGACATATCTATATCTACATAATTTTTATGATTTTATGTATACATCAAATTATTCACAATACAATACGAAATATAGATGACCCAAAGTATCAACATACATATTAGTTATCACAAAAATATTTTCCTCTCGAACATCGAGCACGACTGATCGTTTCACATTACGCTGTAATAACATAAACATACCTCGCCGGTTGAATGAAGACTGACGTCAGGGTTAGCAATTGAGATAGGGGCCTCAAATTTTGAGAATATTTTTTAGAAATTTATTTCGAACCATATTATCGTCCGGGAGCGCCAAAATCCAAAAAAATCCAAAATATTTATATTAGGGACCACCCCAATACAAATAGATCTATTGAGTCGTGCTTCATGTTAAAGAGGAGAAAAATGTTTTTGGAGAAAGGCAATATTCCGTGTCGGTAAAAAGATTTGACTTTCTGTGAAAATGCGAGAACGCTTATCACTGTCAGTTTTCGATGCAAGCAACATTTTGACGTATGGCAATGCTTTCTCCGGCAAAGTGTACACACCGAGATATTACATTTTGGTGTATGGGTACGTGTGTGTGTTGGGGCGTGGAGGCTCGTGCGAAGCCCCCGGCTCGGGCTCTGGGCCAAGACGGCAATAACCCCCTCTAGACGCGCGCGCGTGTTCTCCCGTTCCGCCGAGTGAGATCGTCGGTCTCATGCTACTGCTGCTGCTGCTGCTGCTGGATGCTGCGCGCACCCTCGTACCGCAACATGCAGCGTCAACGGTGCAGTGATTGGTCGTCCAACCGGTGTAAGAGGTAACGCTTGTCAATGGGCTATGTGTTTATTAGGGTGGTTCTAATTTTGCCATTTCCAGATAATAATATGGTCCGAATAAAATTTAAAAAGTATATTACCAAAATTTGCGGGTTCTATATCTCAATTCTGAACCCTGATACCAGCCTCCCGAAGTTTGACATTCAAACAAGATACATTTTTCACATTTCAGAATTTTCTTTCATTATAAATAAAATTCTGATGCGTGGATAATATTGTAGATTTCAAATAATTATTTTTTCCGTGTCATTCTATATTGAAAATAGGTTTTTTTTTCTATTTTGACTGATGGGGGGAAAATACATTGTTCGGTATCTGTAACGAATTTGTCCGTTTTGTTACTACAGTCGGTGGAAAGCTTACAAAGTTTAAAGATTTTTTCAGTGCAGTTCTCTCAGTTATAAGGAAAACATTTTGATACAAACGAGAATACGTTGTGGATACTGAACAATCATTTATTACGCGTCAGTCGAGCGAAAGCAGCTATGCAATGATTACGGAATAATCGAGCGTCGATGGTGAAAAAATTTAGTTTGGAGCAAAATGTAAAAGAAGCATCAGGAATTGCTGTAAATTGTACAATTTTCAAAATTTCTATATCGAACCTAAGATATGAAAAAAAAATTCCATCTTTGGGGGTAAAAAAACGAAAAAAATTCATAACATTTTTGAAAATTGTACGGTGTAACGACCCCCTAATCGTGTGTGCATATAGATGCCACACCCCATGCATCGAGGATATCCAGACTGACATTGTCAGCAGAGTCCTGTACCGTGACTTATATCATTGAATTTCACACGTCATATCAAGGGTTGGGGTGGGGGCGGGGGTGACACATTGAACGACGTACAGTAGAATCTCGCATACATTTTTTTTTTTAAATTTATTTCGAACAGTTTTTTTATTTTATTTATGGAAACGACATCTATAAACGCAAATTAAATTAATCAGACAAATCAATGACTCTGGGTTATTCAAAATAAACACGGAGGCAATAGTATAGCTTTAAACGAAAGGGTTGATTCGTGGTTAGGTTATTTCGAATGATAAGAATGTCGTTCGGATCCAAATTGTAGTGTTTTCTTCTTATCGTTATTATTAAATTTTTATATATTTATTTTCGTAAGGAATAAAATCAATCGTCGAATAATGAATATGTTGAAAAAAGCTTTTGCGATATTTGCGACGAACATTCGTTGTATCGACAATTTTTCATTCGATAACGAGATATATGTCAGTGGATGTGAAGAAAACAAAAAATAATTGCAAACAAATATCCTCGAATTATCGTTTACATCGTTTAAATTAAAAAATTCTTCTGAAAAAATTAATTTCCGGCTTCCACGACAAAAATCCCGGTTCTTTCCAATAATCCGCTCGAACTGAAGCTCACGGATTATGCATTTTTTCGTAGCACTCGCGAGGCAGAAAAAAATGTAATCCGCAAAGATAAAAAAAAAAATGTTTTCAAAAAACCCGCACCAAAAATAATCTTTGAATCAACAGATAAACCTACGAAATATATAAAAAAAACAATAATAATAAAAGCTCTACGAAAGTTTTATTTCCTACTGTTCCAATAAATCCCCGGTGCCTGTAATAACTCACTCGAACTAAAAAAAAAAACTAAAAAAACCAACGCTAACGCATTCTCCGATCTCATTCACAATCCATACAAAATGTTATATTCGTGAGCGAAATAAAAAAAATATATATATGGATTAAAAAATATCTGAAACAATGGAAACGACGGAAACACAGTCACAATGGAAAATCAATAATAAAAAATAAAAACCTCGATGGAAAAATGTATTCCTCATATTTTCTGCAAATGTAAATTCCGCAAGTTTTAGGACATTTTCGACATCGAAAAATCCGGAAAACAAATCGTTCGAAACGTCACACAACTTTCTCTATGAGAAACCGAATAAAAGAAAAACACATAGCGCGTAATACGATAAACACCTTTTCGTAATCGTTTAAAATTACCGTCGTGTTTTTAAATAGATAATCAATAATCGTGTATACTCGATCTTGAATTTATGATTTCGTCTAATATCGCATAACACAAGTTCACCTTTTGTTTCAACTCGAAAGCCAGAAACCACGAGCGAGATTCCGATCCTGAGAGTCTGTGTTCGTGAGAAAGCGAGAAAGATTCATTGATTGATAAATGCTTATTTAGCTTTTGCTACTCCATATGTTACACAATTTCTTCCTCCCTTACATTACATGTAAGGTTGTTTCTCCCTTAAATAACTTCACTTATTTTTATAATTGTAGGTTCTCCATGATCGTGAAGGGAGACAGAAAGAGAGAGATATTGATTGATCGATTAAACTTTATTTAGCTTTCGCTACTCCATGTGTTACACAATTTCTCCTTCCCTTACGTCACATGCTCACTCCTCCCCTCAATTACACTCATATTTATAATTGTACTCCATGATTGTCTCGTCGTGTAAAAAGTACGAGAGAGAGAGAGCGAGAGATATTGATTGATTGATTAAAATTTATTTAGCTTTTGCTACTCCATATTACACAATTTCTTCATCCCTAACATCACATGCTTGTTTCTCTCTCAAATTACTTCACTCATGTCTCTAATTGCATTCCACGATTATCTCTTCATGTGGTGAGAGAGAGAGACAGAGAGGGCGATAAAAAGTGAGATTCCTCTCTCTCTCTCTCTCTCTCTCTCTCTCTCTCTCTGTCTTACAACGTACGAAATAAAAGAGAGAAAAGACATCGCGATCGCAGCGACAGGGTTCGTGGGTCGTCGAAGTCACAGAGGGTTCTCTCCCACCCACTGGCGTCCACCCTGCGTGAGGGTAGTCGACGCATGCGCCGCCCGGACGTCGCGTGCTCAGCGTTTCGTTTCGCATTCGGCCGTGTCGAGCGCGCGCGCGCTCGCGCCTGCGTACGAGTAACGTTGGTGGCGCTGTCATCGACAGGCCATAGGGGTGGCTGCTGAGGGTGGACTACCGGCAGAAGGGCGACGAAGCGAGGGGGGCCGTTCGTGAAGCGGGTGTTCATGGCGTTGCGACGAAGAGACGGAGCGAGGGGACGATTGCGTTGGATCGAGAGAGACAGACGTATGCGTATGTAGCTGGATGGAAAGAGAGAGCGATTGATATTGCGTGAGCGCGAGAGGGAGGGCGCTTTTTGAGAGCGAGAAAGAGAGGGGAGCGAGAGAGAGATGGCGAGCAAGTGGGGAGTTGGTGCGCCAGATGGAACGGCCTCGGCGGAGTTTCACATCCAACGATCCGGGAGGCTCGTTTAGGTAGTGGTCCTCGCCCCACAGCCGCGACAACTCGAGGTGTCCAACGCTCCTCCATCCGTACGTCCACCGGGCTACGCTTGCACGAGAGAGGAAGAGAGAGAGAGAGGGAGGGAGAAAGAGAGCGAGACCCCCGCGGAACCCCCTTCCGCATATCGACCGCCCCCATAGCACACGGCTGTAAAAACCATCGCGAACGTCGCGACTTATACCACTCTTCGTATTCAACGCAAAAATCATTTTTTTGTTCGAAACCAAAAAAAAAAAAAAAATTTTAAACAAAAAACAAACTAAAAAATAACGGAAAACAAAAATAATAAAAAATTACAACGAAGAGATTTAAGAAAAAAAAATCACCGAAATTATTTATTTTTTGTATTTTAGTTTTTTTTTGTTGCTAAACTCGGACGAGCTACGACATAATAATACAAACGATAAATAAATAAATGAATGAATAACAACGTTTTAAATAAATAAACAAAATCACGAAAATTCGAAATAATACATTTTAATTTTTTATTTTTTATTAATAAATGACAAACGATATAAAAAATACAAAAAATAAACGAAACAAAACGTTAACGACGATGACAAAATGAAGATTCGAGAAGGAAGACGAGGATATAATATCGTCGAATTGTGAAAGAGGTGTGAAACATTTTTTCTCTCTTCGTTTCGAGATAAGGGCAATTTTTGATAATAATTCAAAAGTGTACGTGGGTGCGCGCGTGTGTTGTTTTGTTGTTGTTCGCGGTTGATTTTTTTTTTTGGTTTAGTTTCGTTGTTCGGTTTTTTTTCGCGTTTTGGCGACGTTCGACGGGGGTTGAGAAGATAAGACGAAGATAGAGGACGGAATATATACATATATATATATATATATATTTATGTATACGTATATTTATATGTGTATGGATATATGAGTGAGGGCATATTAGCTGGTTGAAGAGGGACCGTTGAGGATTATATTTGGATAAAAAGGATAAAAGATTTCCGGTGTGGCCGAGGGGGTGGCTGTGGCTCACGGATAGAGTGAACGTCTTCGCAAGCCGGCTGATAAGGTACGTGTTTCGATCGTTTATGTTGCCCTCGATGAAGATTCGTTGACTTTTTCCCCTTTTTTTTCTCTTTTTTTTCTCTCTCTCTTCCTCTCTCTCTCTCTCCCTCTTTTTTTCTTTTGGCAATCGTTCATCATGGTCGGTTATTATTATCGCTGATTCTGACATTTTATTCCGAGTCTGGTCAATGGACCACGGTGATTCGGTGACCCCAAACTATACATATATATAACACCGACCTATACCACATGTATACTACGTACGTACGTTTGTCAAAGATACACAAAGTGTGATGAAACGTTTTACTTTGTTTATTATTTATTTGTCAGAAAAATATTTTTCGAGTAATGGTTTTTTTTTTTCGTTGTTGGTTTTTTTTTCGTTTTTGGGGTTTGGCTTTATCTCGAGATGACAGACGACCGCGCATCGTCGACCACGACGACGGGTTTACGCCTTAAACCATTGACGTCTAATAGAAACGTATATTACTCGATACCGGAAGTCATCGCGACAATAAAACTCGATTCTTCTCTCTCCCTCTCTCTTTCTCTGTCTCTCTTTCTCAATCTACGTCCTGTAGTGTGAGTGACAATTGTAAAGCTCTCACGTTCGATATCGTTTCTCTCTTTTCTTTTATTTTCCTCTAGTATTATTTTTTCTCTTCTTTTTTTTTGGTTTAGTTATTTATTCGTTTATTTATTTTTCAATGTACATTCGATGGCCAAGATGAAGTCGGTGGTACGTGGTAAAATTGTATTAACGTAGTACGTTGGTGCGAACGTAAAAACATTCGGACCGTTGCGGTTATTTTGGGTGGCGCGCGCGCGCGTCAGCGTTGCGCGCGCGCGGTGCGAGGCCCTCCTCCTCATCCACGGTTGAACTAAACGCGAAACATCGTATCGCGATTACCGGTCGTTCGAACTAAACGGATACGATGAGAATTATAATCTAAATAGGAAAAAAACGTAGTGATAAATATCAGGCAATTTTTGTTGTCGTTGTTGTGATTTTTGTATTTTCTCGTGGCGACGTTGACGTGCAGATGAGAATACATTATTAGTCGATCGATGAAAAATCGAGAAACGGAACCGGTTAATTGAAGAATCGATGACAAGATTTTTTTTTTAATTTTGCGGATGGAAGTTTGGGGTTAATCTCGGAAGTTCGTAATTCGAGGGGTATGACAGGAGAGAAAGACACACACACACACACACACACACACACACACACACACACACACACACAGAGCGAGAGAGAGAGAGAGAGGGAGTGGAAAAGCGAGATGGTCAACGAGACAAGTAAATACATATATCTATTCTTTCATATACATATATAAAATGTTATAAAATATATTCTTGGTAAAATTTCATTAAATATCCTTTGTGTTTTTTTTTATATTGCGAATACATTAATTACATAAAAACCATACAACAATACATATGAATATATATATACAATTTTGTTTTGAAAAAGGACATATATTTTTCTCTTAATGGAATTATAACGGAAGAATTAATTATTTCAATTAAAATAATCCAAAATACAAAGAGATACATTGTGTGTGTGTGTGTGTGTGTGTGTGTGTGTGTGTGTGAGAGAGAGAGAGAGAGAGAGAGAGAAAGAGAGGCAGGTAGAGCCATTGAGATTGATTGAGATGCGTTTATTTCGTGCTCTAAGATAATCCAAGAATCTTTGAGAGCACCCTTGAACAAAGTCCATTTGTCTGCTACATACAATTTTTTTGTATGCACATAGCAATACATAGTCAAAAATAATCATACAACATATTTAAAATAAAAATAAAGATGTAAAATAAAAATACAAAAGCCAATAACACAAACTACAGAAATTGAAAATAAAATAAAAATAAATAAATAAATAATAATAATAATGATACTATCTGAGCAGAGAGAAATGGGTTGAAATAGAAAGAGACAGAGTGAGCGAGAGAGAGAGAGAGAGAGAGAGTGAGAGAGATATCGGCAGAACATAGAACAGAAGGTTCGTGGGGATGATCCTCGTGGGGTTTCGCGGTGACAGGCCGCCCTCGTCGGGGTTTCTCGTTGGGCCGCGACGACGCCCGCCGTTACACGGGCCCGTCGGCCCAAACGGCCGATACGGTCGAGCCGCTGCTGCTGGTTGCTGCTGCTGGCGTAACTAGCCGACAGGCAGGTGTGCCGTGATACTCGGCTGTCCTACAGGACATATATACATCTGCCTATATATAATTACACACAGATGTATAAATGCATGTGTGTGTGTGTGTGTCGTGTGCGCGGCGAGCCTGTGCTTCCTGACCGCGCCCCCCGCCGCTCTTACTCGTCTCGGGAATCGCGCGCCGCGTCGAGGATGTCAGGCCGGACGCGCCAACCGCGCGTTCCAGACCAACGTCAATATCCAATTACTATTCCGTTTAAACCGATGAGCCAGCTATTTAAACGTTTCACCGTCACACCGACCGTTTCTACGTTATAATTATATACATATATATATATATATATCAGGGTGGTCCTTTTTTTGACCTTTTTCGTTTATTCGGGCGCTCCTAGCGAATCAGATGGTTTAAAATGACTTAAAAAAAAATGATACTAAAACTTTGGAATCTCTATCCCAATTTTTATATTTCAGAATCGTTCATTGTGACTGAAGTACTGCACTGTTGATAATGCTGTCGATTATAAGAACAATGAAACTAAAAATTGAAAAATATGAAAAACTATGTGTTAGTTAGATCGCAAACTGTGGAGGGTTTGCGGCAAGGTTAAAAATTGAGATAGGGGACCGAAGATTCTGAGGATATTTTTTTGTTTGGTAATTTCGAAACATCTAGTCCTCTAGGAGCGCACAAAATAAGGACCACTCCAATATATATACATACAAATATATTGTAATCTGCGCCTGACCCCCCGTCGATAGAATTCCCTTTGCCAGGACGAACCAATCGACGTTCACTCGGTATTGGAGTTGTTTTTTTATTTATTTTCATTTTGATTCTTTGCAATCACGTCATTCGATTGGAATTCATAGAAGGGCTCCTTTCAGGACGGAACTTTCGGGTTAGGAAAGGATGCATCGAAAGCCGCGTTGTTTTTAACTATTTTTTCTCATTTTTATTTTTCTTTCCGGTTGAAGTGTTACAAACCACTTGTGGGGGGTCCTTTTGTACCCCCTCTTCATGCGTCAGAAAATTTCGCGTAAGGTCGCTTGACTTCTTTTTTTGTTGGATAACTGGGTTTGTAAGTGGACTTTAATTTTTCGATGTTGTTGTTCTTGTTTGATGAGGAGGACGAGGAGTTTCCCCTCGACAACTTTGGGCCAGGTGGTAAAATTTTTCAATCGAGCAGCGGGGTCCTTCCGGCTGGAAGAAAAAAAAGTAACGACCTTAGTTGGTCCGGGTAATGTAATTCGAATGTACGAGTGGGGTCCCCCGTGCCCCCCACCTTCCAGTTCGTCGTTCACACGATTAATTGTTGCTGATCATTGTGACTGTGGTTCTGTCTGAATCGTTGAATTCATATTTTTTTTTGTCTTCTTTGTATCACGGTTATCGTCAGGGATTGAAATATTGTGTCAAATCATTCCGGAACCTCGACGAATGGGGAAGGCGATTTTTTGTTTGTCGGTGTGTGCGTGTGTGTGTATGTGTGTGTGTGTGTGTGTTTGGAATAACGATTCGTCACTCGTGCGTGCGTGTGTACGATCGTGATTATGATTTTGTTAAAGATTTTTGCATCTATAGTCGTCGAAGAAATTATTGATGAACCCCACTCCCTGTCCACCACCTCCTCCTCCTCCCCTACCTCCCCCAATCAACCTTCTCGACCCTGACCGGTGTGAGTATGGGCTTGATGATTCGATAGCAGACGACTGTGATTCGTGTGACAGTTTATTTTACGATATTGAGGTATTTCATTGTTGTAAAGTCGGTGAGGGACCTTTCAAAGGAGGGCAGCGTTCGAAATTCAGTCAATAATCAATTTAAATTAATGAAGTTTGTTTTTTTTGTATTCTGTATAAAAAAAATAGGAAGGTCGTTTATAATTTTGGAATGGAATCTATATTGCTAATATTAATCTCTTAATTCTTCAATTTTCAAAACTATTGATATTCGAGATATCGATTTTCTTATTTACAAGACTGATTTATTTTTCAACTCTTTTTCAAACGTGAAAACGTTGTTGGATTCATAGTTTTTTTTAAATTTCGATAGTTTCGAAAATTGAAAATTAAAAAAAAACGAATATTTGCAATAAGGATGCCATTCTTAAATTATAAAGGAACTTTATCTTCTTTCATACAGAATCTAAGAAACAAAAATTTCATCGATTTAAAAAACGGCACAATGTTTGTTTTTTTTCGTTTTTTGTGTTTCAAATGTTTTTAGAGATAGGGGGGGAAATTTAAACAAATCGAGGAAGGTTTTGAGGTTATACCCAACTGAAAAAAAAATTGACGACCATTTGTGAAGAGGTAAGGGTTTGAGACATCGAGGCATCCTTCCCCATGTACATTCTACATATTCTGAATTTTATCCCCTCGGGATAAGGGATAAAATTGGGCGTTTAAAAATTTCATCGTTCTGTATATTGATCGTTCTGAATTTCGATCCCTACCCAACGGGGACACGGAAAATGGGGCGGGTCGCGGGGGGGGGGGGTGAAAAGCACGAAGAGAGAGTGGGACTGTGATCGTGAACAGAGTCCCGGATAAGTTCTCGCTTCTTGTATTATTGGAAGAGAATATTGGACATCGTGAAAACGTACGAAGGGCGGTTTTATTGATTTTACCGAGGAACACGGTGGAAAAGTAGGGTTTTGGCCCTTCGGCCAAGTGCCACGCGAGAGCTTGCGGGTTCACGTTTACGACGTAGTAACGCCTTGTACTACGTACTCGGACTCGGTGATTCACGTATTTTCATTTATATTTTTACATTTCTTTCAGTTCTTTATTAAAAGGGAGGCTGGCGAAAAAAACACGAAATCGTGTCGTGAAATCTTGAAAAAACAATTTTGTTAAAACAAAAACTTATTTTCACAGAGACGACGATTTTTTTAGTTCGTAATTTGAAAATGAAAACGAAATGGTGTGTTGGCAATCGTGAAAGCCGTTTAGCCAGAATTTTTACGACGATGTGGTAGTTGTGATTGCCTCGTTTTTACCAGCACTTGTTGTTCTGCATTTTTATTCAATTTATAAGTCGAAAAAAGTTTTTGGATTCTCATTACAAAATTTGATAGAGTAATTTATTGGGCGACATTTCATTTGTTCTAATTTATCAATATTGTCCTTCGTCCTATTCAACACATATACGTAAATTTAATATATATATGTGTTATATTAATAATCCAGAAATTCAATTGAACAAATAATTTCTTTATAACAAAATCGTTGCATAGATTTGTAAAAGCTCTTTTTTTCGAATTACCTTCCAGTGACGAAATATATGTATTTGAGTTATTTCTACGAATAAGTGATTTAGGAATTATCAATAAATTGCACATTTGGAAAATTAAAATTTCAATTATTTCAATAATAAGAAGAAAACAAAAAAAAGTCGGCATTTTCATACAATTGTACTTTGTCGCCTGATATTTACATTCTCAAGTAGCGAATAATCAATGAATCACGTTGAATCGTCCCTTCCTATGAGTCGTTCAATAAAATATTATATAAATAATATTAATAACACCAATAATAATAATAGCAATCCGAATAATTCACACATCGCAATATTAATATTCTCAGTAGCTATGACTCAATCCATCTAGTCAAATTCCCCATGCTCTTCAGCCAAATTAACCGGATCTAACATTACCTCGAAAAATGTCTGAATCATCAAAAGTTCCAACGTTGATCCTTCATTCGGTCTTGCTGATCGATTACTCCTCCGATTTCCACAGCCTGCCCACACTCTCGATCAACGCGTACAAATTCCCCAAATCATTCTCTCGAACACATACACACAAGTCCCATAATCACTCACACGATTGAATAATAATAATAATAATAATAATAATAATAATAATAATAATAATAATTCATAACTAACTCAGCACACGATCATCTCGGCAAAAAAATAAAAAATAAATAAAGTCACAAAGTGTGCAAAGTTCTTTTAAGAGTCGTTTGTAAATTATTCTTCAGAGAGACACAAAATGAAAAAAAACACAATAATCAAGCGTGAAAGTAATTTCCGTCTCGTTGATTCATCTCGCTTGCGTAATCCCGCGAGCCTATGGGGGATCAAACGTGAGAGCGTGAAAGAAAAAATAAATAGACGCAAAAGGAAAATGAAGAAAAAAAAGCGTTTGAAAAAAAAAAAAAAAAGAAAAAAAGAAGTAAAAGAAAACGCTACTTCCCAGGGGTCGTGTACTCTCGACCTTTCGAACTACAGAGTTCTCGCGCGCCACCACCCTTCCGCGTCTTGCCGAGACGAATTTAATCGCGAATCAATACACCCGAACTCACCTCCGAATTAGTTTTTCACGTGTTCGTTATTTATGCATCATTAATTGTCCCCGGCGTGCTCTCGGAGCTACGTAACGTCGCCAATGTTCCTATATATATACCTATGCATATATACGTATGCATATGGACATTCATACATATATACATATATACGTTCTTATATATATATATATATATATATATATGTATATAGGTAGCTAGTATGCGAGTTTTCGAGGCCGGATGATAGTGCACCGAGAGATATATTCACACACGTGTATATATATATATGTATGTACCTTCAGACCAAATCGATTTTCCGCTGGAATAATTGAATCTCTAGACGACGAGGTTCGTTGGCATCGCGTTGTCATTGTGGATTGTCAGGTCATACCGAGACTCGTGAGGCCAGATACTCCATCCAATACCGTTTCACGTGCTACCAACACACACACACACAAACGTGCATACGTAACATACATTAAGCGTCTATAAATGTACGCTACGGACACATCTATATGCATTAGGGTGTGTTGAAAATACGGCAAAGTTTTTTCGATTCTCATGGCGGCTCTGACATTTGGAGTAGATACTACGGGAGACATGTGTGAAAATTTTCAGCCCAATCGGACTGTATTTAGAGGTTCCGCTTTCACGAATTTGATTTTGTCTTTGATTAACACGTGAAATTTTTTTTTCTTCAGTCGCAATTTTTTTTCCGGTGAAAGAAAAATGTTGGGGGATGGAATGTAAGTGCGATACATCGTAACAAGATCACTTGAAGTGGGGATATTTGTTGTTTCACAATTATTGAAAAAGTTGATAATTTTTAATTTAATTCTTTTCGTAAGTTTTTAATGATTTTTGTTGTAAAAAAAGTGGTCAAGTTTTTTACCAATTCTGGAACAAAAAAATATTGCTATTTCAAGTGATCGTGATACTTAAATTGAATTGCTCTTGCTTTCTATCTAAAAAAATTTCTATTTGCCGGAAAAAATAAATTGCAATGGAAAAAAAGAAGAAAAAAAATCGTCAACGTGTTAATCAAAGACAAAATCGAATTCATGAAAGCGTGAACCTCTAAATTTCGTCCGATTGGGTTCAAAATTTCGACAGATGTCACCGCCGATGGTATTCAATTCGAATGTAAGTGTAGCCATAAGAATTGAAAAACGTTGCGTTTCTTTCAACACACCGTAATATACATGCGTGCATGAATACATCGTTCTGCCATGTATCCCGTGGAGGGGCATTCCCATTGTCACCCCGGCATTCATGGTTTTGCTCCACGCCGTCGCAATCCGTTTTCACGTAAAATAAATGCGCGAGACTGTTGCTCGTCGAACGAGAGAGAAAAAGAGAGAGAGAGAGAGAGAGGGAGAGAGCGCCGTCCCCACACGTGTCGCCAATGACGCGTAACGTCATTGGATTCGTCGGATGTCAAACGAATGAACGTCATTCAATTTTAATTCACCGACGCGTGTTTCCACGTCCACGTGGCTCGCTTGCAGCATCACATACACACAAAACGCATATACATATATATATATATCTATATATAGATACATACTAGGATGGTCCTTATTTCGTAATTGTTGGAATTGACTGAAAAAAATATCTTGTGTTATTTTGTATGAAGCTTTTATAAAGTGAAACCTAATATTTTATAGCTACATTCTTCAGACTTCTATATTCAACTTCTGGTTCGAGTTCGATAGAGTCCTACATCGATTTTGTTGTGTTAGGGTCACTTGAATTATTCAGGAAAATTGAATAATATAATATGAGAAAAGAAAAATTAACAAAATTAATTAACAATTGATCGGTCAATGATTTTCATGATAATTCATGATTTTTATTTATGATAATTTATAATTCACAACGAAATCATTTGTTATTCATTTTGTCGAAAGCTCATTATGATCGCACGATTCACCGTTCATTCGTTAAAAAAATGCGCCAAGTTATTCAAACTTCGTAAAACCGAATTTTTTTTTCCATGCCACCCTAACATATATAAATGTGAGTGTATACATAAATATATGTTACATGTGTATACGGAAAGTACGGAACACAAACGTTTGTTGAACGAACATCCGGCGAGTCGGTTGCGTAGGGCAGTCGGGTGGGGGGGCAAAGGGAGTCCCGCTCGTACACGATGAGTATGTGGAACGTGGACGGGTGGCTTGCACGTGTCCTGGGTCCGAGTTAGTGATGCGGATTCTGTTGGCCGTTGGTTCTCCGGGTGGCTGTGCCAGACATCGTATTTTCCTCCTCGTTCGGAAGACCGAGAGAGAAAGAGACAGAGTGCGAGAGAGAGGGAGAGAGAGAGAGCGAGCAAGAGGGGGAGGGTGAGGCCAGACTGAAGCACACGGGGTCTTTAACATTTGCAGGGTTTTCGTGTATATATATATCTATATATATCTATGTAGGAAAGGTTCTGCGGTCGACGCCGGCGTCTCCGGCTTTGAGACAGTGATAACGAGACAGTCGGAGGGCGCAACGAAGATGCTGGGTGCCCTGCCCCCCCCCCTCCCCTCGCGCCAGCCACGCGGGTGCTTGTGGTGGTGTGCTCGGGATGCTGGCAACGGTGGAACAGATCGATTCCGTGCCGCAGAGTTCACGCTCGGTTTCGAGATTCCCACCTATAAGCCATCGAGACAACGAATATTTCAATGGATGGGAAAAAAAAATAACGTTATTTTATGGATAACGGGTTTCGACAATTGGGGAAGGGGGCTGTCACAACCGATTGCTCCGTGTGTGTTTTTCGTTATTTATAACTCGATGGGTAAGGTCGGGGCGCGGTGAGGGAAAGGGGAGGGGAGGGGGGTGACATTGATTGACGAACGAATTGGATCGTTATTGTGATCGCAAAAGCTTGCGCTTGAAATTTCACCACTGTCGATGATATTTTTCATTCGATGTGTAATTTGCTTCGGCAGTAGTGATTATTCGGTTTGTTACATTCGGCTTCATTGAATTTCGAATTATACAAATTATTCAGACCTACCAACTTCGAGATAAGGGTGGATTTAAATAAATCAGTTGATTATTGGTTAGGTAATAATTGGATTCAAAGCTGAGAATTTATGAATGTTGCAATTGGAACGTTTTACGCGATTTCCGAAGATTCGCATAAGATATTGGGTAGTGATAAGTGAGGGAGAAAATACTTTTATCGTTTGAATCTGATATACAGATAATTAACGGATAATATTACCTATATAACATAATATTATATTGCTATAGCTGCAATAATTATCATTCCATATGTTATTAATATCATACATTATTCATGATATATGATAATATTATATTCTAGTAAAATTCTAAACAGACTCAACATGTGTTCATAAGTTTAGAGCCTGTCTAGAATTTTACTAGAATATGATTCAATATGGTATTATATTATATCATACTATATACTAGTAAAATTCTGAACAGATTCTGAATGACAACGCTTAATAAGAAAACTGTTTTTTTAATCGAGCATTTTTTCCTCTCTCTCTCTCTCTCTATATATATACATATATATATTTGTATGGGTCGTCGTTCATGGATGACGAGCTTAGAGACTTGCCTCCACGATAATTGCCTCGGATACAACGTTGTCTCATGGTATCTTCTCTCTTCCTCTCTCTACCTCTCTCTCTCTCTCTCTCTCTCTCTCTCTCTCTCTCTCTCTCTCTCTCTCTCTCTCTCTCTCTCTCTCTCTCTCCCCCATCAAACTCTCGGATTACGAGATGTTTTTTCTACCGACGAAAAGTTTTGCAAGCTCGAGCTGAGCTCCCCGACGTTGATATCACCCTTCTCCCCCCCCCCCTCCCGTCGGTCTTTGCGAACACTCGCGCAAGAACACCCGGAGATTTTGCGGAGCAAAGTTATTTGGCCGTGCACGTCGAGTTCCGTCTGCGTCGACTCTTCCCGGGACTACTCACTCGACGTCGGAAGACGCGACGACGACGCTTTCCGCTTCGTCTACGGGGTTCGGATGATGGGCCGGGGAGGGGGACGACGACGACGACGACGACGGGAGAACCGGGACGCGAGTGACAAGCGTCGTCGTCGTGGCAACTCTCTCTCCGGCTAACTCGACGTCGACTCCCACACCCCGCACACACGTATCCACACTTTTCGAGTCTTCTTCTGTGATCCTCACCAGCTATTCCATTCGCTGTTTCTTGACTTTGTCGAGTTTTTTTTTTCTTGGCTTCTTTTCATTTTTATGTTTGCTGCGAAAAATTCGCTCGACTGACGTTTGTCGGACAGCGGGGAGAGGGGGGGGGGTCAAGGAAGAAAACAGGAGCGTTGCACACACGATATATACAAGGGATGTTTCATGAGTGCTTTTGAACTCTTTTTTTTTGGTTTATTTCGGCGTTTTTTTGTTACTCCGTTGTTATCGAAATATGGGTTATTACGGAACAACAACGTGAGGTAATGTTGAGGGACGTGGACCGTTATAAACTTCATCCCTTCAATCGTTTTTATGAAACACAACCCTATATCTTATTATTATGTGTTAATATTATTGAGATCACGTAATATTTAATAATCACTGGAAAAAATTGACCTTGAACTTTTTTTTTTGGTACGCACACAGATTATGTATGAATGAGCTAGCATAAGCTCCCAAGTAGAAAATTATACATACATATACTATATATGGATTATATATAGACTATATTATACATAAGCAATATAATCTATATACTGTTTATGTGTAGTCTATATATAGGCTATATATGATTTATTTACTTTCGCTAGAACGATTTTTATTTTTTTAAATTAAACTCTGCAGCGATCAAAAAATATAATTTCGTGAGAATGAATAGTTTGAGTACGACTGGAAAAAAAAAACATTTCATATCAAACGAATTTTTTTATTTTTCGACCCAGAGCGCATTCGATGATCAGACTCGGGGGACGCTCGGAAAGTTGAGCAGTCCTTGAGCCCCATCCACAATCGAAATAAATGGCTCTGTCGGAAAGCCATTCAATCGATAACAGAGAATCCATTCTTCTCAAGATTTTACACGTCCCTTCTTCCCTCGACGCGCCTTGAGAAAAATGTGTCACGTGCGGTTGTGCTTCGTTCATAAAAGAACGCGAACGTGTATATAATGGAGTCGTCCGAAGACGGAATGAAGAGGAGTGGTGCAGCAGCGAGAGGTCGGACGAAACAGAGGCGTATCTATTAAACACCGGAAATACAGAGACGTTGTGCAATACGAACGAAGTCTTGCGACCGAAATTCGCAGCAGCTTGTACGATCGTCAATGGTGCTCTTTCAGGTCCAATGAAAAATTCGTGAAACAAAAATATAATTTTTTTCTTGGAAATAAATTTCGCTAGTGTTTGGCAAAAAATAAAGAGATTCGTATTTTCAAACGCTATATGGCTAATTTTTACAATCTCACATGTGATTAAAACAGTAATTTGAGTGATAATAATTAAATATAACACATTATAGCGAACGCATCCCATTGAAGGTGAAATATATGAATGAAACAAAGTTCACTCTGTTTCAGAATGTTTTGAAAAATAATTTATCGACCCTTAGTTCAAATTTATTAACACTGGGGTCAAAAAGATTCCAAGGAAAATCAACCCGAGTTCAAGACATTTATTCTTCATTTCTTCAAAGAAATGTGTCTTTTTCAAGAACAACCTGGAAAAAGCCTGGAAACTATTTTCGCATCAATTACATTTATTTATTCAGTTTATCGATAGATAGATCGTTAACGTTGTTACCTCGTTGCTCGATAACGATTAACCTGGTTGTCTATTTCGTCCCAGCATGCTTGTTAAATATATATACAATGCCTACAATAATATAATTTACCTATTATACAATATAATAGTGTTAAAAATTATCATTAGCATTGAAACAAGAAGGACAAAAAGTTCATTTTTTTAAGGACAACCTGGGAACAACCTGAACAACATATATTTTTGAATCAATGATATTTATTTATTCAGTTAAGTGGGAGAGCCATATAGTTATAGTCAAGTTAGCAAGCACACCGGAATAACGTCGCTGCTGCTGCTGCTGCTGCTGTTGATGGAGAAAATGTCCCCTGAGTCGGGCGTTTACATATTCAGGAAGCATTACGAACTTGGCCAAGCCATATGGCGTCGATGGAAGCTGGAGTAAAAGGGTCGAAAGAAGGCGAAAGAGCCCTGCCAGGTCCTTGAGACTTTGTGCTCGCTGCTGCTGCTGCTACTGCTGCTTGTGCTGTACCCTCGTTGTACCTCCCGGGTGCCACGTCCCTCTTGTCCCTTTTTCCGGCCCTCTGCGTCACTGCGCATAGCCCTTTATCGCATTCGCAAAGAACTTCGCGATTAAAAGTAGACACTACTACCCTCACGCACACCTTTGTTCCACGGTTGTACGTGCTCGTTCGGTATGAAACCGGCTCTCTCATGGATATTAATCTGTTGGTGCGATCGTCGTGCCCTTTACTCTCGCGTCCAACCTTCGCGAGCCTCTCGTCCCGCGCCGGTCACCCTACGTCACCCCCTTTTCCCCATTAACGCGTGAACCCCGTTCGCGTGCTCTTCCAAATACACGCGACTTCGAGCTTTAGTCCTCTCCCACTTGGAACGAACTCTCGCGTATGCTTGAGCTTGAACTTTTAACACTGTCACGTTATCTAACGAAATTGTTTTATTTATTTTTTTCGCTTCTTTCTAGAGGAAGCTAGGTGACAGTGTGAATTTTTTTTTCTCGAGAGTGCAATGTTACCGTGTTTGGAATGTGCCGAAATGTCGGGACTACAGATTTGAAGGAAATGGGTGTAATGGGATCACTAAATTTAAACGCGTATAACTCCAGAACGGTTTCAGCTACAGCCCCCAAAATTTTCAGACATTTGCAGGTCTGCAATCTTTTGGTTGACTATAATTTTCGTCATGATTCAATATGCGACTCGGTTTTTGTGTCGTTTTTGAATCCCGAAAAAAATGACGTTTATACGATAGCGATCGGAATTTTGAGATATTCGTGTACATATTTTTTTCATGCTTCCATGAAAAAAATATGGCTTCCCCATAAAGGAATCTTCTTCACTATCTACGATTCAGAGGAAGCAAATTGCAAGCTTCAACTTGTTTGCTTTCAATGAAAACGTTATTAACTGTTGTTGGAAAATATTGAGCGGTGGTATTCGGCTTTATGAATATTCGATTCCTTTTGCATTTTCTCAACGCTTCCGGAATTTTCTTCTGTGGGCTATTCAAAAGAAGCTATGATTTTTATGTTTGTCGGTTTATTTTATTTCAACCTTTTATTCACGAACAAGGGTAAGACAGCTTTACAAGTATTGTACAGAAAACTTTCTATTTAATAACTCTATTAAATTTCCTGAAAACTCGAGTATGTCACAGTTACATTTATAACTAACTAAACTCGTTTTTTTTCGTCTCTATGTATTGAACAAGTAGAGTGAAAAAGAGCTGTTTTTCAGGGTTGTAAACCACCCTAAAAAGTTAGCTACGCTGAAAATTGTTTCAATGGAGTTTCCCGTGCACAGTCGTTTTGTTGCACTGAAATTGAAAAAAAAAATGAAAAAATAAAAAAATAAAAAAATTCTTCTCACGAAAAATGTAATTTGTGTTTGATTGCAAAATTCGTTCAACGTTTTCTGGGTCAAAGTATAGAATGAATGAAGGAATAGTATTCCCGCTAGCGTCGTAAAACTCGTACAAGAGACGTAAATTAGTTGTACGGTTGTCAAGAAACAAAATTAACGATTTTCTCATAACAATTTATTATTATCATTATTTTTATCGTTCAATTATAAATTTTCAATTTAACATAATACTTTTTCATCACTGTCGCTCACGTGTGAGCGGCCTTGAAAATGAAACAAGCGTGTAGCGTAATCGTGAAATAATTTTTTTCAACCGATGAATTTTTAATTTACTTGTCGAACATTTTTTTTTAATTTCCATGCACATAACTTTGTGTCGATCCGACGCGTCGACCAAGTTTCCGAACACGAGAGTTCAAAGCCGTGTAAATACGCTGACCGCGGTATGTGGGTCGGTGGTACACGATGGACGTTTCAAATTTTCATCGAACGACACTACCGAGAACTTGCGTAAAAAATTCAGTATCCAATCGCGAGTGTACGATCTTAAGATCGATAAACGTCGGAACAAGGTGGTCGCGTGTTAAGCCCCGCGCACGGTTAAACACGTCTAGTGTCGTATATATATATATATATATATATATATATATATATATATATATATAAATATATATATATATATATATACATTACCGAGCAATAAACCAAACCGTGAATTCGTTCTCGTACGAAATGAAAAAAAATAAAAATGAAAATAAAAAAAGTTATACCGCCGCCGCCCGAGAAATACCCAAGACGACCTTTTCCCTCGGCCATTCCACGAATGGTCGTCAAAGATAATCGTAAAAAAATGTTGTACACATTTTTTGTACAATTTTTTTTATTATTTTTTTTATATCATCAATTTTTTCCGTAAACAATTTTTTATTTATTCATTTATTTTTTCAATTTTCTTTTGAGCGATGAAAAAAAAACAAATAAAACAATGTCGGGTCAAACGAAAAGTGTTGAATAATGCAGAACAGCGAGGAGAATAATGTGAGATTTTTCATTCGTGCGTGATCATCGACGATTCCTGGGGAAAAAAAGAGCTATACCGCCGGCTTCCAAGAAATATCAAAGACAACCCTTTTTCTTTTTTCCCTAGACTATTCCACGAATCGTCGTCGAAGATAATTTAAAAAAAAAAGTTGTACACCTTTTTATACTATTTCTTATTATTATCATTTTCTTATTGTATTTTATTATTGTTTTTTTAATATATTTTTTCAACGACGGAAAAAACAATGTCGAGACAAACGAAAAGTGTTGAAAAACGCCGAACAGCGATGAGAAAAATGTGAGATATTTATCATTCGTGCCTGATCGTCGGCGATTCCTGAAAAAAAAAAAAAAAAAAAAAAAAAAAAAAAAAAAAAAGAATCGAATTACAGTTTTCGATTAGCGCGACTGACGTGAGTTTATTTTTTCGAGACTCGGAAGCGAAGATGCACTTTGCGGTAACGGTTAATGCCGAATGGCATTGGCACTAGTATCGTCAGCGTTGGCACAAGCGTCGGTAATACCACCAGCAGCAGTGGTTACTCTTGTAGTAGTAGTAGTAGTAGTAGTAATAGTAGTAGTAGGGGAAAAGAGTAGTAACACCAAGAGCAAGACCATTGGTGTAGTATTGGTTGGGGTGGGAGAGAGCGATACAAGTATGGAAGGACGGGGTCGTTGGGGCGCATGGAACTGCTATCGATTGACGGGGCCAAAGCGAGAGAGTAGAGAGGCCGGTGGCTTGGCTACATATATATATTTAAGGGTGTGCTGAAACAAGGCAAACTAGCTCTCTTCGATTATTCTGGCAGTTTCTACATTTGAAGCAGATACTACCACGAGAAACCTGTCAAATTTTTTGCTCAATCGAAAGATATTCAGAGGTTCCGCTTTCACGAATTACATTCTCCCTTCGATAAATTTATTATTTATTTTTTTATAATTTTTTTTATAAATACAACAATTGTGGGGATGAAAAGTTATTGCAATACATAAGTATCAAGGTCACCCGAATGACGATATTTTTCTTCTTTTACAATTTGCGAAAAAAAAAGTTAATAATTATTTTTTCTAGAAAAATCATTGAAAACTTTCGATGAAGAAAACAAAACATATTGTTAACTATTTGTTTTATTGTAAACCAAAGAATATTCCCATCTTTCGTTAACTCGATACTATGCATCACGTTCACTCTTCATCCCCGGAATTTTTCGATTTACCGGAAAAATAATCAGAGACTGCAAAAAAAAATTGACATCATAAAACGTTTACATGTTAATCAAAAAAGGCAAAATCGAATTCGTGCTAGCGGAACCTCCAAATACACTCCGATTGGGGTGAAATTTTGACAGACGCTATCTCATATCATCTACTTCGATCGTCCAAATCGCCATGAGAATCGAAAAACCTTGCCATTTTTCAACACACCCCGCACAAACAGACGTATACGTACTACCCTCTGCTATACGTATTCCACGCGGGAAGGAACAGCCACGACCACCATCATCAGCAGCATCAGCCCAGGCTACCGCCCTGCCACTCCATCGTCTCTCGTCTCTTGGCTTTTCTCTCAATCACCCCCCAGCCTACCCCCTCCTCCCACCCCGTCAGCCACCCCTACACTCGTTCCCCTCCAACCCTCACACACTCGTTTTTTTTCTTCTTTCCTCACTCGAGCTCCTCACACGTTGCCAATCTTCCATGTGCGTGTGAATATTTCTTCAACCCTCGCACACCTTCGTTCCACGATATCTTTCACCCCCTCCCCCCGCCCCCAAGCCTTCGCGTCCCTCCCCGAGCTTCAACCCTCGCACGGTGGGTTTTCACAATCCACCCTCGTCGGGTTTCGAAGCAGTCGCAGTGAGCTGCAGGGTGGCTTGCTTCACCCTCCTCTCACCCTCCTTCCCACCTCACCCCGATCTCACCCTCCACGGCAAGCGAATCTGCGTCTCTCCGCGGGGGTGCGGTGACCACCCAGCCCCCCTGGCCCCTCACCCTTTCCCAGTCCCTCACGCCCTTTTTCATCCCCTCGGCTTCATCCCCTCGTCTTTTTCACCCCTCGTAGGTGGTGCTCGCGTTCGTTCTACCTTCCCCGAATTTGACCTCTCCTCGTTTCGTCTCTCTCGTCGCACCCTCACGTCAAAACACCCCGAATGGCACTCGTTCCATCGAGCGACGCGAGCGCCCTCGCGTTCTCGTCCTTACCACCCTCCGACTCCTCCCCGCGATGCCAGTCGGAAAGCTCCAAATATTTTACGAGCCTAAAGAGACCCCTCGATCTCGTCGAGGCTTACCCGAGCCTTCCTGGTACGCTTTAGGCTTTACGTTTGAATCACGAAGAGCTCAGAAGGGCCGACTACGACGCGTTACTTGCTCGTGAAGGGATGGGGAGGGGGGGGGGGGAAAGAACATGTACGGGTGTGAATGTACATGGATCGTTCTGTGATAAATAACGACACCTCAACCGCGAATCCATCGAAATTGTCCTCACGTATTGCTGATTCACATCGCCCAAGTAGGAAAAAAAATATATAAACAACCGATAGATTATATTCAGAACTGTACATATGTTTTTTTATATTCAAACTATACATAATCTGCATAGATACCATACGTATCTATGGTGAATAATCAGCATAGATACCATAAGTATATATGGTATCTATGCAGATTATGCATAGTTTGCATATAAGAAAACATATGCTCACTTCTATATATAATCTATCAATTGTTTATATCTTTTTTTTCCACTTGGGTAATTTGTTAGTTTGGTTGACATTTTTTTTCCAAATTTACATACTCCATAAGAGATTCCTAAAAAACTGCAGTTTTATCTGAAACAATTGTTCTTGACCATGATTCGACAGCTGTCTTTATGGTTTTTTTTTTTACAAAAAACAAGGTCCTCGTTTCCTTTCACCAAAAACAAACTTTCCATGGGCGGACGCTGAAGATTTCGTTTTCGACGATCACTCTGATACACATATATGTATATGTTATCCCGCATATGATGCATATGGTTGCGTATATTCCTTGGCAATTATTGGACGGCGATTGTCCAATCGATTTCCGATAAACGCAGCATCCCCCAACCATCCGTGGCAAACTCTCATCGAAGCGGAGAAGCCCCTGTGTGTGTGTGTGTGTGTGTCGACTCTCTCCGTTATCGTTTGGTTATCTCGTCCGAGCTGCTTGAGAGCCCGGGGGCTTTTCAACGATCTGTTATACGGTCTGCGATAACATCGAATATATCGCACAAATGCTTAGGTACTACGAATCCGGGTGTTACGATATATATCGATAGACACGATACAGCACAACGTCGCGACAACCCTCTGCCCACACATTCATATGCCCGGAGACTCCGGTAACCCTGGAAAATGTGGAACAACTTTCGTCAATATTGAGAGTGCATCGACGCTGAGAGTGGACGAATTTATTTATTTTCCCATGGTCAATACATGTTAAAGGGGTTATATCTAGTTGTTTGCTAAAAAATTAAGAGATTTTCTTGAATTTTTTATTCAGCCCTGTTAACATAATTTTATTGGAATACACCATACAGTATCAATTACAACATCCATTGAGGTACTTACATGATTTTTTTTTCATGAAGTAAACTTCAATTTTGGGGAAACTATTGCTTTTGTCCCGAAACATATTTTTTAAAGGTCACTTTCGGCGACCATGATATTTCGGGAACGGCTCATCTGACGTAAGACGTATCTGACTAAACTCTTTGTTCACGAAAAAGTTCGTGAACAAAGAGTTTAGTGAATTTTTGATTTTTTTAATAATGTCGTCGATTTTTGCGTAAAGTTTGATTTTTAAGATTTCAAAAACTAGGAAAAAGTTGACGATTATCGACATCGAAAACATTACAATTTATATGAATACAATTTATACAATACGTATATCTGTATCTCTTTTTTTTTTTTTTTTTAATGTTTCTTCGACGCTGCAGTTGCATCACAACATTTTAAACTGAAAAATTAGTTTTTTTTTTGTTTTTTTTTTCAAATTTTCCGTCCAACGGAGAAGTTCTCGCGCGGGTTTGCGACTAATCCTTCGCGTAACCCCTGATTAACCCTTTTCATAGTAAACGTGGGCCCAAGTCAACGGGCAGAGGGGGGGAGGGGGGACCGAGCCAGGCACAGCCTTCTCATTCTTGACTTCTGTCACACACGTTTCAACAGCTGCTCCGCACTGCGACTGTTGACTCTTTTGGCTTCTTTGTCCACCTAAGAAAAATAAAATGAAAGAAAGAAAGAATAAAAAAAATATATATATTAAAAAATCATAATAATACTGATAACAATAATAATAACGAAAAAAATAATTCACGAAACGCATGTGGTCTCGATGTCTCGAAAGCGACATACGGCAACGGACCAGACGCGAGCCAGTCACGCAATTTCTACGACTTTCGGCCACGCAAATTGAGTCATGGAGCAACGGCGACGATCGGCGGGTCACTCGTCGGAATGACGATTCTCGTCCCTCATCGAGGGCTCACCCTAATCGTCCCAATCAAAATCTCCCGTCGCTCGCCCAACTTGCTCCTCGGCCACATACGGGCCTCTCATCTCGGTGCCCTTGAAAACGGGGCGAACGATTATTTGCCCCGATGCCATTGCCACGAGTACATTCGTTTAAATGTTTCCCCGCCATTGACGTCCCCCATCATCATAATAATATTTTATGTACATACACACACACACACACACGCATCTATATATTTTTTTTTCCATGGCTGACGTGATTATTGATTTTTCATGAATGTTCTCGTTTTCATAGCCAACCGGATGTACGTCGAGTGTTACATGATAACAATGGTACATCTTTTCTGGCTAACTCTTACATTTATTTTGTTCAAATTCTTTTATTTTATTACAAATGTGATTAATTGAAGTACAAAATACAAAATGGGAATATAGAATTCATGGCAGATACAGTAATAAAATCGAAAAATATTTTTTTTATAAAATCGATATTTCAACTATTGAAAATTATTAAAAAATGAAAAATAATTTTTTAAGCAACAGCGAACAATTTCCAATTCGATCACGATTTTGGAATAAAAACAATTTTGAGACATAGACAAATGACGGATTTGAATTTTTTTTTTTGTTTCAATAATATTCGGAACGTATAATTGAATTATTTTAAAATGACGAATGGAAATCAACGTCTGCTAAACTGGGGTATAAGTCTGATGACTGACCAACAAAAAGCTGTTAAGTAATAATTGGATGATGATAATAATAATAATAATAATGATAATAGTAATAATAATAATAATAATAATAATAATAATAATAATAATAATAATAATAATAATAATAATAATAATGATAATAATAGTAATAATAATTACAAGACATTTCAATGATCCGACGTAAATAATTTGGTTAACATTAAAATAATTCTAATGAATAATTTAGAAACAAAACGCAATAGGACGGAAATGAAATATTCGTCAAAAAGTCGTCCACCACGAAACTCCGACAAAGCTTATACGAATGTATACACATATATATATAAATGTACGTGACGATAATTGTAGAAAAAAGTATGAGGCTGTGCACTTGTCCGTCTATGGGAAGCTACATCCGGTTACGGCCACGGGGGGCGGGCGGGCGTACCTCGGTGCGTTGTTTACCGGAAGTGCCGGAAATACAGTCCGGGGCTTCGCATTTCAACCCAAGAGCGGGATATTCAACCTCGTTCCGCTCTGCTCGGCCAAACGACGAAATATTTATTACATTTTTTTTTCCTTTTTCCGATGTTTTTATTGTTCTTGTTTTTTTTTTTTTCGTTTCCTTTTCGTGAAAAGATATGAGAGATGTGGCGATGTGGTGAAAGCGACGTGAATGATTATGAAGGGTCACAACGTTTTGTGCGGTGATATATATATATATTTTTGTTGAATGTGTTGTCGCGCGGAAAGCCCAGACGAGAGGGGGCAAAGGGGGGGGGGGGCGTCGATGTGCACTCGGAGCTTGGGCTCATCATCGGGCCTCGTCCCTCGCTCGGGCTGGAAGACCCGGACGAGATGAGAAGAACTCGCACATGTATATATGTAACAGGGTGGTCCTTATTCTGCCTTTTTCGTTTGAACTTTGGCACTGTCAGAGAATAATATGGTTCGAAATAAATTCTAAAAAAATATGGAAATATAAAAAAAAACATCTATTTTCAATGTAGAACGACTCGAAAAAAATAATCGTTCATAATCTACAGTATTATCTGTAGTGAAGAACTCCAGTCGTAATAAAAGAAAATACTGAATTATGAAAAACACTGTGTTATTCAAATGAAAAACGTTGGGAGGGTGGCGAGAGGGTTGATAATTGAGTTGGGACCTCGAAATTTTGAGGATATTTTTTTGAATTTATTTCGAACTGTATTATCCTTTGGAAGTGCGAAAATAAAATAAAAAGCCAGAATAAGGACCACTCTATTATATATATATATGTAACGTTGCCTTGTGTTACGTCGGATTGACGAACGCCTTCCGTCTATACAGAGATCGCAGGCAGCCATGTGTTCTCTCCCTTTTCTCTCGCTTCACGGCAGAACGATAACGACTAGCGTCGCCTTCAACAAAGCGTCAACACCGTCGGTCTAATCCTATTAACCGTCGCTACAGTTATTTCCCCGCTTGGTGAAAACACACACACACACACGCGCGACGCTTTTCGACTGTATCATCTATGACGCCGCGCGTTTCGTCTCGCTTTGACCGGGCTTCCTGAACAGCTGCCGCCATTTTTCATCATTTCGCATAATTGCGAAAAATGTCGAAAAGTATATATAAAATGGCTCATCGAACATCACACCGAAGTTTGGTGGGTTTGCCAACCGGAATTGTTCGCAACGAAAAAATTATTTTTGCAACGTATAATTTATTTGTCGGATTTTGTTTTTTTTTTCGGAAAACGTTGAATCATCGTGATAGGCGTGTGCGTATGTGTGTGTGTGTGTGAGTGTGTGATGACGTCAGGTGCTGATTAGTGAGAGTAAGCAGATGAGCTTGATTGAATGTAATAATCATTCGGACGTTGACACCAAAGTTGGGCGTTATGTTGATGAAGATGTGTTTGAAATATTTTATCTGCCAGATTAATATTATTGTTGATAGTGGAAAAATTGAATTTTCATATCCATATACATATACAATATTTATTGATATTTCGTATAGATTTTCACCGAATTACAATAAATATAATTTTATGACTAAATGATCTCCATGATCGTTTAGTCATAAAATGGATTTTCATTGAATGAAAACCTATCGTTGGTGGTCATAACATTTTTTTTCCAAATCACAAGTAATGAAACATGGTCATTAATCACAACGATAATCCTTCGTTAAACGGTACAATTGTTAAATAATAATTTATCAATTATTGAAATAATATTTATAATATCGATGAACAAAAAAATAATAACATATCATAATAACGATTAACGACAATAATTTATTAGTAAATTCAATAAAATCGGATGAATTATATTTAACAAAATTGCGACGAAATATTGAATTATGATTCAAACGTTGAGTAACGAATTCGAGACTTTGCGATGCAATTAAATGTTGCAATTGGATTATTTAATACGAGACCCGATTAATTCAGGTTTCACGATGGGATCACGAAAAGACAGAACACAGTAGTCGCGCTCGGTCAATGTATCTTTTTTTTTTCTTCGAGTGAGACCGGAGACAGATGTAGTTACTTAATACCGCGCCGGTGAAGGGGGAGGGGAGGGTTTTTCGAGAAGGGGGATTGGATATCGCGTTACCCCTTGACGCGACTTTTAACGTAATGCAACCGCATCTTTCGCTCCATGAACACATATGTATGTATGTAGATACATCGCCACATATATATGACGTTCCACGAGAACAGGGACCCAATGCATTTGAGACAAATGTTACAGGACGAGCCATTGAAGAGGTCTCCAATCGAGATGTATATTTGACATTGCTATAATTAATTCGGGGAATTTTTTTTTCTTATCGTTGGAAAGGAGGAGGGTCTCTGGGGTAGGAAATTTAGTTAAAGTTGTAGGAATTTAGTTGTAGAAAAAGTTGTAGGAAACTTAGTTGTCCACGACTTTATTCATAACAATTTTTTTGTTTATTGATATTTTTCGTCTTAAGTCGGTAAGTAGAAGTTAAATTTAATTATAGTACCATCTCGTTGGTTTCAAAGTTCAGTGAGTTGATAAGGAACAAAAACAAACTTGTGAGTAATAAGTAAGTTTGTTTCTAATCATTGACAAGCTCAACTTTGAAATAAACGTGATAATGCAATGATTGAATTTAACTCCTATTCTTCAACTTAACTCGAAAATATAAATCGTAGACAAAAAATTGTATTTACCACAGTTGTAGACAATTAAGTTTTCTTAAACTTCGTTAGTGTGAATTTTTACTCAAAAGTTAAAAATTAGCAAATTATTTAACAAAAAACGAATTCTTCTTAAATTCAAGATGGCGGCCAACACACGAAGGTTGAAGTGTCGAAAAACTCGATTTAGACTGCCAATCAAACAACCTCCCTCCTTTTCGGCCCCAAACGATGCGAAGAAGAACATTTCTCAAATTAATTACTTCTACGTTTTCAAATTTTATTAGGTAGCATCGAAAACCAGAGATATGATTTTAACAATTTTTTTTTTATTTCTTGTGTTAGGTTTATTTACTTTATCGTGGAACGTCCCGTATACATAACATTCACGGTCACTACGGCGCGTCGGGTCCATCGGGAGATTCTACGGTCCCAATCCTTCTTCCCTCACTGTAGTTTGGCTCAGAAATGCGGCCTGGTCCGAATTATGAAGACTATTGCATCTCTCTCTCTCTCTCTTCAAACATTTTTATTTTTTTTATGATTCGTCGAGAGGCTGGAGGGTCTGAAGCTTAAACGAGCTGCGGGTGATCTCACGTCCGGTTCTTATTCCTCATTCCCTCCTCCCCCACCCCCGAGCTCCCGCACGCCGTTCCAACACCCTCTCCGTCGTAATCGTATGCGACGTTTGAGTGCATTATAACCCGCTCGACAGAACGCGAGAATGAAAATAAAATTAAACGATGAAGGGTTCGCCAAATGACAATGGTGAATTCGTACGCGGGTCTTGTTTCCGGTGTGCAATTTTGTTCGCGTCGTCGCATGTGTCACGCATACACACATATCGTTATATTCTCGTAATCGAGACGATTCGATTTATCATCGCTCAACCAGAGTCCTGTCTCGATACTTTTGTGCCTCCTATCGCTCTGATCGCTTTTCTAGGGTTCCGTAGAAATCTACGGAACGAGATGAAATTTGGTACACAAGCGTAGATCGGTGACATAAAAACAGAAATCATATTTTTGGAAAAAGAGAAAGTTTTTTTTCCAAAATTGAAATTTTGAAATTTTTTTTTTCCAAATTTTAATGACTACTACAGAATGCCTACGGAACCGTCGATGAAATTCGTATCACGAGGAAAAAAAACATTAATCATCATCAATTTTAAAAAGCACGAAAAATAATGACGATAAATCCGAACAACTTTATTGATGATTTATTTGTTTTTTTTTGTTCTTTTGATTGCAGAACGAGCCCGATCACTGATGCTTTAGTGAAAGCAACAAGAGTTCGTCGAGGATACGGTGGACGTGCACGATGTCACCAACAGGTTACGAATTACGATCGACGAGATGGACGTTGCTGGGTCCGTTGTTAGCGTTGCTCACGACAACGTTAATTCCCGATCGTGCAACGGCAAAAATATCCGTCGTACCGCACGACGTTTATCCGGGTTTCGAAGTAATGCAATTCACACAATCGTCGATTCAACCGTCGAATTATCGTATGTTGGAAACCGGATATTCCAAATACTTTACGATACTCGATAACGGCATGTTAATGACAACGTCCGATCTAACACCGCTGAAAAATCGTTCGATAAATCTCATCGTCGTCGAGGAAAACACGAACAAAACCGTGACCCACGATCTACATCTGTTCGTGATAAATCGTGACAACATGGTGACATTCAGTCACGAAAATTTGGGCGAAGGTCGTGTGAGTGAGAACGCAATGGCAGGCACGAAAGTCGATGGTTTTCCAATTTTCCATGCGTTTGGAAATTATCCCATTCATTATGCGATAATGCCGGATTCAACGGGTGATCGTCCGTTTGCTTTGGTCGAGCCCACATCCGGCAATCAAGGTTACAACATCACTCTGCGTGAACGCGATCGTGGATTGAACGTCGTCACCGCAAAATCACTCGATCGCGAAACGAAAGATTCTTACAACATCGTTATTCACGCGTCCGATGCCGATCGCATCACCACTTCCAAGATTAATGGAATAATTCGTGTGATCGACGTAAACGACAATTCACCGATATTCGAGGATAACGAGTACGAGTTTGTGATAAGACCGGAAAATTTGGATACTCTGGAGAGAGATGGTTCACCGGTGTGGAAAAGATTCGCGACGATCGGTCGCATAACGGCCAAGGATTTGGACGGTGATCGTGTGGGTTACAAATTGATCACACCCACGAACATCGTGATAATCGTTCCGCAAACCGGTGAATTGTTGCTGTCCGGCGAACCCGATGCCATGGTCAATGAGAACAGCGAGATCGAATTTATGGTCGAGGCTCATGATATTCGCAGTCCGAGTCGCACCAGCGAACGACCGACCCGCGTGACCGTGAGATTTCTCACCGAACGACCGATCATGCTTCCGGAACCTCAACCGGAAGTTCATAGGATACAAAAACGTCGGGTCACCCGAGCCGTGAGACCGACTTTGAAAGTCGATTTTTTGGAATCCGACGGCGATGTTGAGGGAAAATTTGCTTTTGCGTTGGAAAAAGATGCCGATCGCGAGACTTATCAGATCAGGGATGAAAATCGTTGGGTCACCGTGCTTTCCAATGGTTCGGTCACGGTCAAACAAAAATGGGATTACGAGGAATTGGGACCGGACAAGACCATTGATTTTTGGGTTACCATTACCAATGCCGGTGGCAATGCAGGTAACGGATAGTTTTATTGAATTTTTTTTTTTTTTAATACTCTGGTGAAAAACATTGTATGGGCAAGGACGGCCCAAACCATCGGATGCAAACCCTTTTATTCGGTTATGTGGTCGATGATTTTTTTTAGTATGTTTTGGATCCTACGAACTCACTAATTTTTTTTTCAAGATTCTTCAGACCTCCCTTACCGTAACTCCAAACTCTTTTTTTGTTTTTAATCAGGAGGTCACTGCTATTTCGGGTGTTTTTAATTGGATGACATTTTTATGTTTTTTATGTGTTTTGTGTGTGTTTTTTTTTTAATTTTATGTTCTTTTATGGTGTAGGACGAGATTTTTCAAAAGGGCGGTACGATTTTTTTTGCTTCCACGTGTGTCGGCTCAAATAGTTGTTTCAATCGTTCATGGTCGTTCGACTGGACTTTGGGTTTTCGGGCTCTCACTTTCCATCCCAACCACAGCTTTTAAATCTTTTTCTTAGACGATTGTTTTAATTTTTTTTATTGACGAATAAAAAATAACACGATTAGATTACTTTCGATTCTTATACTACTGGTGAATGTATAAGGTTGGTTCATGGGTGAAATTAGATACATTCTGCACAACTCAGATCACAAGTGCAAAAAAAAAAAAATTTAAATGAATGCACAATAATCAACGATTAATCTTTTCTCTCTCTTTCTTTTTCCCAATTCATTGCTTTCCAAAGGGATACAATGTAAGTATCAATCATTGGTTTCATCCCGCATGGCATCTCTTTCGACACGATAATCGACTCTTGGCACTAAGAGTGATGCTTCGTACTTAGAGAATAATAACGAATGAAATTCGAAAAATGAAACGATATTGAATTTAATTGTCGTTCCATATATTTGTTTTCTTTTATTTATAATATATAATTGCCAATTGTAATTTAAATAAAAAAATTCAGATACCGATAATCAACGAGTCATCATAAACGTTAAGGACGTCAACGACGAACCACCGTATTTCATCAACAAGCCACTGCCCATGCAAGCTGTCGTACAACTCAACGCGCCTCCGAATACCCAAGTCTTCACTCTTCAAGCCAGAGATCCGGATACCGATCACAATATTCACTATTTCATTGTTCGGGATCGAAGTACGTAACGATCGATCGAAAAAAAATGTTAAAGACATTTTTTTCAACCAAGTTTCACGGCTTATTGAATTTATTCAATTTGTTTCGTTTATTCAGTTTGTTGAATTTATTTTTCCAGCCGGTGGCCGATTCGAGGTTGACGAGAGATCGGGAGTAGTGCGTACCCGTGGCTCCGACGTATTTCAACTCGACATGGAATACGTGCTCTACATAAAAGCCGAAGATCAAAACGGCAGAATCAACGAGAAACATGTTCAATCGACTCCCGAAGAACGTTTGTCCATCGTAGGTGGAAAACGAGCACCTCAATTTTATTTAACTGAATATTCCACCGAGATACCGGAAAATCAGAAAAAAGATTCCGAGTAAGTTTGAAAATGAAAATAAATATACAAAAATATAAGGGGGGTCGTTAAGAATTGAATCTTTATCGTTCGCCTATAGAAAGGATGTTTTTGGTCAGAGAAAATTGGGATGTTGTGGTTTTGTAAAAGAAATGATAAAAATAGGAGCCGCATTGCGATCAAAATTAATTTTTTACATAAAATTCCATTTTTTGGGAATATCTCATGAAATATGCAAATTTGGCGAAAAATCATGATAACAATTATATAGGGAATAAAATTCTCGATAAAAAAGATTCCTACAATTTTTTCTGGAAAATGCGTATTCGCAAAGGTATGTCGAAAAAATATTCGTGGAGCTATCTATAGTGAACATTTTCAGGATCACGAATTTCAAAAATATTATTGTATTCGAAATATGTTTTAAAAAAATAAAAATCTTAGGCATTGATACGTTCTAACCACATTTAACTACATTCAACCATAATCGACAAATATACGAAGCTTCGACAACAGTTCAACAATCTATATATTTATAATTACGTTCGCAGCATAATTTCGGTAAAGGCAAAATCGTTTGCCGATCGTGACATTCGTTACACCCTGAAAGCTCAGGGACCCGGAGCTGCCGGTACTTTCAACATCGGTCCGAATTCCGGTATCGTCAAACTCGCCAAAGAATTGGATTTCGAAGATGTTCGTCAACCACACATTTATTCTCTAATCGTCACGGCTACCGAAGATTCCGGCGGTTTTTCCACGACTGTCGAGGTGAGCGATTGTCAAAAAAATAATTTTTCGTGTGACGATAATCATTCAAGAACTGTGACAAAAATCAATTTAACCCTTTAATTTAAATGCGTCAAGGAATACGACGGGACACAATATTTGTATTGTCCCGTCCACGTTGATATATTTATTTATTTATTAATATATATTCAATTTTGTGGATTGACAGTTGACCATCAGAGTATCGGACGTTAATGACAACGCTCCCAAGTTCGAATTGCCGGATTATCAAGCCCACAACGTTGACGAGGACATTCCACTGGGGACGAGTATCCTCAAAGTAAAAGCCACGGACGCTGATTCCGGGGCAAACGCTGATATAGAATATTTAGTTTCGGACGATCATTTTAGCGTAGATTCTAGCGGCCTAATAGTCAACAATAAACAACTCGATGCTGATAATAACAATGCCTATTATGAATTCTCCGTTACCGCCAAAGATAAGGGTGAGTTAAATTTCATGAATTTTTAAATTTTTTGTCTTCTTTTTTTTAAATAAAAAAACACGAATAGAGTTTAAACAACAACAACAATAAATATATAATTAATAAAATATATACATATTCTCGTCGATTATAAAATTATACAATATTTTAAGTTATAAGACAATTCAATTCTGTCGACTATAAAAATAATAACATTTTGTCTATTATAAAAATCATAATATATGATTAAGTATAAAATTTTATCGAATTTCGTAAATTATAAAATTTCATAAAATGTAAATTTTCATAAAATATACAATTTCATGAATTATAAAGAAAATGATAAAATGACATCAATTACAAAAATCATCATACGATTATTGTCTCTAACTGGTTCCAACGTCAATCGACTAAAATCTCATTTCGTTATTGAAAAAAAAAAAAATAAAAAACCAGGAGATCCGTCGAGAAACGGCACAGCGACAGTGCGAATCTACACGAAGAACAAAAACGACGAAGAGCCGAAATTTTCGCAACAAGTTTACACCCCGAACGTGGACGAAAACGCGGGTCCGAATACTCTGGTGACGACGGTCGTTGCGTCGGACAAGGACGGTGACAACGTGCGTTTTGGTTTTGTCGGTGACAAAACCGTATCCGGACAATTCGTGATCGAAGAGATAACCGGTGTCATACGTTTGCGGGGCCAAGACATATCTCTGGATCGCGACAAGTACGAGCTCAACGTAACCGCCCTCGATGACGGTGCATGCTGTTTGGATGGAAAGAAACACATTCACACGAGCACAGCGGTCGTTGTTGTGTTCATCACCGATGTCAATGACAACAAACCCGTTTTCAAAGATTGCGCGAAGTACTCGCCGAAGGTCGAGGAAGGAGCGCCGAACGGAAGTCCGGTCATCAAGGTTCAGGCCACCGATGAGGACAAGGGTGTCAATGGACAGGTCAAGTACTCGATCGTGCAACAGCCCAATCAAAAAGGAACGAAATTCACCGTTGACGAGGAAACCGGTCAAGTTTCCACCAATAAGGTATTGACTTGTGTTTTTTTTTAGGTATTCGTAGAAGTCTGGGTCAGCCTTATGGTTTTGGTCAGTTCGTTCGTCTACATCTCACAGTCCTTCCATTCTCTCATTTATGTATCGATGAAGATTTAACCTGGTACACAGACGTAGACTGACGGCTCAAAAACAGAAATGACGACATTAAAAAATCAAAAGAATTTGACCTTCCCTACTACAGATTAAAAAGTGAACTCGACTTTTTTTTTTGCTCACCCCATTGAGTGAGGTGTCTTCTGAGAGGTCTTCTCAAATCGCAATTTAAAATGTGCTGAGACCTTTTTATTTCGACTCTTCAGTCACGAGATATTCGTTTTCCGGTTTCTACATTCTTATTTCTAAACTGTCAATTCAAAAAATTTTAAGAAATTCCAAAATGTTGCTTTCAATTTGTACATTCAATCAAAATTATAACGAATATTGTAGGAAAGATAATTTACGAGAAATATGAAAATAAAAAGTTTTCGTCAACGCTTTTTGGAGATAACATCTTTCGTCCATGGCTACTACTGAATGACAACGGAACCTGATCATGTGCATGTCCAACACGATACTTGACTACTTTTTTTTGTTGTTGCGGCACTCGTCAATCTACCGGATAATCTTGTCAGGGAAAAATATTCAACGATATTCCAATTTGTACGTAATATTGTAATTTTTTTTCTTCTTGTTCTTTTTTTTTTTTGTTTTTTTCAAATATCAGGTTTTCGATCGCGAAGGTGACGATGGTAAATTCGTTTCGGTGACTGTCAAAGCCACCGATCAGGGCGAACCTTCGTTGGAAGGTGTGTGCTCGTTCACGGTTGAAATAACTGATGTCAATGACAATCCACCGCTTTTCGATCGTCAGGTAACGATTTATTATTTTTTATCTCCCAACTTGCTGTTAGAGTTATCACTCTAGCAATCCCAAAATGTTGAGATATTCGTCTGAATAATTCTTCACGAATAGATTCGTACCCAATGTTGGTATTGCATTTCGGCCAAATCCGTGAAGAAGTTTTGATTTTATGATATTTTGGAAATTTTCTAAAAATCAAATTTATCAATATTAATCCCGTCAACTTTGACCGATTGAGCTCCAACTTTTTAACAGTATAGAACATTATTCAGCCGTGATACGTATTAAATTTGGCGGAGATCGGCTGGATAGTTCGGTTTTGACAAAAATTCAAGTTTTTCAATTTTGAATCTCTGCCGATTCAAAAAACATTTGATTCACAATGCTCAGTCCTCTTGGATCCACATAAATTGACGGTTAACGTTGTTTAGTATTGAATTTTGTGGAAATCCACTTACACATTTAAATTTGAAGAGAAATAAAAATTTCACATACTGACTGATGAATATTTAAATATCAAAACAAGCTACAAGTTGAAACTTGCAATTTGCTTCCTCTGAATCTCAGATATTGATTGGAGGAAATTCCAAGTTTCAATTGTCATTATTTTTTTTTTTTTTTCGAGATTACTCTATTTTCGATGATGAATACAATTCGTTCGATTGTTTCGCAGAAATATTCGGAAAACGTGAAACAGGACGCGAGCGCGGGAACGAATATATTGCGAGTATCGGCGTCCGACGAGGACGCTGATAACAACGGCGCGATAATGTATTCCCTGAGTTCGCCGAACAACGATCAGGGTCTCGATTATTTTGAGATACAACCGGAATCCGGTTGGATTGTTTTGAAAAAACCGTTAGACGTGAGTACCTTTATTTACGCTTGTTTACGATGACATCTCTCCTAGCAGTATATTACATACCAGCTATTTATACATATATACATATGTATACTATTTATCGCGCACTTTGGAACACGCAGGCGTCGACGAAGACGTTTTATTATCATCATCGACGTTGATTAAGCCTTAGCTGGTGCACTTATCGTTGAGTATCATAGCTGGCGCATTGGGGTCTTTTTGACCCCGATCCCTGAAACAAGCTTGCTCCGAGTAACGAAATGATTTCTTTTGCTTGAAAATTTTTTCATATGGTCTTTGAAACTCCCTTCAAGAGGTGCCATAAGTTATTTCGTTTGAATTCAATATTAACTTTGAAACAAAAAAAATGTTAAAGGTGAAAAAAAACGCTAAATTGATAATTGTCACAAAAATATTCGTTACTTCCCCATTTTTCATTATTTTCATCTAAAAATTGAACTGGATACTTTCGAATTAGTCCACTTACCGAGAAAAAAAGCCTGATAGTGGCTGTTGGAAAAAAAGTATTTATTATGAGAATCGACGAATAAATGTCTTTTATAAAAGGTTGATTTTGTTTGGGGTCATTCGGACCCCAGTACCCCGGCTGAGGGTTAAATCGCTTATGGCGGAGTCTGACCAAGCGTCGATATTTGCGATTTTAATGATTAATCGATGAAAGATTCGATCGTCGTGTGTGTTCCAGGGTCGCGCATATAGATTGCGTAGATCCATACTATATCATATTTGAAAACTTGAGTGTACACCTTCTGCCGACGTTGTTTGAAAATAATAATAATAATAATAATTTTTTAAAAATTAAATTATTTTTTTCTTTCGTTTTGTTTAAATTATCATTTTCTTATTTATTTATTTATTTATTTTCATTATTATTTTTCGTTGACTTACGTTTAAACAACACGAGTTTAAACAATCCGTTATGTATTTTTCTGCTAATCGGGAAGAATCTGTATAACAATACGTATGACCGATGATTTATCAATTATTTATATATATATATATTATATATATATATTATCACTAATATATATTTGCAACGAAAAGCTGAGTTTCGTTTTTACGGCACTTGTATAGAAATACATATATATATATGTATGTATGTATACATACATATGAATATATATATATATATTTATTTATTATTCCCGTTGATATGCACAATGTGTTCACTATGGTAAATATATATAATTAGCTCTGCCTGATTTCCTTAAAATGCTTCACAGTACCTGAATCGATCGAACAATTCGGGCCCAACTATATATATATATATATATAAATATACATTATTTTTTATATATATATATACGAAAAAACACGACACTTCATCTATTTTCTGTCTATCTATCTCTCTCTATCTCTCTCACTTAATGTGAATACATATTCGCCTGGAGAGCGAGTACCGCAATCAATTTCATACATAAAACACACAAAAAACACCAAAAAAAAAAACCAACAATAACACCAACACTTCCACGCGGTAACGGGTTTGATGATGGCAATGAAGCTTCTCGGGTTTTATTTTTTTTTATCGGAATTATCATTTTCATCTGACGATTTCTTTTTCTGACCTCGTAATAAAGTTCGTAAACGGTAATTACGTTTTATTTTTTTTTTTTTTCAATTTTTCTAATTTTCATGTCTTTCGCGACTTATCGCCGGGCCCGTGTACTCGTGTTTAACCGTGACGAAGAAAGTCGCTGCAGTGTGTGCACTTTTTTGTTTTTCTTTTTTTTTTTGTTTTGTTTTCTTTTTATTTCCATTACCATACGAGTATGAAACATTTTTTGTGTACCATCCCTTAATCAATTAATAAGCCCGATAGGTCGAAGTAAAAGAAAATATCAAATTCAAAACCAACAGGAACCAAAAAAAAAAACGAAAATTTTAAATCCAATCGCCGTAATAAAGTGACAATAATAATGCCAATAATAATAATAATAATAACAATAATAATAATAATAATAATAATAATAATAACAAAATGCTAATAACAGTAATGAAATAATAATAATTAACAATCTTATTAATTTTCATTTCTTTTTTTTTTTAATCCCCGAAAGCCTACTAATGTGAATGTTTTTCAAAGGGAAGTGATGTTGTTTTGAACTTCCAGGAGCAGGTGGGAACTACAATTTTTGAGCCCCACGTACGGTGTACTTCAACATCTGCGCATTTTGTGGTGCATCATACATTTAACAAAAAAAAAAAAAAAAAAACAAACAAACAAAAAAATACAACCCAAAGAAAAAGAAAAAAGAACGAATTTTTAACAATGCTTGCATATTTTTATAAATGAATGTGTTTTTTGATTCCTTTACAGGAAAGGATCGCGCTCTCTTGCTCTCATTCTTTCTCTCCCTTTCTCTCTCTCTCGCTCGCTAACAATAACCCTGTAACTTACTCTGACTCTTTTGGTCCTTCGCGTGCTCTCCTTCTCTCTCTCTAACTTCCCCCCAACCCCTCTCTCTCTCTCTCTCTCACTCACTATCTATCGCTTGCTCTTTCTCCATCTTTATCTTTCTCGATTTTTCCCATCATCGTCCATATTGCATCATACATGAAAGAAAGAAAGAAAAAAAAATCCGGCAAAATCTTCCATACGATATTCTCTGAAAATGCGTGTGTGTGTTTTTTCTTTGAATTCTTCTTTTTTTTCGTCAATCCGATCATCGATTCTCACATTCCCACGTTTTTCGTTGTGTTTTTTTTTTTTTTTTTTCGTTTCCATCGAATGGTTTTTTCTCACTCTATCTCTTTCTGTCTATATCTGCCCTCAAAAACCCCGGGTTACCCGTCGACAAATGAGAACGACGAGGAAATTTTTTTTTCTTTATTCAGTTTGAAATTTAGTTTGTTAATCTTGATTTTTTTTTGTTTTTGTTCTTTCCTTGTTTCGATTAAATTTTGCGATCGAGAGCGTACGTGTAGATGTTAAGTGAGCTTCGTTCGTGGTGTGACATTTTTTTCTTCTGTGATTGGGGCAGCATACCAATTGTATGTGACCAAACGGATGCGAAATATATATATATACAGATATATATATATATATATATATACACGTCGTATGCGATAACTACGAACGTCGGATCAGAATGTACACGTACTGTAAATAGAGCGTTACGACTGGCGTTAAAAAAAGAAAACAAACAAAAAAAAAACCAACAACAACAAAAACGGCCATCGGATTTCTTATCGTCGTTTTGAATCAGGTGACTTTAGGAAAAAGAACTTCGTGACTGCGGGTGATAAAAACTTGATAGTGCATTTGGGGCTAAAAACAAACTAAAACATACGTAACATATGGCATGGTAGTGGCGTCTGTGAACAATCGTGATTGACGAAGAAGACCAGAAAAAAATTATTTATATATATATATATATATATATATAAAAAGAAAAAAAAATTATATAACGCACCGACAGTTTCCCCCCACCCCTTCGACCCGTTCGCCGGCGATACAGAAAACCGTCCTCGTTTTTATTTCCCGCCCCCCACGCCTCTTTAAGTGCATACCGCTTGCATGTGTTGCCTGCATTCGTTTGTTTTGTATGAAGCTGGAAAGGAAAAGAAAAAAACAAACCAAGAACAACAAAAAAAAAGAGAGACAATAACTAATTTACGATTTTCGTTTTTTTTCTTTTTTTTCTTTATGTTTGTGTTTTATTGCACCATTTACTTTAGTCGGATTATGATGAACAAAATGAAAGGGGCTGTTATCCCGTAAGTAGGAACGTTGATTATTTTTCTTTTACTTTCTTCTATTTTTTTTCATTTTTCATTTTGTGTATATACAATACATGTATAATTATTATTATTATTACTATGTTTTTTTTTTTTTTTCGTGTTTCACCGTTTGCCAAATGCGCCGACTCGATGGGCACGATTATTTAAATACGCGTGCGCGGGATAATTACACCGACGTGAAAATGATAATAAATAAAAATGTCTCGTCGTTAATGAATTTTCTTTTTTTTATTTGATGAATTGATGAATTTTTTTCTTTCGTTCGTTTATTTATTTCAATCGCGGAGTTTTTATTTCGTATGTATGTGTGCGTGTGTGTGTCAGTTTTTCAATTCCTTTTCGTTATTATTCGTGTCATTCGTGCGCAAAAAAAAAATCACGCGTCTCACGCGTCGTTCATTTTGTTGTTCATTTATCTCGCGTTTCGGGTGTTAAAAAAAAATTCATTTTCTTTTTAAATCGTTAAAAAGTTTCGCGTTTCGATAATTATCATTAATCATTATTTTTCTATTTTTTAAATTTTTCTTTTTTTCTTTCGTTCCTTGAAAGTTATTCGTTATTTTTTTTTTCTTCTTCTTTTCGTTCAATCAGCCCGTGGTACGTAGGTATCGATCGTGCCGTAGTACTCAACTGTATACAATACATTTAAAAAAAAAAGAAATATACATATTATATATATATAACATATACATATGCAGTTTATATGTAATCTATACATAACGCAAGTAGATTGTATTTTGCAAGCCGCACAACAATATTTCCGCCAATTACCATTAGTATCGCAAAGCACCAGTAATTTAATATATTATACATATATATGTATATATATAAACACATATATATATGTATATGCGTCATGACACGATAATTCGTTTTGGATGGATAAAAAAAAGAAAAACCGATGCCGCCACAGTACTGCGGAAAATCTTCTTCTTCTTCTTTTTTTTTTTCTTTAATTTACAATGTGTTAACCGTGTATGTCATTAATCCCGTTTGAGTGTTCCAGAAACGTTAATCGATATCTGGCGCGTCGATCGAACAAATATTACATATATATATTTATATATATATATATAAATATATATATATTGATTCGATTAGATACCTACCATATTACACGGCACGCGTTAAATACACATTGACCGCATAATATGGCAGAACAGTTGAGATCATTGTCGCGATTATTGCTTTCTAAATGTCCAAACAAAAAGAAAATATGAATATCTATAAATAAAAATAAAAACCAGTTCAAAGTAGTAAAAAAAAAACAAGATTCAAAATCACACGATTGGCAATATTCCAAATGGCACTAGAGACGCAATTAATGAATGAATATTTAACGAAAAAACAAAAGATCCATAGATTTGTGAACCCTTCGGGCAATCCGGCTGAATTTTTGTGAATAAATTATTACTGTCCATGGCTTAACTAGCTACTACGTAGTAAACTTGGGGCCACCGGTGAATCAACATTTTCTATCGTAGTAAAAAAAAATTTGCAATCGAACAAAAAAAATGAAGTTCAAAATTAAAATGAAGCAAAATAAATTGTAACGGTCGAAGAAAAAAGAAAAAATATATATTTTTCGAAATGTAAAGGGTGCGGGTCGGAGTTCCGAATGTTCAAGGGTTCCGAAAAAAATAAATTCAAAATGCATTGTATCGAAAGTGTAATTTTTCGAACGTCCACGACAGTGTATGACAATGTTTGGAACATTGACATTCGAAGTTTTGTCGTGTCGAAACATTTATTTTTACAACATTCAGATTCGATTTATCGACCTGTCGGAGATTGGAACGTTCGGGGTTCTTCAAATGTTGCTAAATCATCGGATCGTTACCGACAATTAGAATATTCGGATTTTCGAGAAAATTCAATTCATAATAACAAAAATTTCAAAATTTTTAGCTTTCGAATCATTGAACATTCGGAACTTCGATCCGCATTCAACTGCATCGAGAAATGGTTTTTTTTTCATCGATTACTTCGGCCAGCTAAAACATGTCAATATTCACCGTTGACTACCACGTCTATGTAGATAGATCGAAGCGCGGCACACGATAAACGCGTGAATGCGAGGCCGGCTGTCGCGTATTCCAGCAAGAATGCGCCTGTTCCATTATTATTTGAACAATCTTATCCATTAGCCATACGCGATGCATTGAATGATTTGTCGATCACGAAAACGAATGGAAAACCAACAAATAAAAAAAAATACAGAAACAAAAGCAAAACGAAAGAAATAAATAACGATACGAAAGAAGAAATGTCAAAACAAACAAAAAAGCAAACCAAAGCACGAAAAAAAAAAATTTAAAAATATTTAAAACTCGAAAAAAAAAAAATCAAAAATCAAAAAGTTGGTTTGAAAAAAAATCTGTCCTGTAAGTTGACGGCCCATGTTTTGCCAATAGCGTGACAGCTATAGCCTGAGAGTGCGGGCATCCGACAAAGGAACAACGGTGTTGTACGCAGACGTGGACGTTGAATTAGTCGTCGTAGACAGAAACAATAAACCTCCTCTGTGGGATCAGAATGTATACGGCCCCATTCACATCAAAGAAAATGTCACAGTGGGTACTGTAGTGACGTCGGTGAAAGCCAGGTTTGTATGCCACGACATGACCAAGACAAGACATGCCGTGCCGTGCCATGCAGTGCTCTCTCTCTCTCTCTCTTTTCTTTTCTCTTTCTCTGCCTATCTCTCTCTCTCGCTCTCTTTCTCCCTCTTTGCTCAATCTCTTCCACTCTAAATCAATTTTTCTTTTAATTATTCTAGTTTTATACATTACAATACTGCATCACTCACACACAGAAACGCTCACACTGAAAAAAAAAAAGAATCCAACGAAAAATGAGTGAAATTTGTATGGACGAAATTTCGGCTTAAAAGTTGATGATAGAGGCAAACTCAATTTCCATTGGATCAACCTCCATTGTACGACCCGAATATTATGTTGATTTTCGTCCCATAAAAAATAATTCATTTTTTCTTCAGTGCACACAGATACACACCTCTGTTTCTTCACCCTCGTATCTCTCTAACTCTGCTCGCAGAAACACACACTCACACGCAACACTTACACACATGTCAGCCGTTTAAATCCTACTACATCTCTTTCTCAATCTATTTTACTCTTTTCTATCTAAATTATATACGCATATATATATATATACACTTATTATTTATATTTATATGAATAACATATATTACGTAATAATATATTCCATGTGAAAGGAAAGAAAGAAAAAATATAAATGTGAAAATAAGCACGTACGGTTAAGCGCGACGTGTGTATGTGTTCGTACGATTGTATGATTTTGTCAATCGTGCTCTTCTTCCGAAGAGTCCATCATATAGCGCTGTATATATATATATCAAGCTACCGGCATTACTTCGTGCTCATGGTGATGTGAAAACATTTCGATCTCCGCCGTGAGCGCGAGAGAGATAGCGCTATGGACGCTCGCTGCGGTGCGACAGAGAAAGAGAAATTGTGTGAAAAGTTTTTCTCGCTCGTTCTCTGTCGCTCCGCAGCGAGCGCCGATAGCGCTGTGTCTCTCTCGCACTCATGGTGAACGAGAAAGGTTTCGCATAACCTTGAGGCAATGTGCGAGACTTTTCGCTCGTTCTATTCTCGCCATGAGTGCGAGAGACATAGCTCTACAGACGCTCACCGCGGTGCGACAGAGAACGAGCGAGAAAGATTTCACAAGATTTCTCGTTCTCTGCCGCTCCGCAGCGAGCGCCGATAGCGCTATTTCTCTTGCACTCATGGCGGACGAGAAAGGTTTCGCATCATCTTAAGGTAATGTGCTACATCGGCGGACAGAGATGTGTACGATAGAACGAATGATATGTGTAGCACATCACCTTAACCAATATCATTTTGATGCGTGTATGCGTGTATGTGTGCGTGTGTGCGTGGAAGCGTGTAAGGGGCCGAGCTTAAATTACGATTAATAGTGTATCTTTTACGTTTTTACTATCCGAAACGTCGAACGTAACGTCGTAGTCACGATATATAATCATTACGATTTATTTAACCGATAAAACAAACATTATTTACGACGATGTGTTAGGAGGGTGTTGAAAAAAAATTATCCGGGTCCCGTAGGTGTGCGAGACCGAGGGGATCCGGGCGTACGCACATATTTTTTTTTTTTCAAACGACTAAACGGTTAAGCGATCAGGGTCCTTCATAGTTTGGTCAACTGCGTAATCTGTTTATTTTATATTTTTTTCCAAATTAATTATTTTTTTTTTATCATCACATCGTAGGTATATGAAAAAAAAGAGAAAAAAACAAACAAACAACGGAATAGAGAAAAGCGACGGAAAAAAATTAATCATAAACAATAATATGGCGCGGGGATGCCAAAACGAAGAAAAAAAAAGAAAAATGGTCGTCGGTGGCGCGATCCTCTAGGGATCAGGCGTTATCAGGGCTCCTGCTCCGTCGCTTCTTCTTCTTCTTCATCTTCTTCGCCTTCTCCGACCCCCGCCCCCCCCCCCCCCAAGCCGCCATACTCATCTTCTTCTGTTTCTTATTATCATTATTATTCTTATTCTTCTTCTTAATCTTCTTCTTCTTCTTCATCTTCTTCTTCTTCTCGTTCGAAGAATTTGCCGTGATAAAAAAAAAAACAATAAAACAGACACGAATGGCAAGCCGTTACGAAGAATGAGGAAGACGATTGTAAGAGAGGATTGAAAAAAAAATGCAAAAATTATGAAAAACGACTACGAAAATTAAAAAAAAAAAACTACACTGACACTTCCTATGATATAGGTATGAAAAAGAAAATATATATACTACTACTACAGGTTTGGAAACGTCGAGGTTGCGTCCGTAGGGGAGACGTCCTGCGGGCCTCGTCCTTCCTCCAGCCTCCAGCTGCGCTGCGTTCGATCCTCACACGATGGACCGCGAGCCAAACATCACTCGCTCGTTCATATATATAAATATATATATATATTAATTATCTTAAAAAGGAAAAAAAAACCAAAAAATAAGTTAATAATCGCAAACATACAAAATAACTGCATTACGTGAGAGACAACATCGATGAAAACATCGTGAATTATTATCTCCATATCTCTCCTCTCTTTACTGAAATTCAACGATTATTGTGCTATTTTTATTATTATTATATCTATTATACATAATTTTTTTATTCCTCATTTTTTACAAAACGTTTTCTGTGTTTGTTGTTTTTTTTTACATTTTCCTTTGGTTTTTTACATTTGTTGGTTTGAAAGTAAAAAAAAAAAAGATCACCGAAGGTCATCGAAGAGTGGCAAAAACCGAAATAAGAAGAAAAAAAAGAACGAAATTTCATCAGGAGAAATGAAAATTTCGATCGGAGTCACATGTGAAGACAAAAAAAAAAAAAAAAAAAAAAAACACCCCAAATTTTTTGTGTGTGGCGATCACGATTAAGACTAACGCCGCTGTTTTTTCTCTTTTTCCGTTTGTTGTATACACACACACACGTGTCTGGTGTAGCGCGAGACATACAGGCTGGAGGCAATGGCACAGGACAAGGGATTTCCGTCCTTGTCGCGAAACGTGGAGGTTCAGATTGACGTTGTGGACCGTGCTAATAATCCGCCCGTATGGGACTACGTAGTGTATGGCCCGATCTACTGTAAAGAGAACATGGCCGTTGGGGCTAAAGTTGTGTCTGTTAAAGCCAGGTCTGTCACACAGCTGTTAATGCTCCGTGCGGCTGCACGAACCCGCCCTGCACGCAATCTCGTGGCAGTATTGTTCTTGTGCACGTTAATTGATATTGTGTACGAATTACCCACTCGTCCATATATTCCCCATCCACTCCCGCCAACAAGCCCTTTTTTCGTCCTTTCCCTCCTCCCCCCCGCCCCCCAAACACACAAAAAAAAATCTATAAGCATTACCTCTCTACGATCCGGTAAAAAAAAAAATTATAACCAAATAACCAATGAACGAAAAAAAAAGAATACCCTTAAAAAAAAACCTGCTATCCCCTTACATACCACCGTCCATCATTGTCGACACACACACACAACCACAAATTAACCACATGCACATTACGCATTATACCGATGATACGTGACAATGACTGTCTTCGATGTCTTTGAACGATACCTTCGTCATATACATTCATTCATATATATTTATACATATATACCTATATTCGTATATGAATGTATACATATATGTATAGATATATATGTATGTTTGTGGGACGAAACATTTTTTGAAATTTTATTTTTCTTCCGTGTTTATTTTTTTTTCCATGTTTTGATTTTTGCAACTCATATACCGTTACCCGACGATGATTCATATGGATAATTGAATCGACTGGAAAATTTTAGAGACAATAGCGTTGTTTTTGTTTACTCGACCCTTAGCTGGCGCACTGCGGTAATCGATCATAAGTTCAAGACATTTGTTCTTCATTTATCAGAATACATTTTTTTTTCTGGAAGTAGAGTATCTCGAGAGTATCTCGTTTAATTTTTAGGTTAAAACGATGAATAGCGTGGAAGTTTCGATTTTTTTTGATAATCGCTAATTTAGCGTTTTTTTATCACCTTAAAGATTTTTTTGTTTCAAAGTAAATATTGAATTTCAAACCAGAGAAAACTCGCCGATAAGTGCGCGAGCTAAGGGTTAATGCATGCATTATTGTGAGACCGAGGAATCAATTTGGAACGATAGCAATTGGCATTGAATACTTCTTTTTAAACTAATGAATTTATTTATTTATTTTTTTCATCGAGTTAGTGCGTCGTGCAAAGCATCAGCTACGCGTAGTTGATTAATATCGATAGCTTATAATAATAATGACAACTTTATTCAAACAATCATCATTTTGTGACAAATTAATTTGAATCTATGATAATTGTTGTTTATAGAAAGCAGAAAAAAAATAAGCTTTATTCGAGATATTTTTCGAGACTTTTGTATGTGGTCAGTAAAAAATTCCAATTGAACGACGTTAATTAACGAATGATAAAAACAAATTTCTTTAAAAAAAAATCGTACTCAGAGACAACGTGCAGATTTAATTGAGGCGTAACCGATCGACTTTCCACCAATCACCGCTCATACGTCGTCACCCAATCACCATCCACCACTAATTAACACCGCCGCATCCTGCGCGAAACCCATCTCTGACCACACTCACACATCACCACACTCTCTGACCGTCTGCTCACTATTATCGTGACATAATTATCGACCAATCGAGTGATTAGCGAGCCCGAAAACGTTTTTTAGTCGCGCGATTACGCAAAAAAAAAAAAAAGAAAAAAATTATATTATTTTTTTAAATCGCAAAGAGGTCTTCCTGATAACGATAGTTCGATACATATTACTATATATGTGCCGTAAACATTTTTTGGGCATGCTTCGACATAGATGCTTCCTGAGACCCTGTCATCCCATTGTTTCGTATCTTTTTCCAATTACAATACAGAAAAAAAATTGATAAGAAAAAAAAAAGTTACATATCGTCATTGGCATTTTTCAAAATTCGATAATCTGTGATATTGTTTTTTTTTTTTTTGGTTTTCTCGAAATATTATTTATTTTTCTTTCAATATTTCGATTTTTTCCACGTATTATCGTTTTGTTTCTTTCACATTGACGAAAATTATTGCTTGCCGAATCCTCGATTTATTTAGTTGGTTTTTTTTCATCTTCTTTTTTTTAAACCTTTTTTTAATGTTGAGAAATGGTATTATCGCCGTATTTGTGATACGAATAATTGAGTAAACGAATAATTGAGCATCCACATGTGATAAATTGATGCGAATTAATGAAATGATGTAGTGGCCAGTGGCAAGTTTAATGCGAGCGTATTTTTTTTTTTCTTGTTTGTTTTTTCGTTTCAATTTTTTTTGTTGCTGTTTTTTTTTCTTTCGTTCGATGATTCTGTTCGATTCATTTTTTTCACGTTGCCTCACACACTGATATGTGAATATACATGTCAACTATATAGTTAAAATGATCAAATCTTCATTATTATTGTTGTTATCATTATTATTATTATTATTATCATTTTTATCTTTGTTATTATTGTTATTATTATACATTATCATTTAAATTTGAGTTACACGTTCTCGATTTTTTTTCATACATTTTTGGCCGCAAACTTGCATATTGGAATTATAGAACGTCGATAATATATTGAATGCCGTATTAATTTTTGGGCATGTTTCGTCAGTTGGCTTATCATTGCGTTGAGTTTAGTGTTTTCGAGGCCGTAGTGTTTTTTCGTAGAATTCAACGACGACAATAAAAAAAAATTAAAAAAATTTTAATAAAAAAAAAAAGAAACGAAGCGAGATAATTTCTTACGTTATTATTTAAATGCGCCGACGATTACGGCGTTGTTGTGCTAACGTCGCTTGTTATACGCCACGCCGATGGCAAAGCCGACTTTATAGTATTGTATCCATTTGATAAAACGAATTTCGATTCAGGATCGAGCGAAAAAACAAAAAACGGTGAAAAAAATTGAAAAGACAAGAAAAAAAAATTACAGCAATTGCTTTCCTTCCGATCACTTGGGACTATGAACAAAAAAATATAGTAATAAAAAAATAAAATAAAAAATGACAAACTGCTCCTCGTACACAAATACCATTATGAATCATTTGAACAGACGTGTCAATACCTGAACGGGGATGAGGTAGCTTCGGTGTTGGGGCTTACATCAATAATAATTATAGCAATAATAACAACAACAAAAGAAACAGAAAACTGGAAATGATCTTTTCATTTCCAACAAAAATTATATTAATAATCGTCACGAGAGATGCAATAACACGCGCTGCACATACGGAAAAAAACCTACACTCTCACGTCCCAACACAAGATAAGCTATATATCTATAGACATATAATAAATATATATATATATATATATATTAACGTTTACGTGAAACGTAATATCATAAACACATCGCGCACAGTGATTTAAGTGTTACTTTTTTCCGTAGCACCAATTGGGCTCCTGGGACTTATATATACATATATGACGTTGATAACCCTTTTTCTACTTCGTCTATGTATCGATCCCTTTTTTTCCGCCTCTGTCATTCTCTCACACTCTTCCTATTCGACCTTCATATCCCTGTCTTTACCTAATCTATTTGTACTCTCTCTTTATCTTTCTATCTCCCTCTCTATTTCTATAAATATTAATGAATAAATATATATATATATATATATATATATATATATATATTTATATGTGTCCCATCTCATTCTGTCTCTCTATCTATCTTTTAATCTCCCCCAACGACTCATACAACTGATGCAGTGCAATTATCTCTTACCGATGGTCCGAGTACTCGAGCATATTGGCTTTCGGGTTACGTGGAAATTTTCGGTTATAGCCCTAGGATAGACATCTCCCACCTGTTACATTACTCCTACACGCGCAAACTCGATTATCAAGCGAACGTCACATCCATTAACACGAATTTATCATCCAATTAGAAAAAAAAAGAACAATGTTTTGCCAAAATTGTAAATTTTCAACCTTCGAAATTATGAAAAAATGATTTTTCTTGTTTTTTAATTAAACAGAAATTTAAAGAAAAGAAAGACTGCAAAAATTGATAATTGACAATTCCGTTGCAACAATGATAAAATTATTGGAAAAAAAATTAACCTTGGGGGGAGAGTTGCCTGGCTGTTCGAGATTTTTCACGTGAATTATCAGAAATTTTTTTCAAAATTATTTTTGGATTTATTGCAATGAAACTTATTGAATATATGTATTTGTCGATTAATGTTATTGAGACTCGATAATTTGAATATAAATAATCCAACACATTGAATTCGAAACAATCGTTATTCGATCGCGTCGGTTCGTGTCAAATGTCAGGCGCAGCGCGCTTGCAAAACGAAAATCCCTCCGAAGAAACAACAAAAAAATCGATTTTCAAATTGTAAAAAAAAAAAAACAGATATTTTTTTGTTGTACTTTTTTCAATAACAACAATAGAGTAAAGTCGACAATAGAATGACACAAATGGTACACACGACACACACGCATGACCGAAAAAAAAAAAATGATTGAAAATTCTTTTTTTTTTTTAACCGATGGACGACGAAAAAAGTTAGATGGACGAAATTTTTGTTGTTACGTTATCGAAAAATGCGTTGACAAGTGCTTCGATTATTCAACTGAAAAAAAAATTGAAAAAGAAAAAAAAATGCTCCGTTGTTGATCCTGATTAGGTATTACGGCCGCGTGTGTGCCTCTCTATATTTTCCACTCTATCTTTCTCACTCACTCACTCTCTATCTCTCTCTTTATGTCATTCTCCCTTGGTCTGTTTATTCTCTTTCTCGTGTTTCTCTCGCTCTTTCTCTTTGGCTGTGATAGAGGTTTGATAAACGGGGGCAGTTTCATTGTTCACTTGAAACGGAAAGGAAATATTGCGTCGACGATAAAATCGAAGGATGGGTGGGAGGCTCGTGGGACGATGAATAATAATAATTAAAAAAAAAAAGAAAAAACAAAAATTATAAAATAATAATAATAAGGAAGAAACAAGAAAAAAAAATAATGTGGTAATTGCGTGTGCGTTGATAGATTCTCGTTTTATATATAATATCGACATCGACATAATCTCGATGGTAATGTCGATGAATCGTGTTAGGTAAATTCACTAATTAACGTAACTTAGATGTGTTATCGTTATTATATTGACTAGAAGAGTTATTTGGTAATACGTTTATATTAATATTATCACGTGTCTCGCATGGAATATTATCGTTTTGAAGAAAAAACAAAAAAAAAAACCGTTAATGATGAATCATTATGATTATAGTTTTCTGTACGGTTAATATATATATATTACCTTAAAATGCCCTAGGGGAATTTCCGTTCTCGTTTCTGTTTCCGTTTCGTATACGCAAAAAAAATAAATAAATAAAAAAGAATATTAGTTTACGTAATTAGAGGTTTGAAAAAAAATGTAGATCGCGACTGACACGATTCTTGTATGCCCCAAACAGCTCGGGAATCGAAAATAATCCTACGGTATTTTACAAGTTAATGCCCGGTTCAACCGCCCAGACGAACAAGCTTCACACGTTTTATCTGCAACAACGTTCCGACGGTTCGGTCACTTGGGCCGACGTCAAAGTCAATCATCAGCTCGATTATGAGAGCATCAAGGAATACAATTTGACTATACGAGTCGAGGTGAGAAAAAAAATGTCTTACCGTGTCGTCGTAATTTTTCACGTGGATCACGTTTTTAATTGCAATCCGTTCTTCCTTTTTATTAATTAAAAGAGATTAAAATTTCGCGCCAACATGAAATTATTTATAATTTCCAATTATATTGAGTATTATTTCACGTGAAAAATAATCCGAATCGTTACGATGTCATTTTAACGAATTAATTTCTACTATATTTAATTAAACAAGCGAATACAGTTTTTTCTAAAACCTTTGCTGGTCCAAATTATTTTTTTCAAGATATACATTTACCACGTTTTTAATTGCGATTAAAGAGAAGAAGAGAAGGAGAAAAAATCTGAAAATGAATATTTATTTTCGTTTTACGACGAAGTTATCTCAATTTAAAATTATTACGAAAGTTATTTGAGGTGAAAAATATTTTATTACGTTCCGAAATATTATATTCACTAATGAATGTCCATTTAATTAAATTACTTCACCAGCGAATGTGTACTTTCGATAAAGTTTGCTGGTTGTAAAGTTGAGAATAATTCGATAAATTTACATCACGAGTGAATAAACTTCATACGATAACAAGTAATTAAACATGTACAAAACCTCAAACTTTATTTTACTCTTTTATCTTGTATTCGTGCATTCGTTCTTACAATCGATCAATATTTGAAAGAAAAAAAAACCAATTCATTTCCCTTTTTTCAATTATTGAAAATTCAATAGAAACAGATTTTTAAAAATTCAAAATTCCTCAGCCGTTTGGTAATTTTATTTCTAAACAAAGTTTATCGTCTCGTTTGTCAATGATCCATCGAAACCGTCGCAAACATTGCTTGTAAGACGATAATTCATCGACGGTTGTTTATTTGTTTCCTGTTTGTCAGAACAACGGGGCCCAACAACTGGCTTCGGAAGCGACTGTCTACATTGTGTTGGAGGACGTCAACGATGAGATTCCATTGTTCACCGAGCGCGAGCAAGAAACGGTGCTCGAGGGCGAGCCGATAGGAAGTAACGTGACACAGGTGAACGCCATCGACAAGGACGGAACCTCACCGAACAATCTGGTGCGTTTTATTCAGATACGTTTTGGCTGATTAATGTTTATTTCGTATGAATTTTTGGCAAAGTGCGATCTATTTTTTCTCAGCGAAATTCTCAACCCATTGCGGTCACACCTCCAACTAATAACGTATCGGTCGCGTGGGGTCCAGCTAACCCCACTCACAAAAACCGAACCCATCTGCGTTCTTTGTGATGTATCGACTTAAATCTTACGCCGAACTTCAATTCAACATGTTTTCTGAATAATCTAATAGTTGTTGTCTTCTATTTGTTTTCAAAATACTCAAAATGCGATATGAAAAAAAATTCACGAAATCTGACTTTTCTACGAGAAAAGTCGTGAAAAATTTAATTTTTGGCATATGGTAAAAAATCTTACGTCGTTTTACTATATTATATCTTTGAGAAAAAAAATAGAGCGTCCATCGACTTTGATAATAGTATATTTATTTTAAAGTTTGAATTCAAGATTTTTTGTCGATGTTGAAAAATGGAAGTGTCACGTTAAAATGGATAAAATAATGTTGAAAAATGGTATTTTAATTGCATGAATACCATGAATTTGGCCTGGGGTCCAGTGGACCCCAAGTGACCGCAACGGGTCGAGACTTCTATACACGACGCTTGGTTCAACTTTCGAGAGACTTTTTTTTCTTCTTTTATTTCTTTTGGGAATAATTTATGTTGATTATACTTTGTTCAATCAACCCATTGAGAGTTGATGGTACAAAGAACAATGAAATATTTCTTTTATTTTTAATCTTGAGGCTAAATCGAATCCGTGAAAGCTCGAACCTTTGAAATATAGTCCAATTGGGATAAAATTTTGCCAGATAGTATCAACATCAAACATAAGATCAGCCATGAAAATTGAAAAAAATGTCCTTATTTCAACACACCTCAGTGTATTATTCGGTTAAATATGTATTATATAGAATAGACGATAAAAGCACAATAAAATTACGTTTAATTTGTTTCTCATCTGTGACAGGTGACTTATCACGTGGTGAACAGCAGCAGAAACGAGGGCAAGGATTACTTCGAGATAAATCGCGAGACCGGTTGGATATCGACGAAAATCGTGTTCGATCGTGAGAAGCAGGGTGCTTACGCCCTCGAGGTCGAAGCCAGGGACGGGACTCCATCGGCCCGGCCTAACAGCGACGGACAACCAAATTCAGGTACGACGAGCATGAAAAAAAAATTGTTTTCTTTCCTCAAATCAATCTTTAACCCTCCTCGGTTACACTTTCAAATAATAACACGATATCAGTCACACTGGGTCGATTTTACCCAGTCCAATTTTCAAGAGAAACGATTGTGAGAAAACTATCTGTCAAGTCATTAAAAAAAATTACGAAACATGCTTTGAATTTTCTGGATGATGTACGAAAGATTTATTCATAAGAAATAAAATGCCAACGGGTTAAAAAATGTACCTTTGAGAGTTAGAAAGTATTAAATATTTACACCGAGAGTGAAGGTACCGAGTCGATCCTACCCAGTGTGACTGTGGAGGGTTAACTTTTTTTTCAAATATGAAAAAATAAAAAAAATAAAATTAAAATAAGGGACGAAAGCCGGCTCTCAAAAGCTTTCGAAACAACTCGCACAGTTGATTCGTCGGGACGCTGTGTGTCCCACGGATTCGAGCGTTAATTCCTCGTAGGAACTCGAAATTACCGTTCATACGTCGTGCCGAGCAAAGGGATGCTGCGAGTACCACATGCTCGGGATTACGTATCTCAATTAGGCAGCCGGTGAAGTTTCATTATCGTGTACATGTTGTGCTTCGCAGCTGCGTCTGGCAATGTGTACCGCACACGTACATGCGCAAATATATTTTCTCGTCCGTTGAATTAAAACAAAAAAAAAATAATTTTGAAAAAATCATAAATTTCAAAAACTCTGGCAAAAATTTTGCCATCAAAGTTTTCGTCATCTGAATGTTTGATGTTGTGCAATCTACCGACGTCGACGGATTTCATGCGAATTTTTTGTTTTGGCCGAAATTTTGAAAAATTGAAATTTATCCGAGTGAAAACCTTGTTCTTCACACGGCAGATAATTCAATTATATCTTGCTGCTATTCGAAGATAATATATATACGAGTGAAACTTATTCAACTACTATATCGAATTTTTGTTCTTTCCTAAGAAAATTGGAAAAAGTAAAGAAAAGAAAAAAAATGGAAAATCAACGAAAAAAAAAGATTCATTCTGAGAAAAATCTTGGAGATCCCAACTCGGAAAATCCACAATTTCTGCGATTTCAGCTTTTCGAAAAATATCTAGAAAAAAATTTCCAAAATCGGGACAGTGGCGGAAAATCAGCTTTTAAGTGACAAATTGGATTTTGACGGATTTTCGATGGATCGGAAAATTGTTAACTATGAAACAATTGTTAATACATTTTTTTTTTTAAATAGTCGATGATAAATTTAATTATCGTTGAGAGATTGCGAGATTTTCGTGACTTTGGGAGACTCTCGAGACGTGTGAAATGTGAGAGCAAGCTCTCTGCGTTGACGAATCGAATGATAACAAATTTTGCACGAGCTCGTTACTTTGGCGAGAATCTCTCAGATTTTCCAATGGGCTTATAACAGATAGCTGAAAATTTTTTTTTTCGATTTAGACAGAAACAAGACCTGCCAATACTCCGTTTAGCGGTTCCTAAATCGATTCTCAAAATTTCAACACATTCCATTACGTCTACACCGAAAAAAACTGGATCCACAGCGTCGTACCGTGAACAACGACGTGCCCCCGCGACCGTGAAAACCATTGTTCTTGCAAATTACGCCGAATTATCACACCCACTATGTCCCGAATTATTCATCGATAAAATGTGCATCCCCTCGTTCTCGTCATTTTGGATTCAGGTGTTGTAATACGACAGCATGCACATTTTTATCATCACATATTCTCGGACGGGTAATCGGAAAATGCAATTTTTTTTCTTTCGATTTTGGAAAAAAAAAAGACCTAACACTACTCCGTTTAGCGGTTGTGAAACGATTGCCAGAGTTTCGTACAATTCCATTACGTTCCTAGCCCGAAAAACCCAGCCCGAAGCATACATGGGATTCGGTGGGATCCTACTTACCGACCGCGAGTGATAAAAAATTTGCACGACCCCTTCATTCTTGCCGGAATGGTGACTATGGAGGTGTCGTGCAAAAGTGACTCTCTCGTGTTGTCCCAAGTTATCTGAATGGCCGTATTTCATGTCGCGCCTCGTCGTGGCCACACTATCTGTGACACAGGCTTATCTCGAGAAATTTTTTTTTTTTTTTTTTTTTTTTTTATGATGATGAATGAAGATCTCGATTGTGTTGAGACAATGACAAATTTTACAATATCGCATCTTTGTGATATTTATTCGTTTTTTTTTTCGAAAAGCCGAGACAATTTCACGTCAAAAACAGATTTTTTATATATATATTTTTCATCAGCTTAAGTATGTGAAAATAATAACGAGACAAAGTTTTCGTGCTTCGGATTGGTTGCCCGAAATAACCATCGGCGTGTACCCCGGATAAAATCTTATTTCGCCGTTGCATCTTGGCTGGCGAGATTCGGGCTCTATTGTGCACTGCGCACGGGACCGGGGGATGTATTACGTTCGCGAGGAATTGTCGGACGCTTTGGGTGGGGGAAAGTATAAAAATGCGAACGGTGGAACACCGAGAAAAACAGGAAATTGGGTGTTTCAACGGGAATGGTCTCTCTGTTACTTCTACCTACGTATATATATATATATATATATATATATATATATATATATATATACACGAGATTATCCGTATACATATCCGAGTCGAAATTTTCACCTTCATCCCAACTTATTTCAACATCACATTTAGAGCGAAGGAGGTTGAAAGTAGGATGAAGTTATAAGCAATTCTTATCTACGTTTCAACTTCATTTCAAACCTACCTTCTGTTATTTTCCATTTTTTTGAGTTTGAAAGGTGAAACGAAGATGAAATAACGAACGAAAAATTGAACACCACACTAATTATTTTTATGTTGATAAATGGTTTTTTTCTCTTGTCAGAAAATTAATGGAGTCATGCTTCTTTGAAAAATGTTCGTTTCTCGTTGGCCACTCCGTAGAAGTGTGTATGCTCGTGTGTGTATATGTATTGTGTGTATTCTCTGTTTCTCTGGTTACCGGCGGTAAGCTTCTACACAAGCGATAATATCCCGTCGTTAGTCGTACATATATATATATATATATATATATATATATGTGTATATAGCAGTAAACCTGCGAAATTCAGAACCCACAGCCATTATTCATCGTTCGTTGTCCGAGCTTTGGTTCGTTGATTCTCTTCAGCCTGAGCTCACGTACTGAAATCGTACACTTGAATTATTAACAACTAGCACATCGAATTCCTTCTACTCAACATCCATATCTTCTTCACACTCTCTCGTATTAATCATTTCTACTGTAATTTATCGCACTTTTTTTTCTCCGAATCGCACATCAAATCTCATCGTTACAATCGAAAACGAGATAACTGTTACTCGGGATATCGGCCTGAAATGGGATAGTTGTTTGATTGAAAAAAAAATGCAAGGAGAGGGAGAGAGGTTTGAGTTTATTTGATTCGGTTATTATGCCATAGACGTACTTCAGGCTATGAGAATAATTATAATAAAATAACAATAATCAGTGGGTTATAAATAATAACAAAAAGCAAATATGCAAGGAATCAGAATGAAACAATGATAAAGAACACAAGAATATAAGAATAAGTTACGGTAAAAATAAAGATATTAATTTAACCATAAAAATGAAGTAGAGATAAAACTACAGGTAACAGTTTGTACACTGAGTATTAATACAGAGAGAAGCGAGTTGGAATTGAGTTGGTACATAAAACCATAAAATAAAAATAGTTACCATAAAATAAAAATTATATTAAATGAAATTAAATGAAATACGATTACGAATCTAATGCATCTTGTGGCAAGAGGTACGCAGGCTCTGTTTAAATGGAATTATCGGTGTCGCTAAAAGAGAAAGAGAGGAAGTGTGAGAGAGAGAGAGAGAGAAAGAGAGAGAGGAGGAGAAAAAAAAGTATTACACGTACCATTGTCATAAAAGTTCTCTGCTGATTCGACGATCGATTTGAAACACGAAAATAAATTGAACAACAAAAGCGCCGTTAAAATTAAAAAAAAAACCGATCAACTGTTAAAAAATTATTCCTCGGAATAAAATTTTTCTTTTTTTTTTTATTGAATGGATGGGGGACGCACGAGTTTTGTGGCTAACGGATAAATAAATCCAAAATCGATATATACATATATTCACGGGTATCGAAGGTACCTGATATCAGTCACCGAAGGCAATGGAATTAAATCGGTTGTACACGGGCGGGTATTTGCGATTGTGTGCGCTTTCGCAGAGACCGAACGTTCGATTCAATCGGTCATTGGTGAGCTCGGTATCGAGAGCATATTCTCACCGTGAATGAACGCAGGGCTCGCACAGGGGCAATTCACCGTTGTACATTTGTATATATGTATATGTTTGACGAGGAGAATTTCGCTGTATGGGAACATTGGACTTGAATCGAACGATTCGTAACACGGAGCACCGAAGTAATCTACTCTGTCTGCAATGTACCAGTGGAATTGGTGGCAGCAAATGAATATGTACATATTATATATATTTATATGCTGATTTTTTCCAACAATTGAATTAAATTTTCATACATCATTGTTATCTTTTTCAAACTAGTTATTTTGGGCAGCTATAGCTCGGGGGAGGCGTTCATTCCGGTCACCGTAGCAGTGCTTCAAGACTTCAACTAGAATCACTTCTAGCACGTCGGTTACGTTCCATTGGATGTTATCGACTGTAACCAAAATTACGTTTTCTCAAGTTACGTTTTATCAAGGTTTTGATTTTGGAAAACCAGACAAAAAAGTCACACGTACTGAGTTGAGGCGAATATGATGACTGGGGAACCACAGGAATCCCCTTTATTCGTAAAAGGAACATGGGCTGGGAGCCACCTTACACTTCCATCTTCAACAATCAGTTATTAATGGAGAAAAAAGCATTCCAATGATGCCCCGGCTCCGTTAGTCGCCTAATCACAATCCGTCTGACTTTATTTTTTGTTCCCCCCAAGGTAAAAAAAATCCACTTGGTAGAACGTACATTTGGTACTGTCAAAAACGAGTTCTCAAAGTGATTCCAGTCGAAGTCTTCCAGAACTGCTACGAAGACTGGCAGGAACGTCTCCGCCGAGCTATAGATGCCCGAGGAAACTACTTTGAAGGTGATAACATTGGTGAATGAAAATTGAATTCAATTGTTGCAGAAGAAAAAAAATTAGTCTTATTACTTTTCTACTGCACCTCGTACGTCGACGTAAGGCATCAGATTCTGCATTTACAATGTCGAGTTTGGGTTTGAATTGCGTATCGCTCTGGTACCGAATTATTTGATGTCGCTATATATACACCGTCGTTCGTTGAAGCCTGGCAGGGGGGGGGGGGGGACAGGGGGGAGGCAACGTGATCGGCGTGTGGGGTCAAGGGGTGTAGATTGGAGAGGCTGTGTTCGCAGTATCGGAAAAACCATAAACCCCGTACCGGGAAACCATAAAATTAATCCTGCTTCGAGTTCCGAGTGGCAAACGTATCGACTGGGTAACGTTCGCCTCTCTCTCGTTCTCATTCTCTCTCTCCATCTCTCTCTCGCTCTGCAGCGCCATCTTCTACCCGGATTGGTCGTAACACGTTTTGCACAGGTGTATCGTGATACGAGATCCGCGTAGCCACGTAGAATTTCACCCGTAGTCGTGCCCACACATGCACACGAGCTTTCGCCCACTCACGTCTCATAAATATTCCTACGAGCTTTGTGCTTTTTGATACACACGATCGATTTTACGACAAATCGGCTGGAGAAGCGTTTAGCTTGTTTTCTTCGATTGAATATTGTGGAAAAACTTTTTTTTTTTTTTTGCGTTCGTCGATAAAATTTGTTTTTACGTTCTTCCAGTAAATACAGGGGATGACGATTTTTTTTCTTATAGAATCAATATCTCCAGTTCTGTCTGTCGTATTGGGATAAACCAAAACGCAATTCCAAGCTGATGATAGACGCTTTGATTTTATATCTTACAAAAGTATTCTCGACCACGGAAATTCTCATCGTTATAAAATAATCGAAATATCGAATAAATGTCTTCACTAAAATCACCTTTTTCAAAACGTAATTTTTTTTCTACCTCCATAAAATTTTTTCATTCAATTCACGTACACGTGAGATTTACGAAAAAGGATTCGCAAAGGATCCTTTCATTTACAACCCCCACCTCCGTCCCTCGACCCGTGATCATCATAAATAAAATTCAATGTGCTTCTTCTACGTATAATTTACATAAGAACGATTTCGTTCGATAGAACTTTACTTTTTTTTTAAATCGACACGTAAAAAACTATAACAATATAAAAAATAAACCGTAAACCGTAATTCAGCCTATTTGGAGTGAATTGGTCATGCAGTCGTACAGGCTTTGTAGGCGCGTCAAACGCGGCTCCATTGGCCATTGCCATTGGTATCACTCTGAATCGGATGGACAGGAGTGTGTGCATAGGTGTTATATGCGTCATGTGTGGCCAAAAGTTGGGCTATGTGGGAGGCAAGTCGAATGGCGTGTTAGTGACACGTTTTGATGCACACATCGATACCTGCGTCTATATATATATATATATATATATATATATATATATATATATATACGCACACATATATATTCGGTTATTGGAGTGTCTAGCGCAGAAACCTATATATATATATATATATATATATATATGAATATTATATACATATATAACATGTTATGTGTATATATATATATATATGTATAATATATGAATATATAGGTGTATAGAGGATCGATCGGTTTTTCGAATATAGCACACTCTCACACACACGTTTTAGCCGTTTGTAGAAGGAACGTGATGGTATCCCTCTTCTCCTCTTCCGGTCTTTCGATATCTCTTTCCCCGTCGAGCCTCGCCGCGGTCTCCACGGCTTCCGGCCGTATCGCCCAGGTTCCCCATGCCCCCCGCCGGACTCTCGCGCTTCGTCGGACACGGCCCACACAACCGCAGATCGGTCAGATCCATCGCTACTGTCTGCCAACCCTGCCAACCCTGCCCCTCCCCTCTCCTTCTTTCCCACACACACACACACACACACACACACACGTTGCCCCAAGACACTTGCCGGATTGCCACGAGTCACATGCACACGCGCATTCACCCGCACACGTGAATTCGCATTTCGTATAATAGGAAATAAATTTGTCGTGTGTGCGTTGGACTAGATTTTTCAATCGTGCTTTTGACCACTCGGACCTTGGGGACCCGGATCGTTCTGGGTCGCGTTAACTCGAGTTTCAGTCGATGCTTACTCGTTTGTGTGTGTGTGTGTGTGTGTGTGTGTGTGTGTGTAGGGAGGGGTGGAGGGGCGAGGGGGGGGAGGTCTCTTGGCAATTGTGGCACGATCGTTTGGAATTGACAATGGGCGGTTAGGATTGTGGGGAGGCTGGAAATTATTATTTTTAATTGTTGAATTGAATTATTGAATTATTAAATTATTAAATTATTAAATTATTAAATTATTGAATTATTAAATTATTAAATTATTAAATTATTAAATTATTAAATTATTAAATTATTAAATTATTTTCGATTATTATTATTTATTTATTTTGTGACATGAAAATCTCAGAATAGAAATTTGCCCACCGTCACATAGCTCTTTCTCTCCCTCTTTTTTCCCTCTCTCTCTCTCTCTCTCTCTCTCTCTCTCTCTCTCTCTTACTCTCTTTCTCTATAGGGAAGCAAAAATTATGACGTTTCTTTTTCATTGCGATATTTCGAGCACGTGCGGGTTTGCGGAAGCGGGTTATACCCCAAGGAAAAACTTGAGATTTCTCACCCGTTGGGTTATAGTCGGTCTCGGCTCGTCTGCACACGCGCCGAATAACCACTACTTCGCATCATCCAATATGTAGTCCTTTACTCCCCGTGCTCCGGTGGGAAAAGAAAAAAAAATAACCGTTGTGGAATATAAAGTGCCATCGAAAGATTGTCGAGTTTCTTCGGGGTCGCAAAGTTATATCGTATCGTCATAATTTTCTCACAACCCAGTTATTTCATGGCTCCGAGAAGCTGTGTGGCCGGCGAATGATCGTAAAACTTTGCGTCACAATCTCGACATTATTTTTTTTTTTCGTTTCAACCGAAAAAAAAATTGTTTTTCATCGTCGTTCAGGTGTGAAATGGATCGTGGCGTCGTCTCGACGCTGTGATACGTCAGCAAAAATGATAATCCACCTGATTATTTTTTTTTTTGCTTTCATGGCGTGGTTGAAATTTTCAAAAAAAAAAAAAAAATAACGTTATCACTCTAGCGAACGTAAATTTTTGTTTATTCGTCTGAATAGTTGGTTCACGTATAGATTTGTCCTCAAGGTTGGTTGGTATTGCATTTAGGTCTAATACATGGAAATTTAGATTTTATGATGTTTCGAAACTTTGAAAAAAATTAATAGTGATAAAACAAAACGATTCAATGAAAAATCTTTCTATTATTTTTTTAGCTACAAACGAAGATAAACCATTTAGTTATCTCGGCTTTTGGCAAGGAAGCAATTGTGATTGTGAGGGTTGTGAACAACAAAAAAATTGTGCGATGGCAATAGCTGGAAAATCAATTCGATTGAAGTTTGTATTCATTCAACGACTGTTGATTAATCTATCTGTATATATTTTTAATTCAGAGATAAACGAAATTACTCGAAAACAAGTGAGTGGTCAAACTTCCGAATAAATAAGTTACTGATCGACAATGAATTTTGATATAATTTATTAATTATCTCACGTTATCGATTATCGGGGGCAAAGAGAACATTCCCGCAGGAATTGTCCGTGTACTCGAAGCGCTATTCGGGCTGAGCGTACGTTCAATGAAAATGTACTCAACATACTTTTTGAAATGTGCATAATTAATCATCGTGCGGAAATTTTTGTTCCCACGTGTCTGTGATAACAATGAATTATTCAGTTGAATAATTGGATCACAAAGGAATTTAATATTTGATAAGCATTATGAACGAGAGTGGGGCATTGATTTACTGAAAATGTATTGAGAATATCCTTTCGTTTGAATGACTGCTGTTAATTATCACTTAATAGTTGGAAATGACATATTTCTTCAATAATTATGGATAATTAAGATTAATATTTTTTTTCACAATAAATTTTAATATTTACAATAAACTGATTGATTATATTATTAAGAAAAGTATCTCTAAGAATTAAAATGGGAAACTCAAATTTTGGGAATATTTCTCTTAAATTTATTTCGAACCATATACTATTTTTGGCTATAGTGTTCGTTAAAACTTTTATTGACGGTACTAATTAAAAGCTACATCTAGGAATTTTTTTCGATTTTTTGAATTGATAGTTTAAAAATTAGAGGAACTCTGATGACGACCCTAAAAGCGAATATCTCATGACTAAAGGGTTGAAATAAAAAGGTCTCAGGACATTTTAAAAGACACCTCACTCGACGGGATGAGCAAAAAAGTAATTTCGAATTCACTTTTTAATCTGTCAAAGGGGATCAAAAAACTTTTTTTATTATTATTTATTTTATCATTTCTGTTTTTGGGTCATCGATCTACGTCCGCGTACCAAATTTCATCCGAATCGGCACATAAATGAGAGAATGGGAGGACTGTGACATACAGACAGACACAGACGGACCGACAGGCGCACTGACCGAAACCATAAACGTTCCTAGACATCTACAGAATCCCAAAAAAACTTGTTCTCAGATCGCGTATCGTCTACAGTCGCGATCGCGATACAAATGAAAATGTTAGACGTCGGAAAATCCGGAAAATCCATTAAGGACCAACGGCAAAGCTCTCCGCCGATGTGCGAAGCACACAGTCGACTCAATGGACCAAATGTTTGATTGTGAGATCCACTTGTTTGCCTGTCACACGGCCAAACGGATTTGTGCGGGGTGAGGGTTCAACCGATGGGGACAGACCCAAATCCATTCAGTCATGTCCGTGGATCGGTTGAGAAGGCGCGGAGAGTGAGGCTTCGTCGATGGAACAACGGCGTTGGTACCGCCGCGTCGTCAATCTCTGGCAACCCAACAGCTCGAACTGCATCAGCTCGTGGTACACACGTTGCATTGTTTCTTGAGCCACGTCGACTACACAGACGGCGTGGAACAATATTCGCCTAACCATAATATCGGCCTGGCACGATTAACCCCTCGCCCCTCTTCCCCCCCCCCCCTACGAACGATTGTCGAATTTCCGATAAACAAAACTCGCTCGTTGTACCACATCCCAAACCGGTTATCGTTATTCAAACGTTATTACTCCATTCGTACCATAACGCGAATTCCAATAACCAATCTCTATTACTCCGTTACGTTACAAACTCATTTGTCGATTACCCGATCGCTGGGTTTCCAATGATGATTTTCATTTTGAGTTTCATTTTAACCCTGGGATCATTGAACTCCGGGATTCCCCGAATTCCAGTTTAAGGGAAGACTCGTTTAGTTTAGAGTCTGTTACTCGGATATTTTCAAGTGGATTTTTAGAATTTTTTTCTTGAAGAACATTTTTGGATTTACTGCGATGGAACTGAGTTCCCTAGATAATATACTTCACGAAAATGGAAAAATTGTACAATCGACAAAAATTCGAAAAACTACCCTTGAACAACAAATGGTTTAGATTTATCTTTTTGTTATCATTGGATCGCCTTTTTAACAGAGACAAATTGATACTTCATTCGATTCAAGTACATAATAAATTATTTACTATTTTTATGCATAATTAATTTAATAAATTCATATCAAAGTGATGAGCATTACAGCTACTGCATCGTCCCAAATAAGTTAACGCTATTTCGTCATTATTTACTTACATAATTATTTTGTCGAGTTGGTTGCTTCGTCAAATTCGGTTGGTCATTAATTTCGATGACTGGCCGATAAGGTCGGACCATCGTGAATTTCAATATAATTCATGTCCGTCATTCGGTAGTGAGTGGTTCGTAATGATCGTGGTGCAAACACGAGAGCCAATGATTGAAATAGAAATTCGCTCGAATGAATTAAACGTTATCATCGTTGGAGTGATTGCTGTTGCTTTGATGAGAAAATTTGATTGATCGAAATTGTCAAACCAGGACACGGATCATCGCTTTGTGCTGTGTTTGGTTTCGTTTTGGCGATGCAAGCGTCGCCATAAGAATAATCATAAAACCTTGTCTTTTTTTAACACACCCTAATGCCCATAAAATATTCCACGAGAGTGTCGACGTGGCTAACGTTGATACATAGATAATTGCGACATCTACATGCCATATGTGTTGCAGGCATTCCTGTAGAAAAAAAACTTCATTAATTTAAAATATGGCACAATCGCTGTTTTCTCTTAAATTATCGATGTCTTACATTTTTTTACGTTCAAGAGGGTGGAGAGAATTTATCTTACAAAAATGGGGTGGTGTCTCTGAATTACCCCAAATTGAAAAAAAAAAGAAACAAAATTGACGATCATTTCTGAAGGGAAGAGGGTGAGGATTTTGGTCCATTCGAATTGAGGCGTGTTTCCTCATACACACAATTTTTAAAAGATTCGGAATTTTTAACGTGCTCATTCACGAGAGATAGAGAGAGAGAGAGTGAGAAAGACAGAGAGAGAGAGAGAGTGAAAAAGAGAGAGAGAGTGAGAAAGAGAGAGAAGAGTGAATGGGGTGGGGTGGTCCATTCTGCCATATCCTTTTGGTCCGCACGACTGACGCTATAGTCTCGACCGAACCACCCCCCCCTTCCCCTCCCCCACCCGCACCACCCCCTCGCGCCTGTACAAGCGAGCAGCGTGGTGACACAGTATATTGACTGAGGGTGGATTGTGCGCCCCGACTGATTTGCCGCGGCTGCGCAAATCTCTCGATTCCCCTCTCTCCGATCCGTTGCCGGTGCTGCCGTTAGGTGCCCGGTGCTTCGCGCGGTCCTCCTCTCCCTCCACACCCTCCCCCCCCCCCCTTCGCCCACCCCCCTCACTCTCAACCCCTTTATCGCGCAACCCCTCTCCGGTACTTACCACGTAGATTCCGGCTGACGCCTGCCGCCGCCGACTTCGGCGCCGACGCCGATCCCCATAGTGGACCACCGACGACCTAGGCGCCACCCCCTCCCGCCACCCCCTCCCTCACACACGACCACGTCCAAGTGACTCGCGACGTTGCCCACACGTAGCTTAACCACACACCCGGGGCCCTCTCTCACTGTCTCCTCGACTCTGCTCCATCTGCCTAACCTCCCACCCAAATTTTTGCAACCCCCTCATCCCCGCCATCGAATGTCAAAACCCCCGTCTCTCGGTCTCTCTCTCTCTCTCTCTCTCTCTCTCTCTCTCTCTCTCTGCCTCGCTCCCTCACTCACTCTCTCGAGACTATCGCCACTCGTTCATCCCCCGGGGTCGCGAATAATAATCGCGCGATAAAAAGAAACATTAAACGAGAAAAGAAAAAAATAGATAAATAAAATTTGAAGAAAAGAAAAAAATGATGTCGACGACGTGATACCGACGGTAACAGTCGCCCGACGAGTACGAGAGTGATCGGTAGCGTAACGGATTTATTGTCTTCCTCGAATTCTGATTCTGGATTTTAAATCATATATATATAAATATATATATTATACACATATATGTGTAAGTTGTTGTAAAATTATTTATATGTGATTTGAGACATATGGATGTGAATAATTAATGTGTGATGATTAATTTGATAGTGTAATTTGGTGCAACGACGAATCGATTTGATTATTCGCAAGTTTGTGAAATTCGAAAAATACAAAAATAAATAAAACAACGATAAGATTGCAGAGAAGGTTGAGATAATTGGAGAAGTGTGATAATCAAGTGTGAGAAAGGGGGACCAGTGCAGTGGCAATTTGTGAATAAATTTTAATTTTTTTTTTTAATTTCTTAGTTATTTATTTATTGGTGTCTTTTTTCTCACGGGTATCGTTGTGTGAAAACAATCGCGACGCCGAATGAATTTCGTATCGTGAAGCCGTTCGGAAAAGTGATGAATGTGCTTTAATGGTCGATCCGCTCAAACTATTCTGGGTTATAACCAACAGCACCTATCTGGGTATGTTATCGGTGCGGTTACTAGAAACTACGTCGAATAATGAAAGTCTTATTTTTTTTCTTCTCGTTTCTCTTCGTGGATGAAACACGAACGGAGAACGATGATAATTTGTGGAGAACAACGAAAATGTTGCATTCGTTTGGGAATTAATGATCAATTTTTGAATTGTTGGATCATTATTTTTTTTTTTGCCCCATAATTTCATGTTTTTGAAATTGAATAGTCGATGTCGTATTCTCGAGCAACAAGTGCATAATAATTGATTAATCGGAAAAAACTTACACAAAAAACAAAAACAAAAAACGACTATAATAAAACATGAATCCACATTTATTCAGATATTGATGCATTTTTTTAAATTACACGATTATATTTTCTTTAAATTAAAGATGCAATGAGCCATTTTTTAAACGAATGAATGCACTATAGCTGATTTGAAAATTACATTCAAATACAACATTTTCATTCATTCGAAGCTAAATGTTACGTTTCTTTATTATTACATTATTCGTTTTTGTGAAATGAATTAGTCAATTAGCTCCATTCCTAATTAATAACCTGAGATACTGGTTGATTATGGATATTCGGCAAGAGAGATCATCTTGCCGAATATCCATAATCAACAAATCATCTCAATCTCTGAAAATAACAATAATAAGAACAATAACAAACTATCCGAAACTCTCTGAATTTAATTTCCTTTGAAAAATAATTCTACATTCTTTATTCATAGCTCATAGCATGAATTTCTATTCAATATGCACTCATCCAAAAATCTTGCCAGCGACGTTAATTATCTCGACAATCAAACGATATGTGTGTAACTGTGAGCAATTCAACAGGTAACAAGTGAAGACACCCAAAAACCCGATTCCATTCGACACTGTCTGTTTGTTACAGTCGAGCGTTTAAAATTTATGAGCTCGCCCCCCCCCCCCTGCGTCCTTCCTCCTACTCCTCCCTAGGGATTAAAGATTCGTTGACTCGTTGGCAAATGGGGCGAATTTTGCGGTCGTCATCAGCCGATTCGAGTGGCCTGAATAATTGTCTCGCGTCTTTGAATCAGAAGTCAAAACGTTTAAGAATTATCAAAACTCGTGGCACTTGTTCGCAGCCGTACCTCCCCAAAAAAATTATATACAGTCCATACATAAATTATATATACGATTGAGCATCTACAGGGTGTTCCACTCGAAACAGGACAGTTAAATAACTCTTCAGAGGAAGGAGTGACGACGAAATGGTTGAGATAAAAGTTGTAGGCTTCAAAAGGGAAAACTCAGTACTCATGAATTCCGAGCTCTCACAGTTCATATTTTCACGATGCAACCATATTATCATTATTTTTTTCCAAATGGCAACAACACTTTTGACCCTCTAGATCTTTGACTCTTCATCGAAACCAATTCAACCATATCATATTTTTTTATGAATTTCTCATCGATTATCAATGAAAAATTGCACGGAAATATATGACAAAATGTGATTATCTCTATTCAGGCTTTCTGAGCACGCCTATTCACTGCAAAAGTGATTTTGGTTATTATTCATTATTATTACATTATTATATTTGTTATTATTTTTCGTCAGTATGACCTTCAATCCCACACGTTCTTTGCAAGTTTACATATTCGATTTTCGGAGGACATGTCGCAATGTTTCATTCACCTAGTGTATCGAAGGGCATAACGAATGTATGCAAAGCGGTTTTCGATTCGACAATCACATTTCATTCTATCATCGCGCGATATTTCATATGAAATCGATGAGAAATTCATAAAAAAGACTATCGGTTAAATCGGTCTCGATGAAAGGCACAACTTCTGGAGGATCGAAAGTGTTGTTGCTATTAAAAAAAAACATAATAATATTATGGTTGCAACATAAAAACATGAACTGCGAGACCACGGATGTCGTCAGCACTGAGTTTCTAACTTCGAACAGTATAACTTTTATCCGACCCATTTCATTGTCACTCCTTTCCTCGAAGAGTTATTTCACCATCCTGTTTCAAATGATACACCCTGTATAGTCTATAGATAGACCATCCGTAGACTATATGTTGACTATACATAGACGATATACAGTCTATATATTCCCAGTCTCATATATAGTTTATATACAAATTTTTCACTTGGGTCCTTACATTGAAGTGGATAAAGCCACTCACTCTCGTAATTAAATCCCTTTGTAACGTTAACCGCCACAAGCCTCGTGCACCAGTGAATTTCGACGTTTCGTTTCGTGTAATTTGAAGTCCTCGTTACCCCGTGACCCGTGTAAACGACTTATTCCCCGAATAATAATAACGAAGAACATTATTACACAACGTTCACGGTTAACGCGTCACATTCGTTCCGAAACACGTAGCTCTCAACCACCGGGGTTGCATATTTCCAGCGTCATTAACGTCAGCTGCTACGTCATTAAAACAGTCGTCAAAATAGGTTTTACCACGAAACAAAACAAAAACTTCAACGAAATAATTGCACATTCGTGAAATAGGAAACTGACTTAATGGACAACCATGATTCGTTCGTAATTTGTGGTTCGATTAAAAACAAAATCACTCACGATCCACATCACGGACTTTAGATTTGTTCGAACACACACGCGCACACACATTTTACAACGAAGCCCTTCGAATAAATACGGACTTACAAAAAAGTTTTTAAAAAAAGAAATAAAGAAAAAAAAATATACATTATCGATATTTCTACATTCCGATGGTCCGTCCGTCCGTGTTATAGACCGCACGAAAAAAGTGTTTTCATCGAACGAAAGCTGCGTGGTAGTAATGAGAATTTTTACTCAAAATTGAAAAACTTGAATTTATGTAAAATCCAAACGATTCACCTGATCTCCGCAAAATTTAGAAAGGAATCGAACTCGATCGGTCAAAGTTGACGAGACTTGTATCGATAAATTTGATTTTTCGAAAAATTTCAAGATATCATAAAATTAAAAATACTCGATGGATTCGGCCCAAATGTGATATCAACCAACTTTGGGTACGAATCTATTCGCGCAGAACTATTTACACCGACTATCTCAAAATCTACGATTGCTATATAGTGTAAACGTCCTTTTTTTGAGAATTTAAAAACGACACAAAATCCGAACCGCATCTTGAATCATGCCAAAAATTATAGCTAACGAAGGGATCACAGAGTTGCGCATGCCTGCAAAATTTGGGGGTTGTGGCTCAAATCATTTTCGAGTTATAAACGTTTCAATTTTAGGAGGCCATTACACACACACACACAAATATATCCAGACATTTTCTTCAAATGTGTGTTTCTCAACGTTTTAGCACATTCTGAACACGGTCACATGAAGATCTCGTTGAAAAAAAAATTTCCACCGTCACATAGCTTTCTCTACGAGGAAGAAAAAATAATAATAATTCAAAAAAATGTATTTAAAACTAACAAGTGGCGAGTATTCGCAATTCAACGTGTCGCATGCACACGCGTGTGTGGCTTTTCGGTTCATTATTTATTGCGCTTTGAGAGTGGGATGAATACTGGTGCATTGCTGCAAGAGCTTCTCTCTCTCCCTATCTCTCTTCTCTCGAGACTCGGCGAATAAATAGTTTAGAGCGTATGGAAAACTCGCCCCCTCTGCCTCCTCGCAGTCCCCCCACCTCACCCTCTGCCACTGTGTGCTTTCTGCCTTCGTTCTCAAACCATCGTACACACCACAACGCCGACACTGTGTCTGACACTTTACGCGCTGGAACTACTCTTGCCTGCACTACTCACGCTCGCGCCTCGAGCAGCAACTCCCCCCCCCCCCCCCCCCCGTCCACACCCCGCTAACTTGTTTGCCAGTCTCCGAGCCAATTCAGCCGATAGTATCGCGAATAATTCGTTCTTCTTCCATCTAACGTTACGGCAACAATCGTCGTAATGAGAATTGCAACGAGATAACATTTTTTGTTTTTCCATTTTTTCTTATTGGCATAAGATTTATTTATTTGTTTGTTTATTTATTTTCTTATTCGTTTATTGATTCGTTCGTTTATTTATTTGCATTTGAAAAAAAAAGAATCGGATGATTCTAACAATTTGTTGTCGCTGAAATATTTGTATCTTGGATTGTTCGTTTGTTGGTTGTTGAGTGATTCTTGAACTCGATTGTTCGGAATATTCCATTTTCGTCTGGTCGAGGTTTTTGTTATTTCTTGTTTCGGTTCCTCAAAGAGGAACTTCTGGGTTATGGTTCGAATCTCCGTCTCTCGGCTCGAGTGTTCGATAACCCTCAGCTGGAGCAATGGGGTCCACACGACCCCAAACAAAATCAACCCCAGTTCAAGACATTTATTTTCCAGTTTTTAGAATAAATAGCCACTATAGGGCTATTATCTTTCTGAAAGTAGATAATTTTAAGAGTATCCAGTTCAATGTTTGTATCGAAATAACAACCAATGGTTGAATTTCGATTTTTTTTTTGGTAAAATTCGCAAATTTTGTGTTTTTTCCTACATTCAGCTTCTGTTTATCCAAATTTGAACCGAATTACGTATGACACGACTTAAAGGGATTATCAAAGAGTATATGATAATTTTTTCAAGTTGAAAAAATGAAAATTGATTACTCGCAGCAAGTCTTTTTGCGATCCCGGGGTCGAAAAGACCCCCGTGCTCCAACTGTGATAAGTGCATCGGCTGTGGGTCAAAATTCGAGGCAGATCCGACGTGAATAGTATTTTTACGAATGAGCGTGAAGCACAAAGTTAGTCGTGGGGATTTGGACGGAAAAATCGTGGTAAAGAAGGTCGGTATTGAATCCGGCCGACTAATAAGTTGAAACGGAGAAGGTAGGAGGGGCTTTAAAGCGGATGCTGGTCGCCTCGATCCGGGCAATATTCGCGCTTGTGGCGCCCGTGCTTATTAGTCTCCCGCCTCTCTCTCGCCTCCCCCCCCCCCCTCGAATCCTCATGCCCCTTTTGCTCGCTCATAATCGAAGCGCAATGTTCTCGAACAGAAGCGTGTACCGATTATGTACGCACAGATCGTATGAACGTCCCACGAGAAACGTTTTAATGACCGAGCTCAAAACGTTACGTTTGAATCGTAACATATATAGATATATACGGATATGTTTTCGCATATATGCATGCACATACATTAATCGCTACTTCTCGTAAACCTGAACGTCAATATTACGCAGTATCCATTAACGTTTGATGTTCTACATTACGATCGCAAAAAAAACAAAAAAACAAAAAAAACTTCACACTCTCAAGGCAAGCGATTGCCTGTTATTTGTGCCTTTTCAGGTAGATTTTCAGGATTTTTCATAACGACAATTTTTTAATTGAGTGCAATAAAACGAAGTGAATACGTTTATCGATAATATTAGGTGATCATGGTATTTTTTGTCACAAAATATTAAAGCCGGCAATAAATAAAACTAGATCCCTGAAAAGTTTTGTCCAAACACGATAAATTACGAATTTATCGAATTTTTTTCTGATTCGTATTTTTTTTCTTTTCCCTTTCGTTCTCCGATGTTTCGTTCATTCTTTTTCTTTATATGTTTCTTTTTTTTTAAATCTTTTTTTTTATCGATTCAAGCCGCGAGTCGTAGAGCAACTTCTCGATGGCTTGTTATTCTCGAGCAGTATAATCCAATACTTTGTATGCGCATCGTATTAAAGCGAAGTTATAAAATATAACGAGGGACCCGCGGGCCGATGGTGTGCAATGGTATGGTCGCGAGAAATCGATGGTCGCACATTGCATCGCGAACGGATGCACGTAGCTCGGTGGGTCACACGTACGTGCGTAAATTGTGCGTTCGATTTTTTCGTCGAATACATTCTGACTGAAACAGTGTTTCGTTACAGGGCGAGGACATTTTTACGTCACGATAACTTACCCTGAAGTTAACCCTAAGCTTGGCACACTAGGGTCAAATAGTCCCCGAGCAAAATCAACCTCGAAGACGTTTATTCCTCAATTCTAAGAATAAATACCTTTTTTCCAGCAGCCATTATCAGGCTATTTTTTTATCTGAACATAGAATATTTCGATAGTATTCAGTTCAAGTTTCAGGTCAAAATAATTAGGAATAAGGGTGTTTTGATTTGTTTGTTGCTGTGAAAATCGTCAATTTTACGTTCCTTTCACCCTCAACATTTTTTTGAAGTCAATATTGAATTCAAACCAGACAACTTATGGCATTTCTTGAAGGGAGTATCAAATAATATATGAGAATTTTGCTAAGTGATGATAAATGAATTGGTTATTCGCAGCAAGCCTTTTTCAAGCCTGGGGGTCGAAAAGACCCCTGCATATCACCTATCTTATACGACGAGTGTGCCAGCTGAGAGTTAATGCAGCTCAATTTTCTGGATTGATTATAGTGTCTAATATAAATCAAACAACCAAAAAATATTTGTCACATCTAATCACCTTTGAATCATAGGTTCATTATACATTCAAAATAATTATTTTTATATTTAAAATATGCTTGTGCAGTTGATTTTTCTGGAATAAAGAGTTTGTAGGTTAGATTCTCACAAACATCGAACAATTCGAAACAATTATAAAAAATCATAATTAGTTTTTTCATTCATAACTCTGAACTTACCTTTCGGATTGTTTGCCTTACACATAACATCTATTTCTCGACGGGGATCGATTATGTTTGTAACCCTTTCGTGGTTCATTGCTTGGAAAAAAAAAATTCAAAAAAAAGCTCCACTCTTTTCAACGTTATCGTCGTCACGTTTCGGAAGGTTTCGACGCCCTGCGTTCCAATTTCCAACGTAATTCGATTTTTTTTATCGCACGTAATATAACACCGACCCTTCGCACCCTTCGGCTTCTACATTGTAAATCCTGATTTTACAGCATCAGCAAATCTCGTCACTCGGTAGTAGCGTTCGTCCTGGATTCTCTCCTCGCTCATCTCGTCAACCATTAAATAAATTAACGACTTTTCTCCCTCCACCGCCCTCCGCCTCCCCCCTTTATTCCCTCTCCTCTTACCCTCTTATCCGTCATCAACTACTCGTCGAAACGATGCAAATCGTCCGGTAAATTTTCAAGTCCATCGTCGACATTCGTGATTACGAGTTTCGACAAATTTGTGCGGCGTTTATATTTTTTTTGTTCTATTATTGTTCATTATTTTTTCTTATTTTTTTGTTATACTTTTTTTTGCTGTTGAAGAACCAATTACCACAAGTGCCTCGTATTGACGATCGATCCTCGAAGATTTGAGCAAAAGGCCGGCGGTGAAATGTCAAACAAAAATTCCTATTCGGACGATACGATTGCTTATTTTGTGGAAGGGTTGGAAAAAATAGGGCGAAAGAGATTGCGACTCGACAAAGAGATTGAGATTCGGGTAATTCGAAAACTTTGGAATTTCGGGATGTCATAAGCGTCGTACGAGCTGGATTTTTTTAACATTCATCGAATTATTCTATCTCGATGACAATCAGATTGCATATCGATTTGTTTTAAATTTTTTTGTTTTTTTTCCCGCCGACTTTGATGCATAGAAATTTCGTGACTGATCAAGTTTGCAATTTTTTCGATCGAATCAAATCGACGGAAGTCCATCAGCCCTGAATTCATTATTTCATTCAAAGGCGGTATTTACGCGATGGCTAACTTTTGCGATTACATTTTTCTCTCTTTTAGTCCGGGTGTGTGTCGTTTCCCCCAGGAGCTTAAAATCTACACATACGTATTTTATAGAATCACATATATTTAATTCTATTTCTCAAGATCACACGATTATTTTTGTGATCCTGTGAGATAATTGCGTCGTGCAACGCGAAAATACAAGATTTTGCTTTTTTTTTTCATTTTAATTCATTATTCACCGGTTATTTGTTTTTTTTCAGGATAGAATAAAAAAATTAAGCTGTGTGTTTCCCAAACTAAATCCCCACGTGTTCCGTTGATAAATTCTAATAATTCCGAACCGATGAAAAAATCTTTAAAACAAAATTAAATTCAACTAGTCGAAATAATGTAATGTTATTCGAATGCAAAATCTCAATTGCACTGTGGCACGGGTTAATGATGTATTAGAGATCTGCAATTTGTTCCACATTTTCTCTTATCCATATTGAATTATTCTGGAGGTTGAGAGCATTAAAAATCAAAAATAATCATATTAAGGGACATCCTAATATATATATATATATATATATATATTTGAGAACTCAACGTGCGTTTTATCATTCGATCCGTACGGGAGCAACGAGCAGCAACTCTCTTTCCCAGTTAACGTTCCCGGAAACCCGTGAGCCCGAAGGTAAAACCTTGTGGCTCGGCTCCGTTGCGCGTAGACGCAGCTCGGTGCCACCCTTCTCATCTTCAAACCACCCCCGTCCCCGCCCCACAGAGCACAGCAACCTCGGACCACCCGAACGGCGTAATTAGCATTTCCATTTATCTTCTTATCGCGGTACGTAGAGTGCGTTGCCTCCGGCTCGTCTTGCGCTTCAAAATTGAAGATGCTTTTTTTTTTTAAATTCTTTTTATCTCTGGTATTCTCCCCCTCGAACTCGTTGCGCTAGCATTATGAGCTTCTCCGAGTAATTACGTATTCAGGCACGGACGACAATGTGTGAGGCTGGGCTGAAGCTTCAACCTGCCATCGGGGGAATCGAGTCGAGAGTAGAATATTTTTTCTTCGTGTATTATCAAATTGTCAATTTCGATGTGGACAAATGCAGGTTGTTTGTGTGAATGCGGGGGGTTATTTTTGGGGTTAGGGTAGCTGAGGAATGTTGCATTCTTGATAAATGAAAAAAAAGAAAATATATCTACACAATATAGAAAAATAGGAAATAATTGTCGACGGAACAGAGATTGGTATTCATAAAATTAAAATAGTATCTGAAATAATATTCTGACAAAATGATTATGAATTATTGAATATAGAATAAATGAAAATGGACTTACTAAATATTAGAATGAACTATGAAATAATAATTCGTCTGAATTATTACACAAACGTGACAATATTAATAGTCACATGACAATTGATTGTTTGTTGAAAAAAAGTCATTCGAATATCATTTTCATTTTACAAGTAACCCATTCTTGGGACGAATTGTGTTGATTTGAAAAAAAAATAACAATGATAATCACATATTCGGAAATTTATATTATGAATCATATGAACAGTTTTCAATTGTTATTGTTTTTCACGATAATACGGAAGCTGTGAGATCGCAAGTGCTATTCGGAAAACAATGCCAGCCGTTGGCCCGTGGACCATCGAGTGCGACTCGTGGAATGAAGTGACGTAAAATGTTCCCATTTAACAATAGCCACGTTATGTTACCCGACAGTTATAAAAATAACGACCGGGCGCTCGGTCTAACGAGGGAGGTTCGGTGGCAGAGACGGCGGAAAGGTAATCAACGTGATAATGGGCGAAAATTCAACCGTCGAAAAATACGTCGTGCGTAAACGTTGAGAGACAGCCTCCGGTCGAAAAATTCGTTGTGCGTCAGTGTCAGTGCCGGATTGAGCTAGCGTGAGGCTCGTAGCAAATGTTATCAAGGGGGCCTCAGTTCGATTTGGAATATAAAATGAATCACGACTTTTGCGAAAAAACTTTTCTCGATGGAATGTGATTGAAATTAAAAATAAGACTAATCAAATCAATTTCTCCAAATAAATCACATTTGATGTTCATTAACCCTCTTTAGTCACGCTTCAGTATAATAATGGTTTAGTCACACTGGGTAAAATCCACCCCGCCAACTTTGAATTGCAACAAAAATCTTGAAATCAACAAAGTTATTTAAAAAAAATTCTGAGCATGTTTCAAACTTTTTTCTAGAAGTACGAATTTTTGTGATGGCCAAAATGTAATTTTTTATATGTTTAAAAAAAATCTTAAAAAAAAAAAAAATTCTGGCCAAATCTGAGCCCAATCGGACTATTCTGAAAAGTTCCATAATAATATAGGTCCGATGATATAGATTTTTCATTAGATTAACACGTGAAAAAATGGTTGAATATTAACAAATTGCTATCGTTAAGTAATTATTAATGAGAGGATTAGTTATATTCATCACTTTTTCTACTCATCTACTTGCATCGTATCCAATTAAAGATTATAAATTTACCACGTGGTCGTTCTTTCGAGTTGAATACATTTCTGTACTGTTTTTAATTATTGTTGTTCATAAGAAAATAACTGTTATTGCGGTACCCATGATACTCTACTTTGAATGAGTGTAATACCATATTCTGCACTCAGTTTCGATCACCGAATATTCTCTACTTATTAGTGCACTTTAAATTTGGAAATTCTTCCAATTCGGAACTTGGAAAAAAAAATTATTTGGAGCCAATCTGGGGAGCGGTCCGTTCGAAATTCGTCCAGGCCCGATATAAGGACCACCCTAATATATGTTATTAATACAATGTCCGATATATATAAATAATACATCCGTAACACACGCACATATATATCCGAAACGAGTCTCGAGAGGACCGGCGATAGGCTTCGAAATAAATGCCGTACCTGCTACCGCTATTTATATCCGGCAAAAATTTGACAAGAGGAAAACAAAATACTTTCAATCGATATCGTATGTCTATTCGCGCCGGGAGCTACAATTTTTTGAATTTTATTTCGATTGATATTATTTTTATTATTAATTTCGTGTCATGTTATTTTGCCTAAAAAAAAAATTCCTATATCCAAACCGAGTCGTGAAAGACATAAATGGGTTTTTAAATTAATACCCTTACAACGTTTCACATGGATTTGACGAGATGAAAAAAAAAACAACCAATCAATATCCAGTTTCTGTTGGCACTATGGCACTGTGGACATTTTTTCAAATTCCATTTTGATTATTGGATATTATTATTATTTTTTTTTGTATTTTATACTGTTGAAAAGTTCAAAAAATTAAAAAAAATGTTATTATCATTTGTCGGAGTACGCAGATGCAGGTACATATTTGGGCGTGTCTGCATGTGTCGAAATGTAATTCAGACGGAGTCTCTGGTCCAATATTAAATTCTCTGGCTGGCACCATCAAAATGGGGTTCTGGCGTAAATTTAATATTTCTTTATGTCGTTGGCGACGAAAAAAAAAGGTAAGCGTCTAATGGCACAACGAAATGTGTAACTTTTCAATGAATGGAATCTACCTCTTCAAATTCAAAAATTCTCCGGAAAACCCATAATCAATCAATCAGTCAGGCAGAACACGAATTAAATACAAACGACTGTCGTAAAAAGGGATTTAAAAAATTTAAAATATTCCGACAAAAAAAAAATTAATAAAAACAGACAAAAAATGTATTGGTTATATTTTTCACCGACCCATGACGCGATATCCGACAATTTTTTCGTGATATCGCGATTACATTTTGCATCGACGATTGGCAAAAGTTTTACGACTGTTATTACACTTTTTAACTTTTTTTCACGAACAAGCGTTTGGAACGAGGATTATACACCCAGCGAGCGATAAGAGTAGAACGAAAAAAAAAAATAAAACAAATTCGTCGAGGCCGTAACGGGGGGATTTTTTTTTCGCGGAACGTCGGATGAAAAGTTAGATCGCTTTGCATCGACGTGAATAAACGAACAAAAAAATAAAATAATAATAGTGATAATTAAAAAACAGAAAAGTGTCGAAACTTTGGAGAGATAAATTCGCAATTTGAACGAAGAGTAGAACGAAAAAAATATTCGACAACAATTTTATTACGATGGACGATTTTTTGTTTGTTTGTTTTCTTTTGTTTCTTCCTCTCATTTCTGAAAAGACCATCGGCCACGTTTGGATGTGACTTGAAAAAAAACGCTGAGACATGTTGACACAGTTTTCTCCAATTGCGACTCTTGAAGGTAAAAATAAAACGGCTTGAGGGCCGGTACCACGAAAAACGCAGGATAAGTCGACGCATTTTTCATTGTTTTATATTTTTCATCCGAAAATTTTATCTGAGCAAATGATACCGATAAAAAAATGTATTAACTTCCTCGGTCAATGTCTGATTGAATACATATTTATTTTATTTTTATTAACGAATCAACTCAACAATTTGCATCTCCATCAATTTTACTGGAGTTTTTGGAAGAAAAAAAAATTCATGAAACCCATTCAGAAAAATACATTTCTCCAGAAATATTAATAATAAAACAAAACAACAAAAATAAATAACAAAAAAACGTGCCTTCGAAATGAACATATTAAAAACGTAATAAAAAATATTGTTAATATTTGTCCGCTATTGAAAAGCTCTGGAAAGTTACATGGCACAGCTGTATTCGTGTGTGTGTGTGTGTGTAGTGAAAATCGTATGTTTGCTCATACCCCAACGAATTGCGTTCGATTTTGTTGAATCAACGATACAACGATGTGACCCAAAAGCACGAGATCAGCTAACATGCTGCGATGGACGATACAAAAGCGTACACACATACGTGCACATATACATAACGAAAAAAACATATGTGGACGGTGGATGAATTTTGTTTCCATTCTCGATGAGCCATCGACGTGTTTGGTCCAAACTACACGAAATAGTGACACACACAACCCTTGCACATACAAACACACACACACACACACACACACCCATATATATATATATATATATATATATATATATATATATATATATGTTTTACACGTTGGGCATTACAGCATACAACTCCGCTCCATGCACACAGTTCAGTGCACTCTCGTGCAATATTTCGGACAATAGAAGAGAGAGAGAGAGAGAGAGAGAGAGAGAGAGGGAGAGAGAGAGAGAGAGAGAGAGAGCCTCTACCGGTCGCCATCGCAAACATTTGACGTTTCGATTCTTCAATGTGCAAACGTTGCAAGCTTTTTCCATCGTATATTATCGCAAATAAATCCGCGACAATAGCCGGGGAAAATAATGTTTCAGCTCCGGGCGATATTCCATTCGTGCTTTACGGAATAAACTTGTACGTCGATCGTCGAGAGAGTACACGCGAGAAGCACGAAGTTGTGTTATCTGTTTGCCTCATCTCGATAATGCAAACACGAATGAAATTTCCACAACGGTTTATACTTGTTTTTTTCTTCTTTTTTTTTTTACTTTTTCGACAACGACGTAAAAATTTTACACGCGAATCAAACACGTACCTACGATAAACAATTCATTTGCATCGGATATTGCATACATTTTTATTTCTTTTTCTCCTAGATTCTCGTTCTCCGGTATTCATTTGTAATATGGTGAAATATTCGTTTGAGATTATGAGATTTGAGTTTCAATTGCATAATTCGTTTTAATCTTGTTGTTTTGATTGTTATTTTTCTCACGTTCGACATTTTCCGCCACCATGAGGTTTGATATAAATCATGCCGCGAATAAAATTTGCGGTAGGTTAGGAAAAATTCAACGATTAATTTTGATACTCAACGAATCCGAAAATATGTATTTTTTCATTTTATTGAAAATTTCCGGGTGGTTGGGAAATTTTTCATGAAATTTTTTTGAATTCGATATGCAAAAACAAAATAATTTTTGTAAGACTAAGAATAACCAGAACCTTAGCATAGCGGTATTGAAGTTTTCTCAAAAATCATCAAAATTCTTTGCAAAAATCTTATATCTTCAAAAAAAGCATCAAAATGTCAAACAATCAAAATCTCATGACAGGACATGAGATAGACTATCTTGATCAATATTCGCAACAAATTTCACGTCCATCGGAAAATTTTCCAAACTTTCACATTGCCTTTGGAGGATAAAAGTATTCGTCGAAGACAGCTTGAGAAAATAAGAATAAAACATAAATCAATTTTCCTTCAAGTAGCAGAACGTTGCGACCTCTTCGAATCAACTGCTCCGTCCGAACTTCGTAAAACACGTTGACCGAATGGTGATCTGACCTCGGGCAACCGGAAACCCATCGCCCGGACGTTGAATCCGTCGACTCTCGTATTTCGTGTGTAATCACATCATTCGCAAGGGGGGAAACGTAAACCTCGAAGTTCACTCGTCCTCCGGCTATTTGCGCTAAATCAGTTTCCGGTTGTTGACGCTAGTTGCCCTACAGCTCTATACATATGTATATATATATACATATATATATATATGTAAAGCTCGTCGAGTATCTTCTTTCATTATTTCACCGAGCGTTGAAGATTTATCATTTAAAAATTCATCTTATTTCCATAACAACCCGCAGCTTGGTCAAACAACTGAGATGTAGAGTTATTGACTCAGTGAGACTCTTGATCTCTCCCTCTCTCTCGCTCGCTCGCTCTAGCTCTCTATTTCTCTCTCTCTCTCTCTCTAAAAAATGGTTATTGACGCATCTTAAATTAGCGGAATCAATTCTCCCGTAAGAGCACCAAGGTGCATATGAATCATTACCCTTATTATTACTCTTGTTATTATTTTTATTATTGTTATTATCTTTTTTAAGATCACTATATTACTTTGTTATTACTTTCATCATTGTTATCTTTTATTTTAATTAATATTACTGTTGTTAATATTAGTTAAGCCACTGATAACTTTAAAATTTTCCCGATAGTGTTTACTGGGGCGTAATAAACTCAATCGATCGAATCTATCTCTCTCAGATGCACGCGTAGACTCAGGTAGTGGTCACAATTTTTTATTGAACTTTCATTTTATTTGTTAATTGTTCCTAATTTATGAATTTTTTATTATTGAATGAGAGTACATCCCCCGACCTAGTGCACTGATAAGCCAGCTGAAGTAATCTGGTCTCTCTCTCTCTCTGTCTTACACAGAATCTGCTAGCTCAGAAACCGACACATGATTAAATCTCGTGTGCCCACAATACTTATTAGCAAGCGCGTACACAATGATTATCATTTTTTAAAAATATTTCTTTGTTATACGCATTTTTTATTTTATCTTATGTCATTAGATCTTATTAGCTACAACATAACTTTATTCTATACGAATTTTCATTATGTTTCATTATCTCACTATTATTTCGTCTGTACCTTTATCTCATTACTTTTGTTCTTTCACCAATAAATTGCCCTGGTGATATTCCACTAATAAAAGTATTACTCGAGTAAAATAAACAACAATCAATTTCACACTATATCTCTCTCTCTCTATCTCACGTTTTTTTCTCCCTCTCTGCGACTAATGCAGTCACCTATTTTCACTCTCATCCAACCGTACATCACAATTAATGTGATAAAATGGATTTTTTTTTTCACCGATAATAAATTTTATCAACGAAATAGTCAGCGAGTTCTACTACGTCACAGCCAGTAGTGTTCTACTTTTCGCACAGCGCTAACCCCGTTAAATCTAATGGCGTTTGGTGCGACCCCCATTGTGTTCGTCTTTCCGCAAACTGAGTTTATCGTCGGGGCCGGCGATTCGATTACGACCTATAGCCTATATATATATATATATCTGTATATAAAAACATCATGACCGTTATCCCCGATAACTCGTTGAGGGCATAATCGTGTTCCATTCGCTGGTACGTTAAAGAGCAATAAGCAGACCCTTGGAAAATTCTTGCCACCCTGAATTCACGCCAAATAGAACGACGAATAGTCGTTCCAACCCCATCGTCATTTCCCACCTCTTGTCAACGCGAACAATCGTTATACGATGGTGTGGAGACTGATGATAATCGTTCACGAACGTAATCGTTATAAATTCCTCGTAGACAACGTCAGCAGAATAATTTTTACGATTTCTCCGGACAGACCAAACGACACCGAAACCCCCAATGAAACGTGGTGCTCGTGTCCAACACCCCTCTCCCTCCCACTCACGAATGTCGGATCGATGTTCCGAATGTTCAATCGTCTGAAGGCTCAACTTTTCCGAAATCGGTTTTATTCGGAATTGAATTTTCTCGAAAATCCGAATTTTCCCGAAAATCTCGAAAAACCTTCGGGAAATTACACTTCTGATACAATGCATTTCGAATTATTTTTTTTCGGAACTATGTCCATTCGAGATTTTGTCCGTTCGGACTATATTGAACATTCGGAATTTCGATCCGCACCCGATCAATCGATCTAATTCGATTAAAACTTCGAATCAACCTGTCGCTCTCGCCCACTGTGAAACATCCTGTTTAATTGCAAACTAATTTGTTTGATTCGATTGATTAGCTCACCGCCCAAAGTTTGCACCGCGTCTGGATGGATTTTACGAATCACGCGGATTACGTGCACGTCCGTGTCACTGACACGCCGCGACACTCAATTTTATCACATTCCGAACACTCGAAAATTTCGGAAAATAGAAAAAGGAGCAGCTATATTAGTTTCACCATTTCGTTTTTGGGAATTGTATTCTTATTTTTTTGTCTTTTTAAGTATGCAACTTTATGATGAAGAAAGCATATGGGACAAATTTCAAAATGATTCTGTTGATATTTTGGCTATGACAAATACACTCGTTGAACACCCAATGTTATTTAAATGCAAACAACTTAAATTCCCTATACAAATTAAAATTGAACAAGGTCAAAAAACATTTTTTTTTAAATTATTTGGAATCTGTGTGTGGGGGGAGGAAGGGGGGGGTAACATTAAAATTCGAAAATGACCTTTATAAGGAAGACTTTAAGGGGCTATATCTAGTTGTTGGCGGAAAACTCAAGTGATTTTCATGAATTTTATTCAGCAATGTTAACTCAATTTCATTGGAATACACTGTACAGAATCGATTACAACATATATTGACGTCCTCGTATGAATTGTTTCATGAAAAAACTTCCAATTTTGGGGAAACCATTGCCGTTCTCTCAAATCATATTTTTTCCTTGGAGATCACTCGCATCGAGCATGACATCTCTTGAACGACCCCACTTAGATAAAAACAACCAATAAAATTTTGTTAGTATAACATTAAACGCAGTTCGTGAACAAAGAGTTTAGCAAAATATTGATTTTCACGAAGCAATGTCATCGGTTTTTCGAAAAATGACGATTTTTGCGAAACAATGTACCTCGACTGCAGTGTATATAGTGCGTTTCAACGATGCGACGTGTATGCCATGATTAACGTTGACAATGAGTAGCCAACCGATGATGAACGATTGAACGGGGATCGTCAATGTTGGGCTCTCCCTCGTATCGCGTGTTCGAGGAGAAATTCAACCGGGTCGTTCGAACGTTGGGATGAGCAATGATCGGCCAATTGGAAAGCCTGGAAATTCATCGGGCTATCGGGCCGAACAGTTTCTCACAGCCGGGCGTCACACATCAAACTTCGTGCGCTGTACATATAGCACGCGCTTGTCGATCGTAGATTGCTCGTACTTGCCATTCGTGAATCCCATTGTTTCGACGATGACTGTCCTATAGCTCGTCGTGTCTGTCCCCGTGATTGTTCTTCGGAGTGTGAACGCCTCGAATATGGCAACGATGTTCGAGGTTCGAGTTAAACATTGTAACGTTTTCGTTGTAATTTGAAAACGATGTTACGTTGTTATCCTCGAAATGAGATTTGTGGTTTTTGATTTTAACGCTTTAAATCATGTGGGATACGCTGCATTTGACACTGTGGGACGGCACGGTGGTCATTTGGGGCTTGTATAACATTTTCTCATAGATTTAATTGTGAGTTGTGTTTAATTGTGAGGTTGTTGATGATATTTTGTGATGCACTGATGTGCTTCATTATTATTTGGACGTGAAATGTTACGTTGCGACATGCACGGGCATACGTGAGTTTTACGTATGCGCGTCACATATCCTATCCACATTCAGAAATGTTGCTTTCACCAATTTCATTTTGCCTTTGATCATCAGTTGAACATTTTTTTTTGGTTTCCTCATGCAGAAAGTTATTTGACAGTAGAAACATTTTTTTAAATTCAAGATCTTCGGGTCACCATGTTCAGAATGTGCTAAAACTTCGAGAAAACACATTTGGAGAAAATGTATGAGTATGTGTGTAATGGCCTCCCAAAATTAATAAGCGTATAACTCGAGAACGGTTTAAGCTACAGGTCCCAAATTTTATAGACATTCGCAGCTTTACAATCCCTTCATTGACTATAATTTTCATCATGATTCAAGCTGTGGTTCAGATTTTATGTCGTCTTCAAATTTCCAAAAAAAAAAAAGAAGTTTACACTATAGCAATCGCAAATTTTGAAAAATTGGTCTAAATAGTTTTGCACGAATAGATTTGTATCAAAGGTTGGTTAATAACGCATTTGCAAAAATTACGTGGCGTTGTGAAACAATAATTAATCAAAATTATTTACAATCGTTTCGTGAATTGTAAAAAATTTTGATCGTTTTACGACAAATATTCGTGGCTATTCGTTTAAAACCGCATTTCAATTATTCACCATCGTGCAGCCACAAATCCCGCAGGTTTGATCGTCGATGCTTGATACGAATTTACATTTTCATGGGTTTCCGTTTTCGCCCCGAACGATTATTTTATTCGGTAAATTATTCAATCGCACGAACAATTAATTCGAAATAAATCAATTGACATACGTATTCATGAAACATTACAAATCGAAAACATTGCCGAAATAATTTATGACATTAATTGTCTCGTTGGCGTGATGTAATATTGCGAATGTACTAAATTTCAAACCCATCACGATTAAATATCGTTAATATCGTACATTAATTGTACAAATGATAATTATTTCATCCATATTGTTATCACGTGGGGACTACGATAAGCCTTCAGTGACTGATCAATGAATTTTATAAAAACATCAACTCATATTAAAATGTTCTACGTAAAATAACTTTCGTTGCAATAAACTGGATACACCCAATAATTACATCATGCTCATAAAATCCCCATCACAACGATTCTGACTAGCGTCAAACACTGGCTTACAACTTAATTCCACTTTGGATAAATAAATATTGTTTAAAATTTCAAAAATTTAAGCAAAGTGAACGAATAAAAAAAAATAGAAAAAAATATTAAAAACACAATTAACCATCGTTATGATTATTTTTCTCACTGTGACCTCCAATCGCATGTATATTATTAGTATTATTATAGATCCATTGTTTAATAATTTTCTTTGGAACCAACGAATAAAAAATTAAAAAATTAAAAATGAAAATAAAACGAACCAGATGCACGAAGCGAGTTATATAGGTCATACGACAAATGCACTTAGTCGTATGTACCCATGAGCCAAGTGTTTGCTCGATCTGACCGACGTTACCGTGAAAAAAAATTTTAAAAAAAATCAATTACTTAGCGCAGCCGATGATGGTACATAGGTGCACGATTGTATCAACGTTGCCGACGTTTCTCCGAATTACCCAATATTTTTGTGTTCCCATTACTCGGATGGGTGACCGTTTAATCTCGTGTCGGATTGTGTAGCGCATCTAATCATTGACCGCAGGATATATATATATATATATATATATATATATATATATATATATATATATATAAATATATTTATATATATATATTTATATATATATATATATGTCAAATTCTATCCCCGGACGAGTTTAATATCGAGCGAATCGGGCTTACATGTGTGGGTTCATCAAAATGGATTCATCGCCATGGTTCATGTCCTCGAGCTGAAAATGCGTGGCGGTATAGGTTCGTGTAACCCGGCCGCAGACTCAATTAGGTTGCGGGAAGGGCTTTTGCCAAAGGAACGAAAAAAGGGGAAAAAAAGCATCTCTAACGTTGGACGAGAGAAAAAATGAAATTATAATGAGAATTAATTGAACATGGTGTACGTGGATACACCATGTGTAGTTTGTGAAGTTCTCGATTGGCTTTGTTGGTTTTGGGTGATAGTGCGAACGAATGGGAATGGAGTTGACATAACGCAGACTGGGCTCGAATTACGACAGATTTTACCTGATAGTATCTGCTTCGAATGTAGGAGTCGCCATAAGAATCAAAGAAAACCTTGCTTCATTCAACACACCCTAATAGATATAGATATATATATATATATTGTGGGGACGTGTGATACATGATTGTGTTTACGCTGACCGTCGTCTCTCGATCGGTACATCCGCCGGTACTGGACCGTCGTCCTTTCGGAAAATAATTGTCAGCTGCGTCGCCCGTTTTGTGCAAGCGCGATTTTTCGTCGGAAAAACATGAGAATGATGCGTTAGCCGTTGAAAAATGTAATACTCGGAAGCAACGGAATGTCAAAACGTCATCGGGCTTGCAGTCACATATATGTATATATATATATATATATATATATTTTTAATTTTTAATTTATGGTGCAATTTTTCATCAACGCAAGGAATTTCGTTTCGTTGAAATTCCGAATGAATAATATTTATCTGACGATAGCGATTCCACGAAAAAATATATGAGTTCCCGTTCGTGCGAACCTGCATATATATATGTATACATTAGGGTGTTTCAAATGAAAAAAATTTTTGATTTTCCGGGGGGCCCAAGCTGAAATAGTAAACTTGGATAAAAAAATTTTTTTTGGCAAAATATGAGAATTTTAGGTTTAGTTTTAGATCCCCCTCAATCAATATTTGTGTTTTTTTTCCTTTTATTTTAAATTTAAGACAGATTATTTTTAGCAAAATTTTTTTTTATAGCGTCATATGGTAGAGTAGCGAATTCTGAGTAACTCTACCATATGACGCTATAAAAAAAAAATTTTGCTAAAAATAATCTGTCTTAAATTTAAAATAAAAGGAAAAAAAACACAAATATTGATTGAGGGGGATCTAAAACTAAACCTAAAATTCTCATATTTTGCCAAAAAAAATTTTTTTATCCAAGTTTACTATTTCAGCTTGGGCCCCCCGGAAAATCAAAAATTTTTTTCATTTGAAACACCCTAGTATACATGTGCAGTATGGTCATAGGTATAAAAAGTCAAAGCCAACATCCACAGCAAAAAAAAATTGTATTTTTCTTTCGTCGAAATGAATTTTTTAATTCGGAAAAATAACGAAAATAAAAAAGAGAATTCCCGTTTTATTTTTGACGGAGTAATCAAAAAGTGACGTCGGCAATGTCCAATTGATATTGATTTTTTCGTACGTCTGGCCATACAAGCGTCCCGCTACTGTTTGCAATCGAAGCGAAAAATTCAACGATTACGCGAATAAAAAAATTTAATGTTTCACCACCAGAGATAAAATTTTGTTAACGCGCATAAACACACACAGACAATTCCAGATACAACCATTAAAGTTTATTGATCCGTGAAGCATTGTATTTTCATCAACATTCACATTTCCTTTCGCGTATGCAACGAGCTTGGCCAAAAATTTTATTTCACCCGTCAATCTCTCGTCGTTATGCTCACATTTACGCAATTTGGAAACAATTCTCGTCAATTTACCTTCAAAATACAACGAATTAACTCAATTTATTCTACGCACGGAAGAGGGGCAGTGACACAGTGCTAATGTGCTCGGCTCACGCTCGGTGAGTTCCGGGTTCGATTCTCCGAGCCCCGACACCAATGAAAACAATTTTCCATGTGTTTTATTTCTTTCTGTGTTATCTCGGTGTAGGTCTATGATAAATTGTAGGTCCACGATACATAAAACGATTAACATCATTTATGATTTAGGGGAGGGTTGCCTGTTTTTCGGGCATTTTTGGGAATTTTTTTTGAGACATATTTTCGATTTTATTGTAATGAAACTGAGTGAATATGTTTATCAATATTATTGGTTGATTCTGACATCTTTCTTGTCATAAAATAATAAATCATGAAAGTGGTAACCAGGCATATTCATATCCGGACGACGAGTCGCTATCTACAGAACCAAAATCTTATTTTTTAAAATTCTTTTGACACAATCATGAAACTATTTTGAAAATTTTCCGATTTTTTTCACGTTTTTTCAAGTCTCGTTTTTACCCGACAAATCGTAATTTTTAACTTGAAAAATATATCGCATTTCGGACGATAGCGACATGTGTTCTGAAGAAGCTTTTCAAAATTTAAGTCAAGGGGTTTTCATTGGTTCATTGGTGACATTTTGGTCCTAAGTTGAAAAAAAGGCAACTTCGAGGTAGAAACACGATAAAAGCGTTTTCATAGAATCTCGATATCCAATACGTTCTCAAACTATACCCCATCACCAATATTTCGAATCTCAACCCTCTGCAATTGTCGCAAAAAAAAAAAAAACAATGAAAACATCACTGCATTTTTATGTTCCCGTTGGAACGCTGTCTAAACAACGCTAAATAGGCCAAAAGTTCACACGAACAATATTGTAGATAATCACATTCTCTACAAAACAACTCCCCAACCGCATAAACCTAACATCGATAGTTTACGCGTGGGAAAGCTCGAAAGTCGGACAATGTCGAAGAACCGGCGCGATTGTTAGGCGTTTCTCATTCCGTACGTTCCAAGCATGGTGAGCGTTCTGAATTTCGGTCGTTCTGAACATTGATCGTTCCGAATTCCAACCCCCATTCGTATTCCCGTATTTTCCGTACCTCCGGGAGAAGGATACAGTTGTCTCCGACGACGTTAACGCCGGCGATGAGCTAATTAAGCCCCCATTTGGACGAGCCCAAGAGGTTTTGTCCCGCGAAAAGCGTATATCGGGTTTGTTTGGGGAAACAAGCAACGAGAATTCCGCGAAGTGGAATGGCCGAAGGGGTTGGAGGAAGGGACGGGGACGAGGTCACAGGACCATCGGACCCGAGTGGAAAACCCGGGGAGGGTGGTAAAACTGTTTGGTGCGCCATGGCGTCGTCGTCGTCGTCGTCGCTCTGGCATCAGTCGTTTGCCGGTTGAAGCGACAAGCGAGAACGTTGGGACGGCGAGGGGGGGGGGGTGGAAACAGCGTCAGCCGGGGGCGCTAGAACGTCGGGGGTTGAGGCTTCATCGATTTCTTACCCCGTGCCCCAGTAATTCTAGTTTTCGTGCCCCTGATGCTGGTGGTGGTGGTGCTGCTGCTGCTGCCACCGTTGGGTGTTGCCCACTACCCTCCTGGCCAACTCGTTTTCGAAGAAAACACATTTTCCAGTTTCCTTGTTTGTCACCCGTTTTTTTTTTTTTGCCCCCTATTTTTTCGTCCACCCTCTCACCCTTTTTCCACGCTACGTTCTCTTTTCTCTTCTTTCTCTGGGAACGTGTTTTCCGTGAACTCTGTCGCATGTCTTTCGTTGACCATTCTGCGAACCGAGTCTTCATCCCTTCCCTCGCGGACCCAGCCACCCAACCTCGACCCTCCGAACCTCCGACACTCTCGACCGCCCCCCTCCCTTCCCAGCCTTTCACGTAAACACACTATTTTACTTCGTGACCAATCCCCCTTCGACTCTCTCTCGCTCTCTCTCTTTCTCTTCTCGAACGCTCCCGGCCAACCCTCTTGCAAGAACAAAATAGTTGGAAGAAACGTTGGTATAGAGTGAAGCTTTTGGATAAATGGTCGAAGAGTCTCGAATGTATCGATTGGTACGAAAGTATTAAACGCTTACGGACTTTGGGTTGTAACGAGGATGAGGGTCGACGAATCGGTTGACTTCGCTTCGTGAAATCCTTTCACTCTTTCTGCCAATTATTGTTTTTTTTTTTTTTTTGTTAGAGATGAATTCGAGGGATGGGGGATGGTCGGTCGATGCTTCGTACGTTATTTTTGGTACCAAAAACTTTTGTTTACCCGGGTTTTTGGGGGTTCGATGTAACTTTTCACACATGTAGATTTATGGAAAGTTTGTTTGTCGATGTGGAAATGTATTTGTTCGCGCATGTGGGGATTGAGGGATGATAATGGGAGGAGGACATCGGGGAAAATTTATTTCGACATATAATGTCTGAATTAATTTTTTATCTGGGCTACATTATTTTGCTCGTTGAAAAATGTATTTGTATTGGAAAATGTTTCTTTTCTCTCGGAAAAATATAGCTGAGAAGGGGTGTGGAAGGAGTACCCATTTTAGTCTTATAACTTGGACATCGGCTTTGGCTTAAAATATTATCAACACTTGGAAACATTTTGATTCCATTCTATTGAAAACTTTTTGAGCTTCGATAAAATAAATTTGAAAATAAATAAATAAATAAATAAATAAATATTCTCGTGGAATTCAAACTGCGTAAAATTATTTGATGAATTATAAAGTTTTGCGATTCAGAGGTCATGTAAAAGTTCATGACCTCGGAATTCTCGCACGGGTTGTTAATGTTCCGAGCTTTCATCCATCGTCGACGGTGGTACCGGGTTTTCGCACAATAAACTCCCATCACGAAGAAAGCTCCGAAAATCCCCGGGTAAAATACATACTTCCATGCACCCTCTGTCGAGTAGTCGCATTCCGGCTCGCGTCTTTGGCGATCCAGAACACGTAGCCGTTCCTTTGATATTTCCTTCGTGCTTTTTCTTCACAATGGTTTTCCACATCTCGTTGTAACTCAACAAAAAAAAGGAAAAAAAGAATGGAACAGAACCCAGAAAAAACGAGAAAGAAAGAAAATATGCGAACGCCTACGAGATTCTCGGTCGTGAAAAATATGCCAGCGTGAAATCTGATCTTAAAACTGAATCATTGAAATAAATATATCTGTATACTTGATAGTTCGATCCACGATATCATCGAATAGTGAGTTTTCGTTGTAATCTTACAGTCCGTTTGAGGGTTTATATGTAATTACTTGCGGAAAAATTGAGAGATTTTTATTTATGATTTAATTATTTTTTATTAACCATGTTAAGATAATTTTATTTGAACACACTATACAGTATCAATTACAACGTTTATTAAGGTAATTATATGAATTTTTCGATGAACAAGTTATCAATTTTGCGGTTTTCTCAAAATTCTTTTTTTTTTTTTTTTTGTTTTTTGAAGATCACTTGTAGTGACCATAATATTTTTGAAACAGCGCATCTGCAATGAAAAAAAAACCAAAAAGATTTCGTTGGTATAATATTAAACGCAGTTCGTGAACGAAGGATTCAGCGAAATTTTTATTTCAAAAATAATGTCTCGTCAATTTTTCCGAAAAGTTGGATTTTTCGAGATTTCAAAAATCAGAAAAGCTTTCCTTCGAAAGCTCGGTGACGACAATCCGGTTTTTTTTTCGGATATCGCAAATCTTTGGCTAACCAAAGGAAAAGACAAATCGTCGAAAGCGTCTTTCAATAGCCACCGAAAGCCGGGATTGACCGAGCCTTCTGATCAACGCTTGAATGGCGCCGAAGCGATTAGCCTGAAAAAGCTCGATCACCGGAATCCAGAACGATTGAGGCTCGGGGCTAATCCAAGTTAGCCGCACGATAGTTACGTTAAATAGCGATTTCGTGAAAACCGGTTTAACGTTTTGGTCACGGGGGTTGATTCTGCAACGGGGGTGGGATTTGCTTAATGAACCGAGGGGGGGCCACGTAACGCCATTCGTCGGGGAATAATAATCCCGCGGACCTTCGATGGCTATACCATAATTCGATTCTATTTCGTGACCGAGATGCTGAAGCTGCTATCGAAGAGCTAAACACGTCGATGATTCGGATTAATTGAATTGAATATCGTTGAACGAATCGTAAACCATTGCAATTCGTGCTTGCTCGGGGATATGGTTATTATGCAAATCTATTTTTCGAATACGTAATTGATATCCATTCAGAGTGTTATCAGTCTATGTCTGTGTGAGGTGTTGAAGTTCGTGAATTTGGTTTCATCGACAGTCCGACTATAAATCGTTATTGGAATAAACGATGTTTGCATTGGGTGAATAAAATGTTATGTATGATTTAATCATGTATATATCATATTAGTAGTGTGAATAATAGAATATGTTCGAATATCGTTTATTAATGAACACAATTTATTATTATACATTTATATGTGTGTAATATTCGGAAATTATATTCATATTTCATATAATTTATATTGATACATTTTTTTAATTTTATTTAGTTACACACATATATAAATTTAATAAAAACATCGTTGATTCCAATAACAATTTATTGGCGGGCTAACATAAAAAAAAATCTTAAAGCTTTAAACGCTACTATTTAGAATTATAGTAATTTCATATTTCATAGTTCATACACACAATTAATATTTTTTTTAACTTATCACTAATTGCTTCGATCGAAAATATGGAATTGTACAAATTGTCAAGTTTCAAAATGCCAAAATGATTTTCAGCTATTCGTCAAACGAATTATCCCAAAATGAACAATATTTATTTATTCGATTTATTTTAAAATTATTAAGTTTATGACTACGTGTATTAATTAATGCATGATTTTCTCGACAATTTCGAATTCATCGTAGTCATTCAGATGAGAATAAATTACGTTTAATCGCGATTCAATCATTCTGACAACAAAATTTCTTTACATTTTTTTTTTTCAATTTTCGATCAAACTGTCAAGCCAACGTGGCACACGTCGACTTACAATCACCAGCAGCCACCAATTATCTCCTCAAAGTTGTGGACTTGCGGTACGGAGATGAGTCGGGGTTGAAGCGAGAAACTTAGGAGAAGGTGGGGGGAGGGGTTGGATTCGAGTTGGAAAACTTTGGCAAGATCAGTGCGGAAGTCGAGCGTTATCGCTGAGGCAAATGCTTCAACATCCAACGACTGTGTTTCGGGCGTTCGTCGAATTAATTAATTATCCGGCTTAACTTGCCGGAAGTGTCTGAACGAGATTGTACCCTGTCATCAACGTTTACCACCGACCGCGACAAACTCATTCACCTACAGCAACAAACTTTTCTGTATTTCTCCAATTTTTTAGCATCTCACTGATTTTTCCAATACAAAGCATTGTGTAAATTTTATTTTACGTTACAAAAAATGATAATAATGAGGATAAATGAAATTGTTCAAATTTTTTTTTATTTTCAAAACTGTTTTTGAAAATAAACATAAGAATGGTACTAATGGAAAATACTGTAAAATATTACCCATAAATGAATCTACTACTCTTAATAATAATTTTCTTTTTTTCTTGTTTGCAGTTACGAAATTTATTCGTATCGGAATCGCTGACAAGAACGACAATCCTCCGTACTTCGATAAAGGCCTCTACGAGGCTGAGGTAGATGAGAATGAAGACATTCAACACACCGTGCTCACCGTCACCGCCAAAGATCACGACGAGTGTAAGTACTTCGTTGGAGATTTTCGACATGATTTATTATAATTTTTTTGGCACCTCATTCCCAAAAATGGAGATCAGGGGTCATCATCATCCTTTTTCAAAATTAGCCTTTTCAACATTTCTGTAGTAAATATTAGTAAATATCGTTTGAATAATCACGAAAAATACATGCATTATGCTTGAACCTTCTACTTTATGATAAAGTTATAAAATATGATATTCAAAAGTAAACTCTGGCAATAATAAAACAAACTCGTGAAAAAATGATTGTAAAGAAATAAATTCATAGATCTGCGATAAGACAACAAAATTGAATGAACCAAAGCTTAAATTCAAGATGAAGGGTGTACTCTTCAAGTAAAAAATATCACAACATAATTTCCCCTCCCCCTTTCATAAATCGGGTTATAATTTAAAGAAAATGTTATTGTATTTTATTTTATCCTTTCGGGTGGAAAATTGTAATGTTCATGTGTTTTGTGTTGCTCAGCCTCGCGTATTCGATACGAGATTACGAGCGGTAACTTAGGGGGTGCATTTGCGGTCAAGAATATGACCGGGGCGATTTACGTTGCGGGACCATTGGATTACGAGACCAGGAAGAGAGTAAGGCCAACCACATTACTTCGATTAACGTTTATAACGACCGACTCCAAGAATAATGGAAATTGTGTTTGATAATGAGCAACGATTTGTTTATTATTAAATACATCATTAAACATTTTTTATTCAAACATAAAAAAAAAAAAACAAAAGGAAATTTCCAATTTTTTCGGTGGTGTCGTTTCTTACTATATTTTATTTTATTTTATTTTTTTCATCGTTTCCTTCGTCGTTGATAACGACTGCAGTTGTTTATTCGACATGATTTAATTGCAGTACGAGCTCAAATTAACTGCTTCGGATAACCTGAAGGAAAATTATACGACGGTAGTTATTCACGTTAAAGACGTGAACGACAATCCTCCGGTATTCGAAAGGCCGACTTACAGGACTCAGATAACCGAGGAAGATGACAGAAATTTGCCAAAACGCATTCTAAGGGTAAAAACATAAACCACCGTTTACCATTTTTTCAATTCACAACACAGTGAAAACAGTCGCAAATTAATGACATCAATTAACTAATTACCATTGAAAACAAAAAAATGTAATATAAAAACTATAAAATAAACACTTTTGTTTCTAGGTATTAGCCACAGACGGTGATAAGGACCGGCCCCCGGCTATTGTGTACTTCTTGACTGGTCAAGGAATAGATCCGAATAATCCAGCAAACAGCAAGTTCGACATAAACAGAACTAGCGGCGAAATTTACGTTCTTAAGGTATGAAATACATTTTTTTCCCCAAAAATTATTATTATTCTTAATTTGATATGATTAAGAAAAAAATGTATTCGAACTAAGAATGAGTTGTAATTGTAAAAAGTAGCAATAGATATACAGGGTGTTCCGATAACTATTAGGACCTCAGATATCTTCGAAACTACTAGGTTCACAGAACTATTTGCTGAATCAAAGTTGCATAGCACGAAGGGGGCCATCCAATGATACCAAAGTGCCTACTCCCACGCCCACCCCCAGCCCAGGGGGTGGGGCAACTTTAAAATCTTAAATGGGAACCCCTATTTTTTATTGCAGATTCGGATTCCCCATAAAAAAATACGTAACTTTTATTTGAAATTTTTTTTTCGATTCGTGATAGATGGCGCTGTAATCGCGGGTGTTCCGATAACTATTAGGACCTCAGATATCTTCGAAACTACTAGGTTCACAGAACTATTCGCTGAATCAAAATTGCACAGCACGAAGGGGGCCATCCAATGATACCAAAGTGCCTACTCCCACCCCCACCCCCAGCCCAGGGGGTGGGGCAACTTTAAAATCTTAAATGGGAACCCCTATTTTTTATTGCAGATTCTGATTCCCCATAAAAAAATACGTAACTTTTATTTGAAATTTTTTTTTCGATTCGTGATAGATGGCGCTGTAATCGCAAAAAATTCCCGAAAGTACAGAAAGGCGATAATACTTACAGTTTCGGTGATAAATCAAATTTTGATTTACTGATTTTGATTTACTTTGATTAATCAAGATTTGATTTACCACCTAAACTGTAAGTATTATCGCCTTTCTGTACTTTCGGGTATTTTTTGCGATTACAGCGCCATCTATCACGAATCTAAAAAAAAATTTCAAATAAAAGTTACGGATTTTTTTATGGGGAATCCGAATAAGCAATAAAAAATAGGGGTTCCCATTTAAGATTTTAAAGTTGCCCCACCCCCTGGGCTGGGGGTGGGGGTGGGAGTAGGCACTTTGGTATCATTGGATGGCCCCCTTCGTGCTGTGCAACTTTGATTCAGCAAATAGTTCTGTGAACCTAGTAGTTTCGAAGATATCTGAGGTCCTAATAGTTATCGGAACACCCGCGATTACAGCGCCATCTATCACGAATCGAAAAAAAAATTTCAAATAAAAGTTACGTATTTTTTTATGGGAATCCGAATCTGCAATAAAAAATAGGGGTTCCCATTTAAGATTTTAAAGTTGCCCCACCCCCTGGGCTGGGGGTGGGGGTGGGAGTAGGCACTTTGGTATCATTGGATGGCCCCCTTCGTGCTGTGCAACTTTGATCCAGCAAATAGTTCTGTGAACCTAGTAGTTTCGAAGATATCTGAGGTCCTAATAGTTATCGGAACACCCTGTATATAGGACAGGACCCCCCAAATCACTGGATTTTAACCCTTCTAACCCCGATGTGGTTGATAATTTTTTTTAGTATCTTTAGGATCCTACGACCTCATCTTTTATTTTTAGATTCTTCAGAGCCCTCCCCTTACCCTCAATCCACCCCTCTTTTTTAATCGGAACTATTTTTATCTGGATGACAATTTTTTTCCAGATTCTTTATCAAAATTAAGGAACTTTTTTCATAAAATTAATGATTAAACGAACTTACCAAGTGAAGTTCAATCATGATTGTATGATGCGCCTCTTCCGAAGAGATCACAGTTGTAGTACCCCCGCTTCTCCCAGTGTCGCCACAAAGTTTAAAGCTTAGGAAAACAAAATTCCTATACTCCACGGGCTCCTACGCTGTGCGCTCGCCCGCATCGATCTTCATTCTTCAAAGCACTACCGTAACTTCAATTTCGGGTCAATCTCCCTCGAGATGTATGGGAGGGAGGGACTGATCTCTTCGGAAGAGGCGCATCATACAATCATGATTGAACTTCACTTGGTAAGTTCGTTTAATCATTAATTGTATTTCGCGCCTCTTCCTCGAGATCACAGTTGTAGCTGTTCAAAGTCAGTTACGGTAGTCAGATTTAATAATCTTTTTCTTTTATTAAATGCGTTTTGTTTCAACGAATCAATAAAAACAAAACCCATAACGGTACAAGCAAGATAATATAGTATTAACGCTTAACATTCAAGAATCGTTGTATTCTATAAAAGAACTTAACTCTCCAGAACCGCCTCCGCGAATCGAACATTTTCTGAACAAACGCAACGATCATAAAAACGAGCGAAAGTTTCTGAATTTTTCGACCAACCCGCCGTTTTGCGTATCAAATCAATACTAACACCTTGTCGTTTTGCCGCTGAAGTTGCGGCGTGCCGAGTACTATGAGCCGAAAAAGTGTTAACATCTATACCGCTTTTAGCCATGACACTTTTCACCCATCGGCTAAGAGTTTGAGTACCCACGACTCTGTGTGGTTTCTTAAACGATATAAAAAGTTTAACCACCGATGTACGTAAGTCCTTGGTTCTGTCTAAATAAACTAATAACGTTGACGCTGCACAAACTGACTTATTTTCTGGATAGAACGGAAGTTTCAGCACTGGCTGTTTTTTCTTCGGGCCCGACGTTTTTATCGTATCGGGAATTTTTATTTCGAACTCGTTTTCGTTCGGTTTGTAAATATTTCGCGTATCGATTAACGATAGAGTTTGCATTCGGTGTCCTGTAACTAGCGCTAGTAATGTCACAAGTTTTAACGTTAGACATTCCAAGCTAATTTCCTCGTTCGGGTACCACTGTGATAGATATCTTAAAACAATTTGAGGGTCCCAGGTTGATTCATACCTCGGTGCCGCTGGCCTCAACTTTGCTACTCCTTTGAAAAAACGTTGAATAATCGGATCTTGCCCTAAATGGGGTCCCAATATTAGAGAAATCGCCGAACGATAACAATTTAACGAACTGTACGAGGCATTTTTCTCAAATTCTTCTGTGAGGAACGTAAGAACGTTACTCGTGGAACCGGTAAATGGGTCCATTTTTTCTCCCGCGCAGAACTTCCACCATTTTTTCAGCCCCGATTCATATTGGCGGAGTGAAGATTCTGACAACGAGGCTGTTAAAATTTTCAATGCTTCCAGCGGTACCTCTCTCCGGATGAACGCTTCCCCGATAATTTGCCGGCTATCAGTGAAAGGCGTTGCCACAAAGGATGAACTTCCCTGCCGGATGAACAAATTAGGTTGATTTTTGGCTGAAAAATTATCGGTTCGTCATCTAGTAACGATAAAAACATAGGGAACCAAGGCTGAGCTTCCCAGAACGGTACAATTACTATGCCTATTGATTCTTCACGTTCGATTTTTCTCAACACTCTTAAAATGACTGAGAAGGGAGGAAACGCGTAGAAAAACCATTTTTTCCAACTTAGCGTAAAAGCGTCTATGCCGAACGAATCAGGATCCCTTCTCCAAGATACATAACGATCGCATTTTGCATTCGCTTTACTCGCAAATAAGTCTATTTGGGGTTTACCAAATATTTCAACGATCTTTTCAAACGCGTTCTCAGATAATTCAAATTCAGTTTCTGGCTGTAGCTTCCGAGACTCATGATCGGCTTCGACGTTTTCGCTGGAGCGAATATACGCGGCCAAAATCCAAATTTCTCTACGCTCGCACCATTGCCAGATTTCTTTCGCAATGGTACTAAGACCCTTGTAACGACTAACCCTCATTCGGTTAATGTATGCGATTGCCGTCGTATTGTCTATACGCAACAAAATACTACTGCGTCGCTTTTCACCCGCGAAACATTTTAATCCGAAAAACGCCGCCTTTAATTCCAACTCGTTGATGTGCAAATTTAACTCTTCAGCATTCCAAAAACCGTGACTACGTTGGTTATTGCAATAAACGCCCCACCCCGTACATGAAGCATCCGAGAAAATTTCGAGCTCGAATTCCGGTTCGTTTATTGGAGCACTCGCGGTTCGGATATGTCCTTTCCACCACGTAAAATCTTCTTCTAACTCTCTAGGAAGAAACATTTGTGCATCAAAATTATTTCTGCTGATTTCGAGCGCCCGGGCTCGTGCCCTCTCGAACCGTCGAACATAGACCATTCCATATTTCAATGCTGGACAACGAGAAACTAAAGTGCCGACAAAACCCGCGAAATCTCGTATACTGCACCGAGTAGCTCTGCTAAATTTCGATATGAGTTCGATAGTTCGTAGAATCTTGTCTTCGGGTAGTTCGATGGACATTTTTACCGAATCAAAAATTAGGCCCAAATATTTACACCGTTGGGTGGGAACGGTGCGGCTTTTTTCCTCGTTAATTACGAATCCCAATTCCTGTAAGAGTACAACCGATTCACGAGTGTTAGCAACACATTCCTCGTACGATTTACCGATGACAAGGATATCGTCAAGATAGAATACAGAAGTGAATCCGTGTTTCCTCAAATATGCTGCGACCGGTTTCAATAATTTTGTGAAAACATACGGAGCTACGTTTAAACCAAACGGTAAGCAGGTGAACTCAAATATTTCACCTTTGTACATGAAACGTAAATACTTCCGACTGTTCTTTTTAATAGCCACAAGATAGTACGCGTCTTTCAAATCTACCGTTGCCATAAAGTTATTTGGACCGATTAGTTTTTTCGCGACTTTCCAGTCTTCGATTTTAAAATGCTCTGCCCGAATAAATTCATTGAGTTTCTTAAGATTCAATATCATTCTGTGTGTTCCATCCGGCTTAGGAATTAAAAAGATATTTGACAAAAATTGTCCTTTAGACGCAGCGCATTTTTCGATCGCGCCTTTCGAGATTAATTTATCAATCTGCTTTTCGATTAAAGTTTGTTCATGGTCTGACCACGTGAGTTCTACTGGGGCTTGATCTTGCCTCGGATACGACGCGAATGGTATCTCGTAACCCTGAACCCATTTCCGAATGATTGAATCCTTGGTTACCTTTGACCAAGCATTAACGAAAAAACTCAACCGGCCCGCCGTTTTACCTACATCTTTCGACGCGATTAACGACGTTTCCCGTATTGCCGAGCCGGTTCTTTGCGGTACGAGGATTTCTTCGTCTCCGACGTATTGAACGAGGACTGACGACGCCCGCCCAACGTAATCGGTCGTTTCTTGTACGTCGACTGACGTTGCGGGCCCTTCAAGTTTTTTGGGAATTGCCTCGTATTGTTTTGCTGAGAAGGCTTTCCTTGAGGTTTCAAGTCCTTTGACGTGCGTTCCAAATTTTTAGCCGTCTTTATTTTTTCTTCTAAATCGGCTCCGAAAAGCCATTCATCGACCGACGTGTTGGAAAGTGTGGTCTTCATCGATGAGTTCAAATTCGCTAAAATCAGACCCTTTCGAGTAAGAGATTCTTCTCGATGAATTGACGCTAGCAGTCTACCTGCGTCGCTTAAGCTCTCCAACAACTCGAGTTTTTGTGCGTTGTCGGTCTTTAACGTTGTCGAGATTGCTTTACCCATAGCGGCGAGACACGCGGCGATGCGTTCTTGTTTCTCGACGATACGATTGTCTCTTTTCGTTGCATTATCCTGTAATGAAGCAGTGATCTCGTCATTCAGTTTTGGTACCCCGATGAAGGTACAATTTTCCGGCGCTGGGTACTTTCCCACTAGTGCCTTGACTTCTTCTTCCGGAAGTCCTTTTTTCAATATATCCGACCAACGAATGGCCACATCTTTATGCACAGCAGCAGCAGCCTTCTTATCCGTTTCGAGTCGCGTTCCAATCACGTTCAAGATATCTGTTTGTAATTCGATTTCATGATCAAGAATCTTTTCTGTTGCGTCAACCGCGGAATTTTTAGCCTCGTTGTCCTCGGGAACTTGGGATACCGAGCGTTCTCGAATCGAATGAATCAATGGTGATCGCTCCGTAAGTCGATTATTCGTCACCGAGGGCCGATTTACCGATTCTTCCGTCGAAAGAGGCACAGACATAAGTCTCGACGGAGTATGATCCGATGGCTGCTTGAAAGCATGTCGATTCGACGAATCTCTCGACGAAGATCGAGTCGGCGTGCTCCTCGACGAGTATCGAAGCCTTGAAGAAGATCGAATCGATGACTGAATCTCAGTCTGCGAGTGATCCGACCCATACCGGTCCATTGACCGTCTCGACCGATGTCGAGATGAGCGACCTCGTGACGGTGAATGATATGCCCTATGATACTCCGGGGAATACCTCGATGCATGACGACGACGTGGACTACTACGTGAAGTTGAACGCTTACCTGACAAAAAAGAAGAAACAATTCCATGTTGTTCATCACATGTGACGGTACACGCAACGGAAAAACTGACAATGTCAGACGAAAGCATCGGAATCCGAGCTTTGGGGTTAAACCCGGTCCGTCCTCATGATGTACTGTTTTCTTTCGAACAACGAAAGAGGTGCGTTTGGTAAGAGCCAAAGCACCCTGCACAACGATAAAATCGCTTGCAGAATCGATGGGCATCGATACAGTACGCGAAAGCAGAATTTAAAAAATTTCAGTTTCGCTGCGTCATTTGTCCCACGGACAGTCAAAAGTGAGGTTGCCCTTGACTTACGACGCTCATCTCTCCTTTCGTCCAATTTTCCTTCCAATCGACGAATCTTCCGGTACAATCTGCGATTCTCCTTGTTATCCTCCATCGACGACGTCCTTTTCTTTCCTTTTCGTCCCATAATCCAATTTTCTAAAATTCGCTTATGCAGATTATGTGTGACGACACTGACACAAAGCGAAAGAATGAAGATCGATGCGGGCGAGCGCACAGCGTAGGAGCCCGTGGAGTATAGGAATTTTGTTTTCCTAAGCTTTAAACTTTGTGGCGACACTGGGAGAAGCGGGGGTACTACAACTGTGATCTCGAGGAAGAGGCGCGAAATACAATTAGAGTGGGCATCATGTTTGTAATATTTTATTTTCATTTTTTTTCAATTTTGAAAAAATTCGAGTTTTTCCACAATAATCAATATACGATAATGGTTTTCTATCTGAAAAAAAAACAAAATACAAAAACAAAATGTATCTTGCAAAAAAAATAATACTTCAATTATTTTCGACAGTCGCCTCAATTTTTTTCACAATAATCGACCCACAATAAAAAAAACATTGTTGTAAGTAATTTGTTTTTTTCCATATTTTTCACGATCAATCTTACAGCCCTTGGATCGTGACCAACCGAACGGCAGACCGCAATGGCGTTTCACGGTATTCGCTCAGGACGAAGGTGGCGAGGGTCTCGTGGGTTACGCCGACGTTCAGGTCAATCTGAAAGACATAAACGACAACGCACCGATATTTCCCCAAGTGATATATTACGGCAACGTGACGGAAAACGGTACAGCGGGAATGCTCGTAATGACAATGACGGCGACCGATTACGACGATCCGAATGAGGGAACGAATGCGAAATTGATTTATTCGATCGAAAAAAATGTGATCGAGGAGGAAACGGGTTCGCCGATATTCGAGATCGAAGCTGACACGGGTGTGATAAAAACGGCTGTTTGTTGTCTCGATCGAGAACGCACGCCCGATTATTCCATACAAGTGGTAGCTGTCGACGGTGGCTCGTTGAAGGGCACCGGGACGGCATCGATAAGAGTCAAGGACATCAACGACATGCCACCGCAATTCACGAAGGACGAATGGACGACGGAAGTGGACGAGACCGACGGTCCGAATTTGCCGGAAATGCCTATTCTCACGGTGACCGTTCACGACGAGGACGAGACCAACAAATTTCAGTACAAGGTGCTCGAGAACAGCGGTTACGGGGCTGACAAATTTACGATGGTCAGAAACAACGATGGCACGGGTTCGTTGAAGATCGTTCAAGCTTTGGATTACGAGGATCAGTCGCAGAGCAATGGTTTTAGATTTCGCATACAGGTCAATGACAAGGTAATGCCAATTGTTCGATTTTTATTTTAATATAACAAAATTGTTTTAATAATTATATAATTATTGTTTTAATAATTATATAATTATCGATTGCTCAGTTGATTCCTTTAAGCAATTGATTTGATTTTAAAAAATAGGAAAACTGGAAAAAAATTAAAATCGGTAGAGTAGGATTCTCGCTGTCGAACCAAGAGAGGAATAAGAATCTTACGAAATTACATCTATAACAAGGTCGCCCTTCGTCAAAGCACGTTAAAATAACATCATATAACGAATTTACAATAAAAAAATACGGCTAAAGCAACTAACCAACAAAATAATTAATTTTAATATAACGAAATTGTTTTAATAATTAATTTTTATATAACAAAATTATTTTAATATTATTAATTTTAATATAACGAAATTGTTATAATACTATTAATTTTAATATAACGAAATTATTTTTTTGTCAGCGAACTAAAGTCGTTCGATTTTGTCGATTGATAATCAAATATTTTTCAGTCAATTGAGATATGAATGACAATTTTTTTTTTTCATTGACTTATCTTTGTTGTTATTGTTTTGTTAAAAATCAATCAATAATGTACGATTCAACGAAACAATGTTTGACATGGAGGTGAACAATTTTACATTTCGTTGGTGGTTAAATTTTGTTTTCACAGGGCGAGGATAACGACAACGACAAGTATCACGTGGCCTTTTCGTGGGTGGTCGTGAAACTTCGTGACATAAATGACAATATGCCGCAGTTTGAGAAGGCGAACATAGAGACGACGGTGCTCGAGGATGCGAGTATAGGAAACAGTTTGGAGACGTTCAAGGCGACGGATCCCGATCAGGGTGGAAAGAGCAAAGTTTCGTACTCGATCGATCGAAGCTCGGACAGGAAACGTCAGTTCTATATTAATGAGAATGGCACGGTGTCCATTCAACGGAGTCTCGATCGCGAAGAAACACCCAGACATCAAGTACGATAAAGTTTTTTTTTAAACTTATTTTATTACTTTATTACTTTTATTACTTTTTAAAATTATTTTATTAATTTTTTGTAGAAAAGTAATGAGACTAATTTTTTTTTCCTTTTACAACAATTTAATAGAAGTTTCATTCGCCAACGTTATCCATATGCAAATTGTTGCGAAAACGAAAAAAACAATCTCATTACTTTTGCATGTATTTAATGTTTTATGTTGAAGTAATGTTGATAAAATTACTTTAGGTAAAAATATTGGCGATCGACGATGGCATACCACCGAAAACCGCAACGGCCACACTCACGGTAATCGTTCAGGACATAAACGACAATCCACCGACGTTTTTGAAAGATTATCGTCCGGTATTGCCGGAATACGCGCCACCCCGACGCGTCGTTGAGATTTTGGCGACGGACGACGACGATAGGTCGAAGAGCAACGGGCCGCCGTTCACATTCCGCATGGATCCCAATGCCGAGGACGCTATTCGTGCCAGCTTCAAAGTCGAGAGCGATAACAGTCAGTATAACGTTTGAACGAAAATTTGAAAAAAAAAAAAAAACAAAACGAAATTTCAGAAATATAAAATATTGTTGACATTCGTTTCTATTAAATTATTTTCTTTACGAATTGCAAAATCTATCGGTCGAAGTAGTCGGCAAAATAGAGAAAAATATCGAAATCATTGTTTTTTTATTGAAAAAAATATTTTTAAAAATTAATGATCAAATTATAATTAATGATTTTTGTATTGCTGAGGGTAACAAATATAAAATATTATTAAAATCCACTTATATTGAAATAAACAATATTCAAAAAATGTGCAATCGTTCGTACGAAATACTCTGAAATGTTGAAGAAAAAAAGAAAAATTTATATACATACATCAAAACAATTGATTCCATGTTGAATAAAAATATTGAATAATTAACGATCAAATAATAATTAATGATTTTTTAATTGCAGAGGGTGCAAATGGTGATGGAATGGCCATCGTATCGTCACTGAGATCGTTCGATCGCGAGCGTCAGAAGGAATATCTCATACCGATTATAATAAAAGATTCGGGCACGCCTCTAATGGCCGGAACAAGTACACTCACGGTTGTGATAGGTGACGACAATGACAACAAGATGCAACCAGGATCGAAAGACATTTTCGTCTACAATTATGCCGTACGAATTAAATATACAATCAACCCGTCAATTATTATCGATTCGATATAATAACAATTTTTTCTCGAGTTTCTGTGAGGCATGTAATTCATTTTTTCATTTTTTTTCTTTTTTTTTCAAATATATTTCTTTGTTTTTAGGGACAATCGCCCGACACGGAAATCGGCCGTGTTTACGTTTACGATTTGGACGATTGGGACTTGCCGGACAAAAAATTTTACGTCGAAGGTTTCGAACACGCGCAATTCAAACTCGACGAGGACACGGGCATGATAACGATGAAATCCGGCACTCACGATGGCACATATCATTTGCGTTTCAAAGTTTACGATCGTAAACACACGCAAACCGATGTACCGGCGAACGTGACTGTAACGGTGAAAACCATACCCCACGAGGCTGTCGTTAATTCGGGTTCCGTTCGTATATCCGGTATAACAGACGAGGATTTTATTCGCGTGTGGAATTACAAGGTAATAGCAATCGGTGTAATCAGAATTTTAGATAATTCCGCAGGTAGTGAACACCACATCTGATTTTTTGATGATTGATATATGTTGTGGAGGACACTTCCCCGAGTAATCGTATGTATATATGTTGGGCGCGGAAATCGAGTCTTTATTTCTTAAGGGTTAAGGACGTTGGGTTAGTGAGGGTTTTTTTTAATGGAAGAACTTGACAAATGTATTTACGAACGCGGAAATGATGTTTTGCAATGTTTTTGCATTATTGAAAAAATAAAATTAAGAAATTGAAATGATTAAAAACCTAAATAACTCAACTTCCCCTAAACTGTAAGAACCAAAGATTCGATTTTATATGAAATTATTCGGGAAAGTGTCCTCCTATAAAATATTTCAATCCCAGGAGAATCGAAGTTGGTGTCCACTTTAACCATAATTACTGAATTTTAATTAGGAGTGTGCATACACATGGAATACAAAAAAGTGGAAGTCGATGAATTGATAAATAAACAAATTTTTACTCACGAATTATTAATCGAAACCAACAAAATTAAATTCGACAAAAAAAAAAAAAGAAAGTGCATCGATGACGATTGATATTTTCGTTTCAGTCCGAAGAATTGACCAGAAGCAAGTCTGATCTGTTTCGTGACAAATTGGCAAATTTGCTCGATATTTCGCGGGAGAACGTTGACGTATTCAGCGTTCAATTGCGACGCAAACATCCCCCATTGACCGACGTGAGATTCGCGGCTCACGGTTCGCCGTATTACAAACCCGTTCGGTTGAATGGAATTGTGCTGATGCATCGTGAAGAGGTGAGAAAACTTGTCATTTATTTGCCAGTAAATAATCGATTGATTAATAATGAACGTCGTCTACTTTTTATATGATCTTCGCTTATTTTATATATTTTAGTGGTATTAGTAGTAGTTATTTATTGGAAATACATTGGTAGACATTTTTTCCTCCTGTTCTTCCCATTAACAAAGTCATCAAAATTATTGTTCAACTTTTTATTGCCAATGGACCATCGACCTGAGTCCTTCAGCTCTTATACATTTTATTCCAACATTTTTAAAAAAATTCCATTTCAAAATATTTTGTTTTTTGTTTATATATTTATTTTTGTTATATTTCAGATTGAAAAAGACGTTGGTATAAATATAACAATGGTCGGTATCGACGAGTGTTTTTACGAAAACGAAATGTGCGAAGGCAGTTGTACGAACGATCTTGACATAAACAATTTGCCGTACATGGTTAACGCGAACAGAACGGCTCTCGTGGGTGTTCGAGTCGACGTTATTGCTCAATGTACATGCGGGGCTCGTAATTTCAGTACGAGCGAGTCATGCAGAAATAGTCCTTGTTACAACGGTGGTCGTTGCATCGAGACTCGTTTCGGATTATCGTGAGTGTCATTTTGATTATTTTTTAATTTTTCAATTTTCTTTTTCGCCATTATTTGTCGGATGAACGAACCATTGAATTTATTCATCATAATCGAATAACGATGGTGTTTTTGTGATCAGATGTCAGTGTCCAGCGGGTTACAACGGTCCGAGGTGTCAACAGACAGCCCGAAGCTTCAGAGGAAACGGTTGGGCTTGGTATCCGGCACTCGAAATGTGCGATAACAGCCATTTGAGTTTCGAATTCATAACACGCAAACCGGATGGATTATTGTTGTACAATGGGCCAATCGTGCCCCCAGAATCCGACGAAATAATGGTTTCCGGTAAGAATATTCGTTGAAATAATTATTGTCGTTAGAATCTTTTAACCCTTAGCTGGCACACCGGGGTCCAAAAAGACCCGTAGCAAAATCAACCCCGAATTCAAGACATTTATGCTTTATTTCTCAGAATAAATACCTTTTTTCAAACAGCCACTATCAGGCTCATTTTTTCTGAAAGGAGAGTATATCGAGAGTATACAATTGAATTTTTAGATTAAAATAATGAAAAATTCAAAAGTTTCGATTTTTTGGTAAAAATCGTCAATTTTGCGTTTTTTTCACCTTCAATAATTTTTTTTAAAGTTATTATTGATCTTTAACGTAATAACCTATGGCACCTTTTGGAGGGAGTATCAAAGAATATATGAGAATTTTTCCGATTCAAAAAAATCGTTTAGTTACTCGCAACAAGCTATTTTGTGACCTCCAGGTCGAAAAGACCCCACAAGTGTGCCAACTGAGGATTGAAACGCGTTCTTTTTTTTTCACACTTCATTACATTTTTGTTTCATTTAATCTCGACGTAGATTTCATATCGGTGGAATTGGAACGCGGTTATCCGAGATTGCTCATTGATTTCGGATCCGGAACGTTGGAACTCAAAGTCAAAACTAAACGACCCCTGGACGACGGCGAATGGCACAGACTCGACGTTTTCTGGACCACCGAGGTACGCATAAATATTCTTTTCCACTTACACAAATAAGGTGCAAAATAACAAGGAAAGATAGCATTCCGGTAATGAGACTAAAGATTTTTATCGAATAATTTTAATTATTTTTCCGATTCATTCGTATTTATTTATTTATTTATTTATTTATTTATTTATTTATTTATTTATTTATTTATTTATTTATTTATTTATTTATTTATTTATTTATTTATTCATTCATTTATTTATTTATTTATTTGTTTTCCACAGACGGTCAAACTGATCGTCGATTATTGCAAATCGGCTGAAGTGTCGGAACTCGAGGACGGCACGCCTCCCGAATTCAACGATTCGACGTGTCAAGCCCAGGGAACCGTTCCACCGTTCAACGAATATTTGAACGTCAATGCGCCGTTGCAAATCGGCGGTCTTTATTTCGAACAATTCGATCCGAGTCATTACAAATGGAAATCAATGCCGTTCGGCAAGGGTTTCGACGGTTGTATAAAAAATTTGTTTCACAACAGCAAATTGTACGATCTCGCGCATCCGGGATTGTCGAGACACAGCGTGGCCGGTTGTCCGCAGACCGACGAGATATGCAACAATCAAGAATCGACGTTTCGTTGTTGGGAACACGGCACATGCGTCGGCAGTTTCACCGAGGCCAGATGTCAATGCAATCCCGGTTGGACCGGGCCCGGTTGCATGACCCCAACCGTTCCCACGACTTTCAAACAACACAGTTACGTGAAATACGCGTTATCGTTCGAACCCGATCGTTACTCAACCCAAATACAATTGCGTTTTCGTACGCGTGAAAATCATGGTGAATTGTTCAGGGTCAGCGATCAACACAATCGGGAATACGCTATCCTTGAGGTTTGTATTTGTGATTGTGTTTTTTTTTGTTTACGAGAAGAAAAAAAAATCGTGGATCGTTGAATTTATCAAAAGTCAATCAATGTTCGTGAAATGACGATTGATGAGACATTCGATAACCCGGATTTTTACTCTTTTTTTTCAACGAAATTTTAGTTTGTACTCCAATTTTTTTTAATTTTTATTCATATGGAATAATTCAATAATAGTTTAATTTCGTTTCTATTTTGTTTTATTGGAAAATCGTTAATTTTTTATTGCAAATTTCTATTTACCTAATTTTCTTATCAATTTTAGGGTTTCAAGTTCAAAAGACAAAAAATTTACTTGTCATTGTATTTTGAAAAAAATCGTATTGATTCAAAATGTTATTTTTTAAACGTTTTTTTTTTTTTTACGAACTCATTTGTTAAAACGAAGAGAATAATTTTGAAAGATATTTGATGGAACTTGGATTGTCAATTATCCGTAGAGTTATCGATTCGTGTTGGGATCATGTGAAATATGATAAAAATACCGAATTACTTTGTCTCCATTTATAGGAATTTTTCATTCATATTGATTTCATTTTCGTTGATGGATCTAATTTTTTTCCGAACTTAATTCTCAAAAATAAAACGAATGAGAGAAATAATTGTGAATAAACTTTCATAAAATTGTCAATGTTTCAACAATTCGCATTCGGACGATGAAAAATGTGACGATGATTATTGATGACGTCTGAATTATTTTTTTTGTAATCAGATAACAGACAGCAGGCTTCAGTTTCGTTACAATCTAAACAGTCTGAGAACGGAGGAGAAAGACATATGGCTTACAGCCATTGCCGTTGACGACGGCCAGTGGCACACAGTAAGAGTATCGAGATACGGATCTGCGGCAACCCTAGAACTCGACGGTGGCGAAGGACGTCGTTTCAACGAGACTTTCTCATTCGAGGGCCATCAGTGGCTTCTGGTCGACAAGCAAGAAGGAGTTTACGCCGGTGGCAAGGCCGAATACACGGGAGTTCGTACCTTCGAGGTTTACGCCGATTATCAAAAAGGTAATTCGACTCGTTACACAAAATTTTATTTCCTATAAAATTATTCTAATAATTTTTTTTTCTACAAATCTGCATATTTCATGAAATAGTCTTAAAAAACTGCATCTTCATCTGAACAATCGACTCCGATCATGAGGCGGCACCTGTTTTTATCATTTTTTGCAAAAATAAAAGTTTCTTTATGCATCAAAAATCAACTTTCTATAGGCGGACCCCAAAGATTTGAGAAAAAAAGTAATCTGTCTTACAAAAAAAAACGATAAGTTGATTGTTTCCGGAAGTCTAGTTTGTAAATATGTTCGATAAAAAAATTTTTCCTCTCGAATTAACGCCATCCGAAAAATTCTTCGATTATTTCCAGGATGTCTCGACGACATCAGACTCGAGGGAAAACATCTTCCTCTTCCACCGGCGATGAACGGTACGCAATGGGGACAAGCGACGATGGCGAGAAATTTAGAAAGAAATTGTGCGTCGAACAAACCGTGCGCCAATGTCATCTGTCCGGATCCTTTCGAATGCATCGATCTATGGAACGAGCACGATTGCACGTGAGTTATAATGTTAATGATAATTATATCAATAATCATTAGTCTCGAAAGCATTTCATCCTGCTTCTTCAAATCTCAATAACTCTAGAAGTTTGTGAATACGTTGATCATTTTGTCGACAAATTATTCTCAAAACTGTGAACTTCACAGAAAAGCAAAAATTGTACAATCGAAACAAAAATAAATTCGAGAACCAATCAACTTTCTAAAACTAAATAATCAAGGATCAAATTCGAAATTGTATTTATGAAATAACGATTATTGTTAATTTATGAATATTTAAATTTAGTTGCGGCGAGGGAAGGATACGATCGCCGGACGGTAAAGGTTGCATGGACAAGAACGAGTGCATCGATTATCCGTGTTTGAACGGTGGTCGTTGCATCAATCAGGATCCACGTTTTCGATACAGATGCATCTGTCCGGATGGTTTTTGGGGCGAAAATTGCGAACTCGTGCAGGAAGGACAGACCCTTAAATTGGGAATGGGAGCTTTGGCCGCCATATTGGTCTGTCTATTGTTCATTCTCGGTAAGCATGTCGGGAAAACCGAAAATTTCCATTTCAACATTATTCTGTCGATCCGAAAAAAAAACAAACAAGTAAATTGAAATTTTTTATTTTTTCGTCGTTTTCAATCATTTGAATTATTATTGATATTCTTGTTGTTTGTAATGTGGGCGAAGAACGAACTTATTTCAATGTTATTAATTTTTTTACGTTTCGCCTCTTGGCGAGCATCTTCATAATTATTTATTTTTCTGATAGTATTATTCGGAAATCAGAAATAATTAATATTATTGATATTATTATTATCACTTTGTTTCAATTTTCGCAGTATTGGTACTCGTGTACGTGGTTTACACGAGAAGAAGCGAATCGCACATAAAATATCCGGGACCGGACGACGACGTGCGGGAAAACATAATAAATTACGACGACGAGGGAGGTGGGGAGGACGACATGACGGCTTTCGACATAACACCGTTGCAAATTCCCATAGGCGGTCCGCTTCCCGAGATGACGGGCAAGATGCCCGCTTGCAAAATTGCCTGTAAGCACCACAAATCCACATTTTCAACCCTCCTGATAAACCAACGAATTCAACAATTTTCACGTACCCCTATTTCTGGCCAAATATTGTTCTTAATTTTTTCAAAACGAATATATTCTTTGATGCTTATAATATATATAATTTTCATCCGAATTGATTCAGCCATTTTTGAGAAACCTCACTTTTTCGATTTCACTCTCTCTTATCATAATTCCTACAAAAATCAACTTTCAAGGTTCATATTTGGAGGAGAATTTTGTGTCTCGTGTATGTCAATCTCTGGTACCCATTTGGACTTGATACGTGCGGGGAGAACTTTCATATGCTTATCTTATCCGTGACCTTTGTTGAATTTGAAAAAACATTACAATGAAACGAATTCTGTATTTCATGACGACAGATCCAATCGGAGCCGAGCCGAATGTGGGAATGTTCATCGAGGATCACAAGAAGCGTGCCGACAGCGATCCCAACGCTCCGCCGTTCGACGATCTGCGGAATTACGCTTACGAGGGCGGTGGAAGCACCGCAGGCTCGTTATCGTCGTTAGCTTCCGGTAAGACGTAATTTTTATATCGGGTTCCAAGAGCTATGGCCAATCGACGTTCGTGTTACGGTCGTCCGACGCCAAACGATCGTTCATTGTTCTGTTTTCTTGCAACAATTTAATTTAATTATTATTCGCGAATTTCATCCCCCTTGAAAGTAGTTTTCTTAGGAAGCTGTACCTCGGCCAAGGCATAGCTGCCCAAGGCTACTTCGGAGGTTCAATTCAGTTAATTTTTTTAGAATTCTGTTCGATTTAGTGAATTTTTTTTTCATATCGAATGATTATTGTAATCAGGTACGGACGACGAGCAGCACGAGTACGAGTATTTGGGAGCGTGGGGTCCGAGATTCGACAAGCTCGCCGATATGTACGGACCGACGGAGGAAAGTGACGAAGAGGAATAAGACGATCGTGCGATACGAAAGAAAATGAAAAAAAAAACAAGAAAACAAAAAAATAAATAATAATTCTGTAGGGTAGGTAGGCTCTAATCGACTTACTCGGGGGCGATCGACGACTGCGTCCCTCCCAAGAGTCGACACAACAACAACAACAACAACAACAAAAACAAAACGAACAAACATGAACGACTTATTACTACGCGCGATGACTCTACCCCTGTTAGACCCTCGCTCATGACCCTTCGACAAAAGCTCGAGTATTCTTTATCATTCTCCCTGACTCTCTTTCTCTCTCTCTCTCTCTTTCGTCTTGTCAAAAACGCGACAACCGAGCCAGTCAACTATAGAAAAAAAATAATTAAAGAAAAGAAGAAAAAAAACGAAGAAACAAAAAAATTGCAAGCTCCACCATCGATTACTCAATTACTTGCAAAATTGTGAGCAAGTGCGAGAGAGAAAGAAAGAGAGAGAGAGAGAGAGAGAGAGAGAGAGAGAGTTGAGTGAATTATAAACACTAGTGAATGTACGTTTATAAAAAAAAATTAAAAAAACAAAAAAAAAAATGGGAGACAGGGGGTCGAAAAAAGAGTGACGAAGACAGAAAAAAAGAACGAAGACCCTGCAATCGGCAAATAATAATCAATATGTTTTGGTATTGTCGAGTCAAGCCGTTGCAGCGGTTCGCGTTTTGACCCTTCTGCATCCCCTCTTCTCGTCTGCCCGTCTCTTCCCCCCCCCCTCCTCCTCCTCCTCCCTCCCCCCTCACGACGGCGTTGCAAATTTTTGTATAAAATTTTTTCCATTGTATCATTTATTTATTCGACCTAATGCGACACATTCGATATTAGAATACGTTTTTATTTAATCTACATTATATATATATATATACACACATGAATATATATTAATTAATTATACACGAGTATTTAATTGTCATCGAGACATCGCCGTGCGTTTATCGTTTGGGCGACGAATATTTTACACCGGATAATTAATGTTTTTACCGAAACGAAAGAACAAAAAAAAAAAAAACTAACGAACAAACAAACAAACAAACCAAAGAGATATTGAGAATTCACAATGAAGCGATGACGAACGTACGTCCAATTAACATTGTCGCGTGATGGCGATTGACTTTGTGCGATATGAAAAAAAAAAATCTTTCAACGACGTGACAATGTGATTCTCGATTCGAGTCATTTGAATCACGAAGATTCGTTAAACTGTTGCAGCAATAAAAAAAAAAGTTTAAAAAAAAATTCACGCTGCTGAATTTTTCATTAATTGCAAGTATTATTGTATGATTATTGACATTATAATATATATATAGTATATATATAAATTATATTAAAGGAGTATAAATTTATGGAATGGAGTGAAAGAAAAAAAACCAGTAAATAATTGAGTCGAGTACGAGATTGACGAGTCAGACGTTAGAAAGTTAATAAATATGTAATTATTATCGAATAGTTATATAAAAAAAAATACACACACAATACGAACTACAGAATGATGAAATAATTAAGCTCACATCGTTCAATATAAATTCTCGGCAAATTCGTTCGAGCATTGTGACAAGATATTGTACATGTATTTTATTATTATTGATTTTTTATAATTATTTTTTACAACTTGTCTTTTTTTTCTTCATTTCTTGTCCGTCTTCTTGTTCTTTATTTATTTATTTTTTTAATTTATTTATCTATCGAGAATTAACACGAACCAACGCGAACGAAATAGTCTCAAAGAGACGAGCTCATGATGCGCGAGGGAGACGGGTGGGGGGCCTCGAGGACAAATTTTCGGAGAAGAAAAGAATGAAAGAAAGAAAAAAAACGCGTCTCGTGCGATTTGGTTGAAGGGACTCGTCGTCGTCGGGGGTGGCCCGAGTTTTTCGCACCGAGCCTCGAAACGACTGAAGTTGTAAAATTTTCGGAACGGAATAATCATAGTCAATTTATCGGTAAGAAAGATCCTCGCGATAATTATTATCCATAACGAGAAAAAAGAAAACAATTTTAAAAAACAACACACAATTTAAAGAATAATTGAAGAATAATTACCGAAAAAACAAGAAAATAATAATAATAATGATAACACGAAAAGAACAAAAAAAAATAATAATGATAATTAAGAGATAAAGATAGAGAAGAAACGAAGAAAGAAATAGATAAGTGCGCGCGTGAACCGATCGATGTACGATAAAATGTGTAATTATTGAGGGCGTGCAATGAGTCAGGCACATGCGCACCGCATTATCTCGTGGAACAGCCGAGCCCATCGCTGTACGTGAGTTAAGTTAAATGGAAACGAAAAAAAAATAATAATAATAATAAAAACAAAAAAAAATAATTAAATAGAAAACAAGTAGACGAGAAGCGGGTGTGTAAGCGGTGAAACGGGCGCGATAACGTAAATTATCGAATATATCTTGTACTCATTACGATTATACATTATTATTATTTTTCAAAACAAAAAGAAAATAATAATAATAATGATAATTTTTTTTTTCGTCAATTCATTCGAATTATTGTAATTATTGTCATGATCATTACCATTAAGATTTATTATTATCATCGTGAATTACGTATAATTTTGCAATTTGTGATATTAATTTGTTGCGTTCCGCGACGTTTCTGTCCCATCCCAATTCCCCAATCTAACTTCTAAGCTTAAATTCTAAGTACGTGGGTAGAAGCCTCGTAGCGAATGCGCTTCCGGTCCGAAATCATCAGCTGCTGGCAAATTTTTTTATCGTCCTCATTATGACCGTATAAAAGGTTTTCGCTATTTCATCGCTCACCGAATTTACGATACGTCCTTTTTGCGTCTCCGAGCCCTCACGACCGTCCTCCTCTTTCCCGCCCCTTCAGTGCCGCATTATCCGTAAAAAAAGAGTAGCAAATGCTACGAGGCCCCACGTCTTCGGGGGGCCCCGCGCCCGAACAAAATATGAAATTAGAATTTAAATTTCCCGCGCTTTCTCTTTGAATATCCCGCGGGGTATTCGAACGTTCGCTCGGCGAGCACACTGACCAAGCGCGATTTTACGACAGTAACCTTAGAGCTGTAAGCCGGGGTAACTCGTTACCCCATGCAAATTTTCAATCGGTATTTTCGATACGAAATCGACTTGCCAGGGCGCTACAAAGCATGGGATAATATAGTTTGGGTCTCTGGGGTCCCGTCAGAGTGAAGGGCCCAGTCCCTTGATCGCTGGCCACTGAACAGTAGGCATCCAAAGACCGCCTGGAGTAACGAGTTACCCCCAGTTTACCGTAACAAATTTTTTTTTGCGCAAAAAGTGAATTTTTTTTTCTCCTCGGAAAAAGACTTGATTTGACATTCGAAATTGTTTATTACTCAGCAATGTTATATGTAATAACAAAAATTGAAAAGAAAAAAGTCTAACTGATTTTTTATTATTTTTCAAGAGAATAATATTTTTTCTTGTTATCTTTACATGAAAAAATAATTTTGAAAATCTGAATGATATTTCCGATTTATGAATGGCGAAGCGGCATAATCTTAGAAGCACCAAAGGAGTGTATCACATTTTTCATGAAGGAAGTTATAATAAAAACTGTGTTTTATTTTATATCCTAAATCGAGCCAAGGGCCTCTTGATAACATTTGGTACAGACCCCGCGCTGGCTTAATCAGGCATTCCTACCCTCCCCCCTCCATCCGTCGTTCGCCTCCCATGACGTTCATCATCGATCGACTTCGACGATTAAACTACTTAACAATATTATTAATTATTATGGTAATCCGTACGGTAGCCCATTTCTCAGCACGACCCGTATTTCCTCCCCCTCCCTTCCTCCCGCGCCCATACCCCTCAATACATTAAACATTATAGCTGCGTGACGAAAGATATTATGCAGAATAGATAGAAAATCTGAGCAACGGCGACGCGGTATTTCCACAGACTGGCATTTAGTTCACATTACACATGAGAAAAAAAAAAGAAAAAGTAAATAAATAAAATGAATGGAAATAATGAAAATAACAGAAAAAATGAATAATAATTATAATTATAATACGAATAATATTAATAATAATATTAATAATCATAATAATAATAATGAGATTAAGAAAAGAATCGAAGAAGAAAAGAAGAACGAAAATAATAAATCACACAGGACACAAACAAAAATATACACATACACACATACAGACAGTTTATCGTTAAATTTTGATTTTTGCGCCTCGTGCGTGTGTGCAGTGGCATTTAAATGAAGATATAGTTAGAGACATGAAAAGAAAAATCCAACAACAAGAAAAACATAAAAAAAGAAAAAAGAAAACAAAAAGAAAAATATTATAAAATAATTATTCACTGTTGTGTATGTACATTGACGGATCGTTAAAAAAAATCCTATTATTGATTTGTTCATCGATCGCTTGACCCGAGATCTGGTCCGCCCCCCCGGGTCCCTCCCCTGCTCCGACCTCACCCTTGTGCACGAAACAATGTATATAATGTAACAATTCACAAATGAACGTGAGAGATGACGTGCGAAACGACGACCGTGGAAAGACCGAACGTGCGTGGGTGCTGAGGGAATGAGGGGGAAAAACAAAAAAAAAACAGCGATGAAAGAGTGAGATCGAATAAACAAAAAAAATAATTAATTTGACAAAAAAAAAAATATAATAATAATGAAATTCGAGACTGCTTGGATAACACGAGTGCCATAGAGAGAAAGAGAGAGAGAGAGTGATTGTGAAAAAAAATTAAGAAAGAGTGAACGCGAATTAGTTTTTTGCCGAATATATATGTAGATGCATTTATATGTATATAAATGTATCTATATAGTATTGATGCTCACGATGACTCAGGTCACGTCGACAATTTTTATAAAAATATTTTTTTTCTTTTTCTACCTTTTTCATTAATTTAATTTTTAAAAGAGGGGGGGCGGAGGGTTTCTATCTATACTTGTTTTTTTTCGCATCATTTTTCATTCGTTAAACGTGTGGCAACATCCACGTTTTTTTAATCTATCTTTATTTAATAACACCCGTTTTCAGCCGGGAGTTGAAAAATTGCGTCGGTGAGAAAAATTCGTGCGTGGGAATAACGCGCGTGGATTTACAGGAATCGTCGAATTTTCCGGCAATTCGTCGAAATTATCGAGAAGGACGAAATGTCCGTCCGGAATGACAACGATTTTGTTTTTTCCACCACTCATTGGCCAATAATCGATCGCGTATCTCTAGCATGATTATTTCTAATGTAAACTCAAACAATTATTCGTCGTTCTTGTGTGTCCCTCGACGACTAATAAGAGAATCGGGAAATTAAAAAAAAAACGAAAAAACGAAAGAAATCAATAATAATAATTAAAAAAGAACTGAAAGAAGAAAAACAACAAGAACAATCCACAACTTGAATAATATTCTCACCCGACATATCCGTAACTTCTTATGCACTGCCTAATTAATTGTTTAATCGAATGATTGTGAAAAGAGGGGCAACGGGGGGAGAGGAGGGGGGGGGGGGCACCGGTGGGGGCGAGCGTTAATTTATAAAAGCACATATAGCGAGTATAACGAGCAGACTACGTGAAACCCATGTTTCACTCCTACCACAGTGAACGTCATTTGAAATGTGCAAAAAATAATGAAAAAATGAAAAAAAAGGGGAAAAAACAACCATATATTAAAAAAATAACGGAAACAGAGAAAAGAGAGAAAATATGACAGAGAGAGAAAGAGAGAGCGAGATAACAGAATAAACCAACCGTTAATATGTATATATGCTGCCACTGAACACATCTCATTAGTACAATTACCATATACATATTATAAACAATCTACAGTACTATAATCGACATGTGTATGATTAATTAATTGGTATTGATTAACGATTACATTATATTATTATCACTATTATCTATACCATTTGTACGTTATACTTCAGTTCGGATGAAATAAATGCCTTCTTTTTAATAAAAGAATAATAAAAAAAAGAGAGATATACGTATTTATATGTGTATATATGTATTCATTTATATATACATACATAAATATATATATATATGTACATGTAGAATAATAATATTACGAATGTCATTGACGAAAAAAATATTTCATTCGTTCTTTTCTTCATTCTTTTTTTTTACGGATTCAGTCTCAACTGGAACTTCTTCGACGTCCCCGGCTACGAGTTTTTTTCCTGCGTCTGCATCGACTCGATTTTTGTTTGTTCATATTGGACAATTCGCTGGTTATTCTTCGCCACAATCGATCTTTTGCGTAATCAACGAAATCCCCGAAACCGCAATCACTGATTTTCGTTGTATTTTTAAGTTCGATCGAGTGAGCACATTTGAGCGAAAGGTGAAAAAAAAGAAAAATGAAAGGTACGTTTGTTAGAAATTTCGGTAGGGCATCTCGGTGTAAACAGTTTTTTGCGATCATAATTCGGATAGTGTTCGAAATTCAGAACGATAAATGTTCGGATCGACCAAAATTCAGAAAGTCAATTAATGTGAAGGAAAATCGAATTCTTCTAATTGTTGGAGGGAGGTAGTCTAAATACAGGTTTTCGATATTTCAACCTGCATGCATTGACAGCCATCTTGAATTTAAAGGAAATTCGTTTCTGTTAAATAACTCGCTCATTTCTCACTTTTGGCGAAAAATGCATACAACAATTATGGTGGGAAATTCAATTCTCTACGACTTTAGTTATTATAACTCTTTGTCTACGATTGATATTATTCGACTTAAGTTGAAAAATAGGAGTTGAATATAATTATCGCATTATCTCGTTTACTGCCTTAATGAGTGGGAACGATCTTGAAGAAAATAAAGTTCTCTACAACTTTAGTCATTACGATTTTTCGTCTACAATCGATATCTTTCGACTTAAATCAGAAAATTGGAGTTAAATTTGATTATCGCATTATCTCGTTTATTTGAAAGTTTGGCGCGTTAATGATTGAGAACAATCTTGTAGAGAACAGAGTTCTCTACACCCTTAGTCATTACGATTTTTCGTCTACGATTGATATCTTTCGTTAAATCGGAAAATAGCCTTCCGTCCATCGGCCGTTCGGAATTTTGAACTCTACCCATCCAGAAGGTTTTGATGAGTTCACGACATTGGAAAACTCACGTCAGAATTGAAAAATCCACCGATCTTGTGATTTGAAGAGTGAGAGCGAAAAATCCGAAAGCCAGGAGACAACTGATCACGGCCATTGGAACTGTCGTGCTCGTTATCAATTCAGCTTCCTCGTTCATTTGCATCGCGGTGAGTATCTGATTCGCCAGAACAAATAATGCGCTAATATTATTGCTATTATTATTATGAGAAAATAACTAATAAATAGCGAACGAGATAGCACAACATTGTAATGTTACGTTGCAAAAGATTTTCGGCAATGTTGTCAGTATAAGAACGTCGATGGGTGTCCAGATGCATGCGATCGAGAATTCGATGAAGAACGCTGTCGCCAAAAACTGTCGGGAAATAATGATAAAACATCTTTGAAAATATTTTTAAATTATAAGGAATAATTAATGACGAAAAAAAATATAAATATAAGTTTATAATCGTGTCAATTGCATAAAATGTTCGACCCTATTTTTATCCCCCCCCCCCCCCCCCCCCACATGATTTGTCGAAATTAGAACACAAAAATATTGCAACAAGTTGGGATACACGAAAACTATTCTTTTGATTAAAACAAAAATAGGACCGATGGATATAAAATATTTTTTTGAAAATTAAATTCAATAGATTATATAAAATTATAATATTATCATTATTTATATTATAATTCGATTATTTGAATAAAAGTTGTGGAAAAATACTATCTTGATTGAAACCAAAATCGCATCGAATGAAATAAAATTTATTTTATTTTGTAAAATATATATTATAGGACAAACCTCGTAAGCGCAGAGAAGATAAGGTTTCGGTTTTTGAAAGGATGAAGGAAATAGGGTTAGATTGAGAATGACAGTGTAAACGCCGGACGCGAATAAAAATGAGGTTATCGGTGGTCCTGTAGGAAGAGCCTCGCCATCCTCGTCCTCCATCGCATTGGCGAAGCAAGTTCGAAATATCGTGACTCCCGCGGTATTGAGAATCAATGCCCAGATTGTGCAGATCAGTTTGGTCATCGAAAATGCAACGTTTATCCTTGCATTAACCCTCGTCTAACTGTCGCGAATTTTTCTATTCCCGAGCTTGACGAAGTTTATTTGCGAAACGATCGTCATATATCTTTCGCAATACTCGGACAAACGAATTTTTCAAACATCCCCATTGGGCGATAGGATTATAATATTGTTATTAAAATCGAAATTCAAATTGCTATCAATTGAAATTAAACCAGAATTGGAATTCAATTGGAATTAAAATTCTATACGTCAATGAAATTGAAAAATCTATTTGAAATTTTTCGATTTACGATTATCTATAACCAAGGAAATTAAGTTGTTTGATAATTCTTTAAAAATAATAATAACAGTTTTTTTTCAACTGGTAAAGTGCAAGTTCGACTCGTGCGAAGAGATTTTTTTTTCGCCTCACGTTTTCAACGCGACTTCGTTTTGGGAATGATCTATTTTCGCATATTTTTCATATCTGTTTACATATGCTATTAAAAATTATTTTTAAAAATATTTCTGTATAACACATAACAAGTTTTTTCAAATGTGACCTCGCATGATACACGAAACCAATTTTTTTGTTCGATTGCCTTTTTTTCCTTCGGAGGTACGGAAACCTGAGATTTGTAAAGTTAGAAATGAATAATTTTTCATTCAGAACCATGTGATTTATTTTATCATGAAAATACGTGACGATCCACCCATTTGTCATACAAATTACAATTGACACGAAAAAATTTGTAATTTTCATTCTGTTGAAACAAATTTTCAATCTTTGGCCCAAACGTCGAGTATGGCGTCGAGAGATTCGGTGGCATCGAGCATCCAGACGAATGAGAGAATCGATATGCAAAAAGCCGTGTGGACCGCAGCATCTTCGGTCGCCATGTACGAAGCGAAAGTTGTCAAGAACGAATAATCGTCCAGACCAACTGTCGTGTTGAACCATGTCACCTAGTTAAAAAAAAGAAACAAACAATCAAGAATTTTAAATTGAACAAAAAAAAGAACAAAAAGTAATTCAGTCACAAAATAGCCAACAAAAATCAAATTCTGGATAATTAATTGACGTACCCATTTGCTGGATTCCTGAGTCAGACACCATATACCATTCATTATTGGAATCCAAATGGCTCGTGTAGCCAGATTCGTCACCAGTGCAGTTACCAGCATCTTCGATGCATCAATCATTTTATAATCAACAATTACCAGAAATTGTAAATTACAAAAATCAAATTAACCCTCAGTATGTAACGTTATTTGTGGCACCTTTACTGTGTAATCTGGGTCACTTGTTTTCTGGCGCCTCAAAAAGCACTCTAAAAAATTCTCAAAAAATTCACGGAATTTTATAAACTATCCTGGTATAAGGATCAATCTTTATATTCCTGAAGAAATATTTTGTTTAAGCAATACAATCATATAAACAAATAAAAACGTTAGTAAGGTACCATTTGATGGAAGCTCGAGTGACCCATGGTTACAGACTAAGGGTTATAAAACTTGCAATTTGCTTCCTCTGAATCGTCGATAGTGAACGCAGATTCCTCTATGAGGAAACATGTTTTCTTTTTGCTAAATCTTCGGCTGACTCATAGAGGAATCATTGTCCACTAATTAAAAGTATAAGAATCGAGTTATTGGCCAAAAATGAATTCAAATCTCACGTCGTAGATGTACAACAGTTGAATGGGCGGTTCTTTGAGCGAAGACGGCCATAATTTGTACTCGGCGAGCAGACAGAGAACGGATAGTATGAAGATAACCGAGGCGTACGAGGGATCGAAAGGTGGATTCATATCGTCGTCCAAGCACAAACCTATTATGCAAATTTGTCGAAGATGCATGTACATTCCCGTCGTAACGACGACGATCCAATGAACGTTTATACAGTCGACGTAGTCCTTGACGACTTCCATCGTACGACGAATATTCAAATTATTACAATTATTTCTTTTTTCAATTCAATTTTTTTCTTCTAATCACGTGACTATTCTTCACACGGATCTTCAAACCACGTTCAAACGATTTCGTCGTTTGACATTTTTTGGTAAAACACTTCGTCAATGTTGCTTCGTGCTCGATGAATGTCAAAATAGTTTCCACCGTCGAATAAATTCGATCGATTTATTAAAAATCGTTGGATTGTTCGGGACAACGATGATGTTGTTTGGTTAGTTTCTTGACTCGACACGTAACGTCGGAATTGACGGTAACCCGTATCCACGACTGAACAAACACGGTCCGATAGTAAATTGAAAAAGATCAGATATAAAAATAAAGAATAAAAAAATAAGTCTATCGACAAAGCTCGATGATAAAACTTTTAATTTCTCGTCATTGGATTGAACGCAGGAGTCATTTATTGACGTTTGGGACAACTCGATGCTGTCGCTTCGTTAGCACCGATTCGCCCCGATCGATCGTTACCGATTTCGACACATATATACACATAATATACCAATAGCTGACGCTTAAACGCCATTGAAAAACAATCGAAGACCGTGAAAAATATCATTTGTAACTGTCAATCACTGTCAAACGAATTTACTCGTCGTTGGTAACAAATTTTCAACATCATTATGCATTATTCGTTACACGATAATGAACAATCGACTTAACATTGTTATTTTATTAAAATATGAATTATTCTACGATTCAACGTTGTAACGAATCATGATTTGAATTTCACGTTTCATGATCTTTGATGATGCTACATGTTAAATTTGATAGTTTTAGTTGAAAACATTTTATAATGCATAACATTTTATAATTTTGGTGTATTACAATTGATTGTAAATTATTTTCTCAAAATTGCAAAATCTGTGTACATTATATGAGGTAGGAATGACCCATATAAACTTCAGAGTGAACCGTGATTTTTTTTTCATGCATATAGATACTACGAATTCATTCAGATGTGTTTTGTATTTTCAAAAAGAATTCGAACACTCAAATTAGCATATCATTGATTAAATAAAAGAAATTTTTGTATTTTGGAGGCACTACCCAACCCCTCCTGATAATGCCTAATTTTAATGATTGCGGAAGAGTTATAATAACAGTCGTGAAATGAGTAATCGATACTAATGAAAATCATAATTTCTCCAGACGTTGTACATTTTATTATAAATATTTATCATTATTGTTATTATTGTTATTTGAATAATTACTATTGTTTTTTTTCTTCCACGTAACGAAGATCAAGCACTTTAAGCCTTCGAGCTTGCCCAAACGTCGTGAAAAAGGTGATCATGTATTTTTCACCTTTTCCACTGAACGGCTTAAATCTCGTCATTTAATCAAGCAGAGCTCGAAACGTCCTTGTCGAGAGTCTTATCTGTCGAAAAGCTTACTCCCTCGACGTTCGTTCATCTCCTCGATGGGTCTGTGGTTCGACCTCTATCAGCTGGGACTATACAGAGTGGTGATTCCACACGAGCAACTTACCGCCGATAATACATTGCACCGCCTGGAAAACAATGTTTTTTTATGAATAATGCATCGCATTTGCGCGATGACTCTCCGGCCAACCGGAAGACCATACTTTTCACGTAAAGCAAGTTCCTCGGCAGGGAGAATTCGTAATAGCCCCTTCCCCGTTTCCGAAACCACCCTCCGACGGAGCCACAAGTGGGGCGAGTGAAAGGAAAGAGATGGGGCGAATGAAAATCTCGGCCACATATGGCTCGACGCCTTTTCGGTGACTCTTGTTTGGTGCATCAAGTGGAGAGTTGTCTGTTATGCGGATAATTTAAGGCGAATGTCCACGAATTTATTTGAAGGACCTTTTTCGATTTATTGCAATGAAACTTGGCGAATATGTTTATCAATACTATTGGACTATGCTGGAATTTTTTGCACGAAAATCGGCTGGAGTATCGCTGATAAATAAATATTTATGTTTATGTTTCCACATAACGCCAAAAATGCTGGTGTACTCTCGAAGTTTGACCATTCTTATCTTAAATTTCGTAGAAATTAAAAAGATCTATTAAATTGTTGAAAAACTACGTTAAGTTTTAAAGAAAGTCGAATTCGCCGAATTTTTCAGTTTTATTTTGTTTTAGCAACTTCGTCCATGTGTTTTACGAAGTTAACAGAAAATTATTGGTGCCAAGGTTAAGAATTTTGTCTTCAATCTTTCTTGTTGAGAAAACAAAGAAAATGCACGACTTAAAAGTTGTCCTAACCGAATTTGAATTATCATTCCACACGGTACAAGTCTGGGGTTAAAATCATGTACAACGAGACAGTCCCAAGTGATAAATCAAATTTTCCGAATCATCCGTACAGGCAAGAAAATTATAATTCACGGTTTGTTTGGATGTTCGATGGGAAATCTGTGAGTCACGTTCGTGAGTGTGTAGACTGTGAACGAGGCGGAATTATCGTCCAACAAAGTTTTTGACAAGGGCGAAGACGTTTGAGCGAAATTGTTTAACAGCACGAAGCTGTGTGTGTGTGTGTGTGTGTGAGAGAGTGGTGGGCAACGAGCCGTAACTGGACAGGAAATTGCTCTTTGATTTTCACCCCTTTCTATGAAACGGTATTGTACTTGATGTTCGCAAAGCTATCCATCCCTATCTCGCTGCTCTTAGTCTCTTTGATTAGTCCGACCATCCGCGACCCCGGCTCCCCCCCCCACCTCCGCTCTCTCCCTTGACAAAGGACCTTGCGGACAGACCTTAAACGCTCTGGCGACGATACAGCGAAATGTCGCGAATGACGATACGCACAAGCGTTTCAAGTGACGGTGTCGGTAAGGCAGTTTTCTGTTGGATGTTGTCATGCTGAGCGAGAATTTGGATACCAATGTATATGAGACGAAACGCCCCAAATCAACGGATTGAAACTCTTCTATCCTGGTGTTTTTTTTCAAAGTATATTTTGGATCCTACGACTCGTTAATTTTTTTTTAAAGACTTTTTAGACCCCTCCTTATCTTTAGCCGACCCCTTTCTTTTTTTCAAAGAAGTAATTGCTACTTTTCCGGTATTTATATTGATGAAATTTTTCACCCAGATACTTTATCAAAAATGTGGAACTCTTTTTCATAAAATTGGAGTGGGTATTATGTTTCTAATTATTTTTTTTCTATTTTGAAAAAAAATTGGAGTTTATTTTATCGAAATTTCAATATACGATAATAGTTTCCTATTTAAATAATAAAAAGGAGAATCAACTATATCCTCGTAAAAAATCGATATTTCGATTATTTTTTATAGAAATTCGATTTCTTGGTTGTTTTTTATGCAAAAAAAATAATTGATTATCCACCTAACAATCCGGTGATTTGAGCCGTCTTTCTCGTCCCATATGTATGATAACGGGCAAGCAGAGTGGCCCAATCGTCGCGATGGTAAAAGACAGAATCGACGAGAGAAAATTGCGATTATTCCGGTGCAGCATCGTAGTCATGGTAACGGCACAGAGCCATGGAGAAAAAAAAAGAAGAAAAATCGAGCTTACGTCGAAGCTTTTGAGGGGCCGAGGGGACGTCGTGAGACCGACTGCGTTCGTGCGGAACCAACGATTCAAGGGACCGGAGGTGGGTGCTCCAGTTAAGTCCTGCGAAATAGAATGGAACACTCGCGAGCTCTCATCGCTACAACTGCCCCCACGGTCACTTATCCATGTAGCATTTTTACATTCGTCTCATGTACATTATACATATAGCGATCCTTATATGAGGCTTGAACGAATTTTGACGCCTTCCAGATAGGTTTCACATGAATTTTGAAAAAGTTTCGCAAAGTCCCCCTGACCTATCTCAATGTTAACACGACCCACCGGAATAACATTTTTTGCCATCAAACAACATGGGATTTTTATCGATTTATCATTTATCGGGAAGAAAAGAAAAAGAAATATTTCGTCTATATGCTTTCTTTATCAGAAATATTTTTAACATTTTTTTAATTCCGAAAAAAGCGGAATGTCGGAACTAATATGATAGGTTGATAATGAATGAGTTTCAATTCTCAAGTCGCCATATCAGTTCTGTAAATTTGTTTATTTTTCTTGGAGGTTGAGAAATTTTGAAGAAAAAGTACGCATGCTCCTGATGAAGAAATCATATTGACCCATTTTTTTTTCTGTTGATATTTGAGACCATTAGTAACTAAAACTCGATGAACATTTCATCTTATTTATACTTAAAAAAATAATATTTGTATGCAAAAAAAAATAAGTGCAACACGTGGTACACAAATATTTGAAGTACATCCACACCGAAAATGTATGCAGTGACATACACAATTATATCAACAACAATAAAGTCATTCAAATCCCCCTCCCCCCCCCCCCCCCAAGCTCAACGTGTTCCTCAAAGCATTTCAGGAAATCTTGCTCAGTCTCTACTTCAAGACAAAGTTTGAATCTCCCTGCATCAAATGTAAAATTATCATCGTTGCATATAAATACCAAAACCACCTGAAAATAAGGAGTTGAAAATATCTGCCAATAACCCTGCCTCTGCAACCACGAACAGGCGACTTTCCCGTATTTTTTTCACAATGATTGATTACATCAACAATAATTATAATCGATTATTCGAATGCAGTCCTGTATCGCGAGACACATTTCCCACTCAATAAATAATCATGGGAATTGACACACGATAATTTTAACAAAGCAATTCAAATAAACTCTCTTCATATCACAACAACAACAAAAAAACGTGTGCACTACAAAATTTCCTCGTCTCACACATTTTGTCGTCATTGCTCAAATGTACCGACGTTCTGTCAATAAATTGTGATTAGTTGCTTATCCGTCGAATTGTGTGTGGAGCTGTTGGGACAAGAGCGTAATACGAAATCTCGAACGTCTTGATGAAAGTAGAATTAGTTGTATAGAATGGAGAAACGAAGTCGGACGAAACTAAGTGTTACGGTGAAATATCGAGCTTTTGAATTTCACGAGATCGCGAAAATCATCGAGGATTTGTCTATGGCGTGCTCGATAGAGTTCACTATCTATCATGGCAATCAAAGGAGGAACCTTCTTTATTCGATTAACCGCGTCAACTGGGTTGAATCTGTCGTAGAACTACGTAATACAATTACTCCGGTTTCTCTCAGACCATCTTCTCTCTCGCTCTCTCTATTTCCCCCTCACACACACAGACACACACACACACATTGGATAGCCGTGCACCTAAGTCAAGCTGTCCGCCAATCTCGTCGTTTATATAGTCTTCGTACTCTATCGTGCACCATCCGTGCTTCGTAAACTTTATCAACTAAACGAAGTTTCATCGTGAATTTCACGCGTAACGATAGAAAAAAAAACCAAGACAAATGCAAAAAAAAAGCGCACTTATTTCTTGAGATTGCACGTGACTTGCGACGATAGCAGCTTATTTAACGACGAATTCGTGTGAAAGAGATTGAAACACTATGAAGTAGAGGATAACCAGAGAACATCGTTAAAACAAATAAGTTTCACACTGTTTACGTTAATGAATGGATAATAATAATAATAATAATAATAATAATAATAATAATAATAATAATAATAATAATAATAATAATAATAATAATAATAATAATAATAATAATAATAATAATAATAATAATAATAATAATAATAATAATAATAATAATAATAAGGTAGGGTCGGTCCATACATACACATATATATCCTGATCTTTTCTTCATATTCTTTTTTTATGTTTTACGGAATTTCGAACATGTTGACATCAAAATCCCGATAAAAAAATTTTGGACGGTCACGCACGTGTCCTCTATCAGAAAGCAAAACAAAAAAAGTTCTTGTCGAACAGCCGTCAGAAATCTATTGCGACGGAAAATACTTTTTTTCGACGTCAATGGTTCGCGTTAATTATCGTGCGACCCGTCAATTAATTATCCTAGGAATTGAGATTATGCAGCCAACAATCAACACCAAATCGACTATCGTCATCTCGGCTAATTGTGACGTCAAGAGTTAAAGGTGGAAGATAAGACTGAAGGAATTAGAGTACATGCCCGGTGAATGTGCAGAACGACCGAAATTTAAAACGCGTAATGCTTCAAACGCAGCCGTTTCGAAAGTTCTTTTATCAACGACAATAATTAGAGACGTACGAAAAAATGTTCAACGCGTAAGAACGATCAAGTGATGAATTTATAATTTCTCATTGGAAACAATGCAAGTAGATGAGCTGAAAAAGTGATGAATACAACTAATTCTAATTATTTAATTAGACAACATTTGATAGACAATTTATTAATATTCATCAATTTTTCACGTTTTAATCAAATTAAAAATCTAAAGAATATTCCGATTGATCTCAGATCGGGCCAGGTGTGTCGTTATAGTATCTACTTAAAATCTGGAGATTCCCGTGAACAATTTTTTTTTCGTGACACACCCAAATATATGAATATACATAAGTATAGTTGCCATACCTCATTTGACTGTCCCAAGACGTCATGTGCCGGCGCACGTCATCCAATCTTTGGATTTTTCAATCTAATGACCCGACAGAACTAGTTTACAATTAGCACTTAAATCTGCCAAATCACGTTGCTAACATCATTAAAATTTCGAAGTCGCCTAATCCTTTGCAATTGTTGCAAGAACACAATTGAAACAATAAAAAATCAATGGTTTTTTATCTTCCCGTCCGAATGGTGGCTAAACGAGGCTATATAGACCAAAAGTTGATATAAACAAAGTTGTAGAGAATTGAATTTTCTACAAAAAAGTTTCTTAACAGCATATATCTAGCATTGATAGTTTACGCGTCGGACAACTCGAAAGTCGAGCCATGTGAGAATCTGCTTGACCGGTAGGCGTTCGAAATTCTGTACGTTCGTAACATTGCGCGTTCTGAAAATTGATCGTTCTGAATTCAGACTCCTATTCAAGGTCATTGAAAATCAAAGTATTCGACAGCATTTTTGAAGAAAACAAATTACCGTCTCGGCATACGTGTGAGGCGGTTAGTTGTGTTATCGGGATATCCGTGGTATCAATGACGTGGGAAGGGAGTGCGCGCAGAATCGGTTCGCCTCGCGGTATTCACGAGCGATGAGAGTGGGAGCCACATAAAACGTGGTCCACCGACGGGACTCGCGACACTGGCGATTCGACCATTACCAAGCCAGTTGTTACGCGATTCAACGACAAAACATTTTCATTCTCACGTGTTTGTTGACACATCGTTTTTGTTTTTGGAATACATTTTTTTTTTATTCACGTAAAATTGTTATTGGCTTATTGTTGAATTTCAATTTTTTTATCACGTCACTTTGAAGGAAGCACGTCGGATAACGACAATACAGTCGAGAAAAAAGAGAATCGTTGAAGGTGAGATATACGATTGTTTAAAAATTATTCAACTATTTCGTAAGTAATTATTGTTGTTATTATTATTTTTTTATCTTTTGAACATTTTGTGATATTTTTTTATTGACGATATTTGTATGGGTAAATGATGTGATTGGTTGTGAATGGATATGTATATGAAAAATGTGGTTCGATCTCAATTAATTTGACGAGTGCAAATTGAATGATTCCACGTAGATGCATTTTTCGAGGTGATTCGATGCATTTTTTTCGTCGAGTATTTTCCTAGTTTTGAATTTCATGGCCATTGCTCGTTTCATTTAATGAATGAAGATCGACAACATTAATTTTAATTGACTTCATTTTTGCGAACGAAAGCGAAGATTCGATCGAAATGAGATTGAATGGAATCCAATACAATTTTAAGTGAATCAATTCGCGTTAGAAAAAAGGAGCTAACTACATGTAGTACATTAATTTGTGACAAGACTTTTAATATCAATAGTTGTAGATTATATTGTCGGTGTGTCGGTTATTTTTATTAATTTATTTTCGAACAATTTAATGAAAATTATGATATATTCGATAATTGTTTACTGAGAATCGGGGGGTGCAGGAACGAGGGGGATTAATAATGTTGGTTGACACTTTGACATAACTGCATGAACAGTCGATTCGTAATTTATACGAAGAAAGGGTAAAGCAGTTTACTGCTATCACTCTGATAAGGAACAATACGAGGGGCAGTGACATTTAAAAGTTTGCATTATCATTATTAATATTATTGTTATTATTTTGTTCACGAATTCCGTAAGAAAAGTTATTGCAAGATTAATATAAAAATAAAATGATAATAGTAGTGTGACAGTAATGGTAAAAATGTTGCAACATCTTGTAATTACAATCTGCCTTTAGGGTCGAAAATATTTCTTCGATTTCTTATAAATGGGCAAATAACTGACTGACTGTAAATGGACAACGATTTTTTTCTAATTATCTCAAAATAATTTGAAATTCTTAAATGGAGCGTAACTGCGTTGGCAAATTTTTTCGTGATAATGTAAAAAAATTGTAAATTCGCATTGGCGTGAAAATCAATTGCGTTTTCCATCGATTGCAACAGTGCGTCATTCAGAAATGTCGTGAAATTTTCCTAAGTCCAAGCATAGTTGTGTTACAATGCAATAATTACTAATGAGACCTTCGATCACATATCTACGTCTGTTGCTCGACCACGTGGCGGAACGTTGGCACATCGATGGCAGACGATACATTGACTAACTCTAACGAAGGTGCGACGAATGAGAAAATCCAGTTTCGTCGAAACACATTTAAAACACTTCGGTTATAATGAAAATATATATTTTTTAATTAATAAGAGAGTTAATCGGGAAGTCCATTATGTGGGGAGTCCACAATTTCAGGTGGAATTTCAGGAATTTTTTTAAAGACACATTTTCGGACAGTTTCGAGAAAAACGTGTAGAAAGTTTTCTCGTGCAGTCTCGATAACATTGCATCGTGCTTCTTCAATTCTTAATAACTCTGAATATTTTGTTAATACGTTAATAATTTTTCGAGAGATTATTATCGAACCTATCGACTTTCCGAAAATTTTAAAAAATCGAATAAATGAAAAAAAAATATCAAAAACAGGCAACTCTCCTGTTAATGAAAAAAAAAATCGTTAACGATTTTTATTTTAACTACGAGGAAATGTTGTCTTGGGTCGAAGAGCGGTGACGCATCTTCACGAGAAAGCTGGAGAGGGATTTCCCCTCTCGAATCATTCGCTTGTACCTCATGGCAACGTGCGTGCACTGCAGTCGCAGTCAGGATACGGAGTCACCTGTAAAAACCCGTGAATCCCATAACTATCGAGGCAGTTAATGATGGACAAGCGAACCGGGAACCCCCAAATACCAAGTAGACATTTGTCAGCCTATGTTGATGGATTTTTTGATGAAAAAACCGTTTTGCTCCACATTAAGAATTTAAAAAAATAATCCGTGACATTAAATTCGTTTAAATATTCATTTTTTTAAATCATAAAAAAGTTTTAGTGACTCGATGCATGATGATTGTTAAAAAAAAGGCATTCAATGCATTCTAACTTATTAATTTGGACACTCAAACGGTGGTGAATAAATAATAACAATAAATTCATTGAAACAGTAACGGATGAAAATGTAAATTAATTAGAAAATAACCGTTTAAATAGATTTTTTCTCAATCAATTTCACTTTCCTCCTAAAAGCTTAACAGGGAATCGTTTGCATCACAACTGAAACACGATAAAAACTAATCCATTAAGACATTAACAAATAAAAATAAAAAATAAATTAACAGAATAAACATTTGAATGAAATTCATTTAATTAAAATTACTTACCTTCTGAAATCTCAACAAAAAAAACACCATTCGCATCGGAACTTGATGGAGACTCTGAATGACAGTCGTAATATTTCAAAAATCTTGACCCAATAAATAATAATCTGTCCATTATTGAAAAAAATGTAATCTATAATTTAAAAGAAAACCAAATAATAATAATAACAATTCATTCGTTTCACATGATTTTCGTATTTTGAAGTTTGCGGTAAAACAAGTCACAATGGTTCGTGGTGTTCGTCATTGAAAACATCCGTGTGCGCGGTGGCTGATTGCGTCTAAACGTACATATATACATATATATAATGCTAGGCAACGTGTTACGGTGTAACGACGAGACAAGACGATAGAGGCCAGCGGCATTGGAGCGAGGTAATTCGCGAGAGAAAGATATACGATGACGACGACGACGACGACGACCACGACGATTGCGACCGTAGTGAAAGATTTTAAAGCGCGAACACGCGAGAACGCGCGCGCGCGAAATCCGCTCGTTTGTATATATGAGTCATGGTCATTGCTCCTTCGTTCGGCCGAGTATTTTCCTCTTACTTTTCACTACCACGTAGAAAACTGCGGTAGCCAATGATTCTTGCGGTCACTCTTTGCCAATCGAATGTCGCTCTTTTTATCTCTCTCTCTCTCTCTCTCTCGCTCGACTTCTCACGATCTTCGTCTGGACCCCTTTCGATCCGTCACATCACGACCATTCACGGGCGAGCCTCATCGATAGAGGCGAATCATCTGAATAATAATAATAATAATCATTATTTTTATTATCCTGTTAATTTGAATTATTATGAGATAAAAAAAATTATCATCGCTTCAGTGGTGATTGCGATAATTGAAATATTTGTTGTACATACTTGTGTGCGAATTATCCGAATAATAATAATAATTATGAGGATTATGATATTTTTAATTTCAATTATTATGAGAAAAAAAAATTATCATCCTTTCGGTGGCGATTGCGATTATTGAAATATTTGTTGATAATTGAAGTATTTGATTGAAATATGAATGGAAAAATGTATGTCGATTATTCTGCATCGTTTTGTAACACATCTATAGACATATATTTTTTTCTCTTTTTAATTGAAATTATTCATGAGTCTGTTAGCTTGGATTTGGACGAAGGATTTATTTTTTACATTGTTGATGCATTTAATGTGAATTAGAAAATTTCATTTTGATACAATTTATCATTTATTCGTTTGCAACATTAAACATATTTTTGTTATATCGTGATTTTATTATTGCAATTCATTGTATACGAATAATTCGATTTGCTTCGACTAAATTTGTTATTTTTTATTTAACATAACATGGAGCTTGATAAAAAAACTTAATTTGCAAATTGAAACGAGTTTCCTTTCGCCAATGCTTCAACCAACCAAAAGACCAAAGAAACAGATTTCCGTTAGCGGAAATTTTTTATCCGTCAATTTTTATGCAACGAAACAGTTTATATTTTCGTCACGTAAATTTTTTTTTCACGATCGGTCCAGGGATGCCGGAACAACTATGTCGCAACTTATCAATCACATTGTGATTGAGACACGACGCACAAGGTTGTTCGGAGAAACTTATTCTGCCAAATTTCACAACACAATTGTACGAGAACGAATTGCTTATAGACATTGCTGAAATCGATTATGATTTTTTTTTTTTTTACGAATAGTTTTGTAGATTGGTGACCAATGTGGTTCGTAAATCGGAGGTAGCTTATCTCGATAAGTCTCGTGGCCACATTGCTCCCCCCCCCCCTCACCCTTCCCCCTTCAGCCACCCATCAATCAATTTCGCAAAACCGATAATAATAAAATTTTACATTTTTTTCTTCTCTTTTCTCACAGACCTAGTCAGCGATGGATCCCAACAGCTTTAAGGATTTTGCCAAGGAGATGGCGGATTTTGTAGCCAATTATCTGGAGAACATTCGCGATCGGTGAGTCTTAAATCGTTCCGGTTATTAAAGTCAGCCGATGGTATTCGAGATCAAGGTTTATCATTGTAATCCATTCCGGACGTTTGCTGGCGTAATTATCGGATAATTAATGCGTGAACAATAGTGGGTGAAGGTTTTGTCAATCGAGAGATTCAACGTTGTCGCGACAATTTTATCGTCAATGATTGTTGAATAAATTCCCATGATGTGTGTGGTTTATCTGAGAAAATAAATTCAAGAAAAAAAAATAGTTGAATAAATTCCCAGGAGGTGTGTATGTGTCTAAGAGGCAGAGAGATAGAGAAAGAGAACAAAAATGCATCGTTTAATTCATTCGCAGGGATTAATTGTGACGTGCCAATAGTAATATCAGTGATATTTTTTACTGAGGTTCTATTTTTCTTTTCAATATAATTTTCAATCATTTTATAGATGCTATCCATATTTTTGAATGACCCAAAAACTGGAATGATAAGATTTAAAAGAGAATGACTTTTTGGACCCTCTCCCATAGATTGAAACGTACTCGAATTTTTTTTTCTACTCACCCCATTAAATGGAGTGTCTTTAATTAATTTGTTGCATTTTCCTCGAATGCAACAAATCATGTTGCAGGACTTTTCGATGCAAATTCCTCCTTTTTTCAGCGAAAAATTTCATCATCATCAGTACTTTGTCGCATAACTCAAATTATTTCATCAATCATCGAAACCTTAATTAAGTTTTTTCATGAAAAAACAAATACAGAATTAAAAAATTGTCAATCCATTGTTATTTATATATTTATTTTCAGGCGAGTATTGCCAACCGTGGAGCCGGGTTACATGGCACCTCTGCTGCCAACGGAGGCTCCCCAGTCGCCCGAAAAGTGGCAGGACGTCATGGCCGATATCGAGAGAGTCATCATGCCAGGTGTAAGTTACGACTTGTCGAAAAAAAAACACAATGAAAATGCTTCGTTAAACTCCTATTTTATTTCAATACTCTTTTCCCCCGCGAATTAAGGGATAACGCCCCCCTGGAGAAAAATCTAATTTTTACATTTTTCAACAACAATACAAGTACATGCGACACAAAAATTGTTTGAAGGTCTTTCTGAGACCTTAAAGCATAATTTAAGAAAAAAAAGAGAATCCATTTTTTGAAAATTCTAGACTGCCATTGCCCATTAAGATGACAATTAAATTTTCAACAGGTGACCCACTGGCACAGCCCGAAGTTTCACGCCTATTTTCCCACCGCCCAATCTTATCCGGCCATCGTGGCCGATATGTTGAGCGGAGCCATCGCCTGCATAGGATTTACCTGGGTAAGAACATTTTTCATAAATTTTAAATTGCAGATAATTAAATCTCAAAATTTATCAATTCAAAATCAAACAAATCTAATGCAAGAAAAAAGAATTTGAATAAATAAATTCGAACTGAAAAATCATTAAATTTCAATAAATAAACTCGATCCGACAAATCAATAAATTTGAATAAATAAACTCGAACCGACAAATCAATAAATTTGAATAAATAAATTTGAAACGAAAAATCAATAAATTTGAATGAATAAACTCATTTTTTTTCTTCTAACGATAAAGATCGCAAGTCCGGCATGCACGGAACTCGAGGTCGTGATGCTCGATTGGTTGGGCAAGATGTTGGATCTGCCTGAAGAATTCCTGGCCTGCAGTGGTGGCAAAGGCGGTGGCGTTATTCAAGTAAGCAATCATTCGATAATATGACATTTTCAAGCAATCATAATTTCTTTACAACGAAGTCGTTAAATTTGTATGTGAGAAAACTAATAATAGTAATACTAATGACAAATAGGGAACAGCGAGTGAAGCAACGTTGGTAGCACTTTTGGGCGCCAAGGCCAAAAAAATAAGGCAAGTCAAGGAAGAACATCCCGATTGGACGGACAATGAAATCGTTGGAAAACTCGTGGCTTACGGCTCGTGTAAGTATTTCACACGATTGTAACAAGAGATCGCGAATTAGTCATTTTTCTCGGTCTGTTTGTTTTACGTGAATTGAGGGTAGAGTTGACTGTTATTCGGGCAATTTCAGGGATATTTTCAAATACATTTGTTTGTTTTATTGCAATGAAACTAAGCAAACATTGCGACCATTCTGGTGATCTGAAGAACAAGAACCAGGCATATTCAGATCCGAAAGATAAGTCGCTACCGTTTTAACTAGGATATTATTTTTAATCATTTCTCTTGACAAAATTGTGTAATTATTTCTAAAAATGTTCAACCTTTCACGTTATTTTGAGTCTTATAATTCCCCGTAAAGTCGTAATTTTCAACTTACAAAAAATCCAGGTTCAGATGATAGTGAGTTGGGGTCTCAATGGGCCCTCCAAATTTCAAGTCAATCGGTTTATTGGCTGCTGAAATATCTTTGGCCATAAGTTGGCAAAAATGCAGTTTCGAGAAAAACCCGTTTAAAGTGTCTTTTTCAAATCTCTCAAACTCAAACAATTTTCGTAAACACGTTAATAATCTTTCGAGAGATTATTCTCAAGACCATCAATTTTTTAGAAATGGAAAAATTTGAAAAATTGCACCAAAAAAAATCGTAAAACAGGCAACTCTGCTTTTAATTGTTCCTCCGTCGTCCAACGAGACATTGATGGGTGTGGGGGGAAGGGGGGGTCGTGATTGTTGCACGTGGCTTCGTAAAATACCTTTACGAAGTTTTCTGTGTGAATGTCGTGGCATTGTCGGGCAATGGTGGGATGAATGGGGTCCACAACGGAGTGTTATGGGGTGGGAGGGTATGGCGAGGCGGGGGAAGGGGTGGGTTACGTGGGACGTCGACGAGCACTTCATCAACGAGCACTTTATCGTCATGGCAACGCGTAATAACCACTCGAGTTATTCCAGCTTGGCCATAAGAGCACCCCTTGCCTCGCTCGACCTCTCCCCCCCCCCTTTCCTCAAACGTCCCTGCTATCCAACCCACCCTGCTATCACAGTCCGCGACACCCGTTCCATAACAAAAGTTACGCGAGCTTGCGTCAAGCTCGCGGGCACAGATTTTTTTTTTCCACAATCGTCGCACGTATTTCCCACTGGACCATTGGACTATGAATAAAACGCTTATTCGTAACGACAAATCATCGCTCTCCATCGGCTAGAAAGATTATAGAAGACTCTATATATATTTTTTTCTTTTCTTTTCAATGTGCACAGAGTTTGTTCGAATGGTTTTTATTTTTTTAAAGTTCTTTCATTCCTTTCTATTTTTTATGAGTGGACGTTTGAATGACGAATAATCGGTAGTAAGCTTGCTTAAAAGCTTAATGAATAAAATATATACATCACTACCGAACAGAATGTAAAAAAAAATTCTAATATTTTTCCTAATAATCGTTCGTACCAAAGAGCCAGCATTGAGTTTTTAGAAATAAAATAATCGTTCGACAGATCAAATAAATAATTCACTAATGAAGGAATGTCAATCAATGATAATGAACCCCATCGGCCACCCATCGAAAATAAATATCGTCAGCAACAAAACCACAACAACAAAAAATTCATGCAATCAAATCTCAAACTGCAAAAATGTAATCGTTCAATTTACCACGATACCATTTTAATAACCAAATAACCACAAAAGTTTATCCGTATCACGAAATTCCCAAAAAAAAAATTAAAATAGCCTTAAACGCAATTTAACAATCAATCAATCAGTCGAACGCAACGGAATTAATTAATCAATCAATCAATTTCAAGGTCAAGCACACAGTTCGGTGGAACGTGCGGGTTTGTTGGGTGGAGTGAGATTCCGATTGCTCCAAGTGGACTCCAAGTACAAGCTCCGAGGTGACACGTTGGCCGATGCCATACGCGAAGATCGCGAAAAGGGTCTCATACCGTTTTACGTGAGTTCACATTGACAATAATCAATATCATATCACACAAAAAAAAATCATATCACCCACCAATTGTCAAAATACCGAACGGCGAACAATGACGTGATCTTCGGAAAACAGGTCGTCGCCACATTGGGCACAACGTGCTCTTGCGCCTTCGATCGTTTGGACGAAATGGGCCCGGTCGCCAATCGCGAAGACGTTTGGCTCCACGTGGACGCCGCTTACGCCGGTTCGGCCTTCATATGTCCCGAATTTCGTTACCTGATGAAAGGCATCGAACGCGCCGACTCATTCAACTTCAATCCACACAAATGGATGCTCGTGAACTTTGATTGCTCGACAATGTGGCTCAAAGATCCGACTTACGTTATAAACGCTTTCAACGTTGATCCGCTTTATCTGAAACACGACATGCAAGGTTCCGCACCGGATTATCGGGTAGGTTCATCGTCCATTCAATCCTTTGCCGATTTCATAAGTTAAAGAAACTAATAAAAAAAATTATCAATATTACCATTTTATTGTGGATTTTAGCACTGGCAGATACCTCTTGGGCGTCGATTCCGCGCTCTGAAACTTTGGTTCGTTCTGCGATTGTACGGTGTGGAGAATCTTCAAAATTACATAAGAAAGCACGTGGCTCAGGCTCACGAGTTTGAGGCTTTTGTTCGTAGTGATTCGCGATTCGAAGTCGTTGCCGAAGTTGTACTCGGATTGGTATGCTTCCGGCTCAAGGTAAATTACCTACTTTTCATGAAATTGCGATTATTTTTTTAATCATTATTATTCTTTCAAATGTTCATTATTCAAATTTCCAATTTATAGTTTTGTTCATTAAATTATTGATTGATTCATTGATTCATTGATTTATTGATTCATTGATTCATTGATTCATTGATTCATTGATTCATTGATTTATTTATTTATTTATTTATTTATTTATTTATTTATTTATTTATTTATTTATTTATTTATTTATTTATTTATTTATTTATTTATTTATTTATTTATTTACTTATTTATTTACTTATTTATTCATTTATATTGTATGTTTGTTCGCTTATTCGATAGATTGTGATGAATGTATGATTTATTTTAATAGGCTTCGAACGACGTTAACGAAGCTCTGCTGAAGAAGATAAACGGAGCTGGAGTAATTCATCTGGTACCATCGAAGATCAACGACATGTACTTCCTCCGCGTGGCCATATGTTCGCGATTCTCCGAGAGCAAGGACATTCAATTATCTTGGCGTGAGATCAAGCTCCGCGCCGATCAGCTTCTCGAAGAACAATCTATTCCCAAGTGATGGCGCGCTCAAATAACACGCGGTTGTCGGGCCATCGCCCCATCGACTTGCAATCAGTCTTGAAAAAAAAAAAAAATGTTCTCAAGCTTCGACAAATGTTTCAATCAAGTTGACGTCGTTTACGTCCCTCGAATCAAATTTTTTTCGAGACTAACACGTTCGAATTTTCATCTTCAAGTTGCGATCAGATCGACGAGTTAATTATCTAACGAAGAATTTTTAAAAATCGTTTTATTAAATTATGAAATTATTTAATATTTATTTTTATGATTCTTGTGAATGAATAATTTTCATATTGAGATGAGAATCATTGATTTTATGAATTAAAAAAAAATGTATTTATGGAACGAATATAGTTTGGTCAGCATATTCGGTCGAAATGGTTTTCGACAATTAAATTTCCCGAAAATTTAATTTTTTTCATTGATCGAGAATCAATCGTTTAAAAAAATTGACATAATTGTTGTAATTAATAATTCGAGTTTGCGACGTTATTTAGTGAATGTAAAAGTGCGAAACGCAACTTTGTTAACAATTCTATCGCAATCTCCATGTTACCCATGTGTGTGAGAGTGTGTGCGTGTGTGTGTGTGTGTGCTCGTGTGTAGCCGCGCTCATTGCCGTAGGTTTAGAATTCGATGTATGTACATAAGTGTGTTAAATCTGCGATCAAAAAAAAAAAAAAACAAAAAAAAAATGGTTGCAGAAAGAATTCGATCATCGATAGAAATTCCAAGCTTCTGTCGTTCGACTAGTGTAATAATATTTATTTGTCTGTCGTCTCGTTTGTGTCTAATATATTTTTTTAATTCGTTTTTTTTTCATCGCAAGATGCGCTTGCTCTTTGCTGCAGTCAGGACAATAAACCTCGTACGCCGTTGCATAATATAATAATTGCATCTGGATCTCGATCGAAGGGACCAAAAAAAGAAAATAGAAAAAAATCTATCTCACTACAAGCAATGTCTTCTCAATGATGATTTTTTCGTGGAGTTGATGCTTCACACGAAAATCCTTCTTTTTTCTCTTCTAATAACATATTTTCTCGATTTGTCACTGTGATCCGAAGGACGAAAAAAAAATATTATAAAATCGTCCAAACGATAAAAGCATCGTTATCGTCCGTTGTATATTATAAAAATAAATGGTTGTTGCATCTTCGATTGCCTACAATTTTCGTTTCCATCGTCCAATCAAAACGCAATAATCCGTAAAAAATACAAAACGACGAAGCTGAATTAAAGACATCTCCTTTATAATATATCAATTTTTTTTTCATCTTATATATTTCTTTAATAATAAATTAAAGAAATATCTAATCATCCAAAAGATCATTGACAAAAAATAATTATTATTATCAAAAATTTTGGATCCTTCCTCTTCCACCCCCCCCCCCCCCCCAACAAACAAAGACGATACAAAAATGCGACAATCACGATGCGGGTCAGGATTTGCACGAATTATTGTCATCGGGTAAATTCTTCGGTGGCCCGCCGAAACGTTTCGTCAATTGAAGTATTCTCTCAGCCTCGCGTATACCGCTCAATCTTGCTCCGTGAACGGTGCTGTAATGTCCGGGTATCGTGGCTTCACCGGCGAACAATAAAATCGGTGCCACGGGTTCGCACGACCCTTAAAAAAAAAAATTACATTTTTTTTTTGTTTCTAAACAAATTCATGATTCCATAGTTTTTCAACAATTTGACAGATTTTAAAAAATTCCTACGGAATTTAAGATAAGAACAGTCACACTTCTTCGAATTTCGAGTGGGGTTACGCATAACCCCAGTTACCCGATCTAGGGCTTGAAAAACAAAAATCCGTTACCTGGTAGGGGACTGGCCAAGTCGCACTGATGACCGACTGTACTGTCCATGGCCATGTAACTGTAAGAACCGGCAAAGTGTTGATCCATGCACCATTTGCTGCGTAGAACGTTAGCCGGATACGGCAATGTCGGATCACCGGTGAATTTTCGTAACAATTGGGTTATGGATTCGACGACTTCCTCGTCGGAACACAGTTCCATCTCGGCTGCCTCGCGTCCGCATATCCAAGCGCATAACACGTGTTGCGATCCCGGCAGTTCTTCGATACACGATACACCTATGTTAATAATAATAATAATAATATAGTTTTCGTTAAGCTTCGACCATTACGACGAAATTTCTACAGCTTCATTCTTGATACTTCTATGTTAAATTCTTAGTATAAATCCGAGAGAGTCCTATATTTTTTTCCTCTTATTCATTTTGAATATAATTTATATTGGTTATACTTAACATTTTTTTCTAATGATCGAATTTTCATTCGATAAATATGAATCGTTGATTGTACTTTGCTCCATCGATTGTCAATGAATTAATGGAGCAAAGTATAATCAATGTAAATGATATCGAAAAGAAATAGAGAAAAAAAATCTATTTGCTATCCAAGAACGTCGGTAATGCAGGACTCTCTCAAATTCGAACCAAGAGTTGAAGATAGGAGTCTTAAGAAGGTAGCTATAAAAATTCGTTCGTCCAAACATATTATTAAAATACTAATAATAATAATAATAACAATAATAATAATAATAATAATAATAATAATAATAATAATAATAATAATAATAATAATAATAACAATAATAATAATAATAATAGAAATATGCCTTTGAGCCAGTCAGATCTGTCGGAGAGTTCATCGGGTGACCAGGCAAGTCGTATGTCACCCTCGCGCCATACCCAAAACGGTCTTTCATATTCGAGAAATATTTTGTTAACGTAACCGTTGCCGAGTTTGCATATAGCATCGGCTTTTTCAGCGGGCAACGCGGGACAAAAAAGTTTGTCATGCTGATGTTTTAGAACACCGAGGGAAACTGTGACGATAACGTAATCAGCTGGAAATTCTTCGCCGTCGCAACATTTGACGATGGCACGTGGACAAGCGTCACCAACTGCGCCCCATCTGACGCAACTCACGGGTTTGCAATATCTCAACGTGCAGCTTGGCAAATCACGTAGCAACGGTGCCAACACGCCAACGTAACCGAGTGGCACCCTCACGTTGCCACCGGGAATTTCGATGTAACTGCCAAACTGATCGGCCGACACCATCGACAGATCCTCGCCGCAACGACAACGCACGCAGTTGCTCAGACCGTACATCACTCGAGCGGCATCGTAACTGCGACATTCAAGAATTTATTCAACCTTTTGACATTTTCTTTTCGCTTATTGATTTTATTGCAGATGGTTTTTTATCTGGTTTTTTTAATTTTTTAAAATTTTGTAGGCATGTGCAGCTCTATAAACCTTTGACTGGTTAAAATTTTCGTCATGATTTAAATTAGGGCTCGGATTCTATATCGTTTTCAAATTCCCCAAAAAAAGACGTTATCACTCTGGCGATTGGAAACTTGGGGATATTCGTCTAAATTGTTCTTCACAAATAGATTCGTACCCGAGGTTGGTTGGTATTTCATTTGGGCCGAATCCATTGAGTTGTTTTGATTTTATGATATTTGAAAAATTTTCGAAAAATCAAATTTATCAATATAACTTTCGTAAACTTTGACCGATTGAGATCCAACTTTCCAAAAGTATAGAACATCATTCAGCCGTGATAATTACACTTTGCTTCCTCTCAATCGTAGGTAGCGAACGAAGATTTCTCTATGAATAAGCCAGAGATTAAAAAAAAGATTCAGAGCCAAAGAATTTAAAAAGAAAAAAAAACTTCCTCGTCCAGGAATCATCGTTCATGACCTACGATTCGAAGGAAACAGATTGCAAGCTTCAACTTGTTTCGTTACCGACCGAGCGCCAGTGAAAATGATCTCAAGCAATTCTATTCCCACAGATGATTTCTTTTTTTACAAGAACAAAAAAAGTTTAGGGGGGAAAGAAGCTAGCACGATTTGGGGACAATGTCGTTTTGTTACCGTTGATCTTCGGGAAAATTGTGCAACTCTTGTTGTATGCGAACGCCGATAAAATTGAGAAGAGAACCGTGAGCCCGTCCGCAGCCGAGGGTAAACAGGCTCGCGGCTTGTTGCTCGATCTGACGAAAGGTATGGTAGGCGGTTATGCTGACGGGAAGATCGATGGCTCGACCGTCGCTCGTGCAGAATAGACCTTTGCTCGGTTCGCGTCTGATGAGCGGGACTTTCAACAAGCCTTCCTGCGCAGCCAGGGTGAATACCGGATTGGCCACGCAGCCGCCTTCGATCCACGTGGCTCCCATTTCGGCAACTACGTCGCCCAACCAGCACGAATGGATTCTACCGCCTGGCCTGAAAATTATGATTCTCCAGAAATGCTTGGGGCGATAACGCATTCGCTAAATCGAATAGAGGTTGAAATTCAGACCGATCGAAACTCGAAACGTACCGAATTCCAAACGCCTACCAGTCCTCCCGGACTTTCGAACTTTCCTACGCGTAAGCTATCGATGATAGATGTATGTCGTCGTAGACTTTTTTGTAGCAAATTTAATTCTCTACAATATTGTTTATGTGAACTTTTGGTCTATGTAGCATTGTTTAGCCAGCGTTCGAACGGAGAGATAAAAATCCATTGATTTTTTTTTCTTGTTCCAATTGTTTTCTTGCGAAACAATTAAGAGAGTTACACAATATTAAAATCAAGATGATGTTAGCAACGTCATTTGAAAGATTTTCGGTGTCAGCAGACTCTATATACACATGGTCTGAATTCTGAATCTGCGAAGTATAGGGCGTTCTGAAATGTGGTCGTTCCGAACATCCATCGTCCGGAATTTCGATTCCTAACCGCTAAATCGCACCGTCCAGCGGTGTGTGGCATTTTTACCTGTCCGTCGCTTCGAGTATGGTAAAATTTTTCAATCCACATTGTACCAAACGATGAGCGGCCGAAAGTCCGGCCATTCCCGCTCCTATGATAACGATCGTCGGTTCGACCTTGGACGGATCCAACATGCACGAATCCAAATGGCTCGGTTCCAACTTTGACGATTTCTCGTTGCATGATGTGGACGGCGTGGCACCCGCGGCGCTACCGGTCCCAGCGGACTCTCTACCCATACCGAAAAATCCCCCTCGCTTTTTCGTCGAAAATAGTCTGAAAATAGTTTTTGTCAAAAAAAATTTGTCAATCATACATGAGTGTTTGGTTATGTTTTGTTGTAGATGAAAAAAAAATGTTGAATACAACTACGGCACCAACCTCAATAGACATCGTTGAAGTCCCCATCGTGGAATCCGAAAGCTCCCGACGGGCATCTCATCGAGAATATTTTTTCACAACTTTCAAATTTATCGATAATCCACATTGCCTCGTACTAAAGAATTTTCATGACAAATAATAATCTTGTTGCTCAACGTTGCTAAGACAATCTGTCAAAATTGACAAAGGATCTGCATTCACGTCGACCTTCGATTGTCGATTAATGGTAAATCGTTCTTTAATTTGCATTTACATTCTTGACAGCTTTGCCAATCGATTCGATTTTAATTTTTTTTTCATTAACTATTAGATTGAAAATTCGACGTAATATCAGTGAACCTATAAATTTGCTTGGGTTTTCTGGTATTTTGTCATACATCAATTGGTGATCTATGTATTGAGTAATGTTTGATTTGGTAATAAGTGAGAAAGTTCGAATATTTAGGGTAACGCTGTGGCGGGTAAAACTTTTAATTTCATTTTTTTTCGCTTCCGCTAGATGGCTACGCTTTTCCGCAAGCGCTCCGACTGACAATGCGCTATATTATTATTTTGCTTTCTCATAGAGGAAACTTTGTATTAAAATTGGGAGAATGAAAACCTTTAAAAGTCCTCACACCTTTCTTTCGGCTTCGCTACGAACGAAAAGCTGTTCACTACAAACCTTTTGACACCCAACTCTTGAAGATTAACGCATAAGAATCAATTTTCCCGACCCATCGATTTTCGTCAAAAAAATTTTTTTTTTCGTCAAAATAATTTTTTTTTTTTTTCACATAAAAACCATTTTTTTTTCTACTACAAACGACAATTCGGTTACCAGAGACATATACGAGGACATCCCTATGTGAATCAACCGTTGGATCACGTATACAGAGCCATCCCCATGTGAATGAACCGTTGGATTGGATTTTCGTCAAAATTGGGGGTCTAAAAACCTTTCAAAGTCCAAAAAAATTGTTTTCGGCTTCGCTACGAACGAAACGACGTTCACTACAAACCTTTCCACACCTAACTCTACAAGATTAACGCATAAAAATCGATTTTCGTGACTCATCGATTTTCGGTGAAAAAAATTTTCTTTTCGTAAAAAAACATTTTTTTTTTCATATAAAAACCATTTTTTTTCTACTACAAACGAAAATTCGGTTACCAGAGACATATACGAGGCCATCCCTATGTGAATCAACCGTTAGATCACACATACAGAGCCATATCCATGTGAATGAACCGTTGGATTCGATTTTCGTAAAAATTGGGGGTTCAAAAACCCTTCAAAGTCCGAAAAACTTTCTTTTGGCTTGGCTACAAACGAAACGACGTTCACTACAAACCTTTTCACACCCAACTCTTGAAGATTAACGCATAAGAATCAATTTTCCCGACCCATCGATTTTCGATTTTCGAAATTAGAGCTTTCATGGTCGTGTGCACTGTATCTGTCAATTGTAATTGCTCAACTAATTGCTTCACAACAATTATCTACGATATCCATATTCATACCGTCCTTCGGTTAGAATGAGTTCGCGCTCAGTATCGTGTATCGATAAAGTGCCAAGATTTCACGGTAAATAGCGGCGCTTTCCTATCGAAATAACACGTACGCTGACGAATCTGCTCCGATGGTAACGCATTAAGATGATGTGCTCTACTTTTTCATTCGGACGACCTCCACCATGAGTGCGAGGAAAATAGCGCTATCGCCTTTCGCTGCGGATCGAGAGAAATACGTAGCACATCTACTCAACGATAGAATAGGTAACTGGGATTACAGGTAACGAAATCCTCTCGACACTCAAAGTACCTCCCTAGCTCAACCAGATTCCTATCTGATCCGAGACCCGAACCGTAATTCACTCCAAGTGTTCTGCTGTCGCCCTCGGTCGGTAAGCGACGGAACTAGTCCCTTGAGTGTACTGTGTACACCAAAGAAGATCGGCTGGGGTAACGCTGATAAAGAAATAATTATGTTTTTTTATTTTTCGAGGAACGGAAAAGTTGCTGGTATACTCTTGAAGTGCGACTATTCATTCCTAAAATTCCGTAGGAATTTTTAAAATCTGTGAAATTATTGAAAAACTACGTTACGTTTTGAAATAAGTCGAATTCACGGAATTTTTCGGTTCTATTCAGTTTTAGCAACTTTGTCCATGTGCTTTCGAAGTCAACAGAAAGTTATTGGAACCATTGCCCTTCTCATTTGAAAAAAGAAGATAATGGACTACTTGAAAGTTGTCCCAACCGAATTCGAACCATCATCCCACGAGGTACAAGTCTGGAGTGTTGAATCACCTCAGTTACCCGTTTACGTATGAGCCAGTTATGTTACCCGATCTACGATGAAAATTCATTTCCTCCGAAACCCTATTTCGTAATTTTATGGAATTTCGGAGTTTAATTATCTCATTTCCCCGGGATATACATAAATCATCACGAAGATTTTATTCCTATGACCAATTCAGCGCCATCGAAGAAGCCTTACCTCTTAACTATACAACCCAAGCCAGGCGATATTTCATTACGCTTGCGATTGAAGCAAATAAAAACAAAACAAACTATAATGCACGAAAACCGTGTAGTTTTTTTTTTCATAATTTTAATAACTTCACAGTACGAAACTTACATGTATAATACTACGAAAACAAAAATAAATCTAGAGAAATAATCTATAATTCGTTCGGAGAATATTGATGTTCGTGATCCATCTGGATGGAGTAGGGCTAGTGAATGGACGTGCTGTCCATTATCAATTAGTATCAACGATTATGATATCTTTTGCGAATCAAATTTGTTTTCCACAATTTTCAGACCCTCTAATCTCGCTGCAATGGCACCCGGAGTCTTTGCCACTTGATCCGTGATCTTTTGACAATCGGGACTGTCGATGAGCGCTGATGGCTCTTTGGATGACACAAGAATGTTCTCAGCCTGACTCGTTATTTCCTTCCAAGCGTAATCAATGTCGTCCTGTTGACAGAAACGACTGCACACCACGAAACGTATTATCAATTTTTCTCCGAACGTAGCGACGATTACGTAAATTCGTTTGCGAGCCATCAGTCGATCGACGAGTTGTCGCGTCAATGTGTTATCACCCTGAAATTAAAAAAAATTCAAAAATTGAAAAACACAGAAATGTAAATCTTTATAAGCAAAATAAAAAAAAAATTATAATTGGTAATTTCACAAACCTTCATCCTGAAGCAAACAAGGCCCATGGACGCTTCCGTGACCGTCTCGAATCTGTCGTCTTGATTGACAAGTGTCTCGAATTTTTTGGCAAGCTGTATGGAGTGTCTTATGTGTTTCTGCAATCCTTCGATTCCATACAATCGCAGCACGAACCACAGTTTCAAAGCCCGGAAACGACGTCCTAACGGAATTTGCCAATGCTACAACAAACAATGACGCCGGAAATAATGTTAAACATCATTCAATGAAACACTCGGATCACACGAGGGTCCCCACTTTTTGGACTGTCGCGAGTTCAACTATCGAGAGGTTTGACTGTAATCGTTCGTACATCAAATTCGTACGGGCTCGAAAATACATCACCCTGTAAAAATGCATTACCCTGTAATCCGGTACGAGGCCCTCATTGTCGTGAGCCAAGTAAATTCGATCTACGTTGAATGCATCGATGAACCATCTCGAATCTTTGACCCCGTAACAAACCCACAATTATCGTCACCGTTGGAATTCGAATTTACGACGTTGATAATTCGATTGTTTGGAAAATTCATGAATACCGACCACAGCGCGGAACAATCAAAGTTAACGAGCAGCCACTTGTGAGGATTGAAGTTGTAGGAATCCGCGAGCTCGACGCCAGCCATCAGGTAACGATATTCAGGACAGACGAAGGCTGCGCCTGTCGTTCCGGAAGATAACTATTGTTAAGTGCCACGTAATAACACATATCGCTGAACAATCATTGAACGAACCGTACAATTCCTCGTTCACATTTTTTTTTCTTTATTTCATTTATCCGCCGTTTTTTTTTCTTTTCTCAATTGGTTTTTTTTTCTTTTGTTTCCCGCCTTTTTTATTTTACTAATTATTTTTTTTTGTTTCCCCCCTTTTTTTCGATTAATCGATTGTTATGATGGTTTGTACCTGCGTAAGCCGCATCGACGTGCAGCCACAAATTATTGTCGTTGCATATTGGTCCGAGTTCCGTCAAATTGTCGAACGCGCATGTGCCCGTTGTGCCGAGTGTGGCAACGACGTAACAGGGTATCAGACCGTCTAGCTCGTCCTTTCTTATGGCCTCGAGCAACGTTGATCCTCGAAGACAGCATTTTTCATCGGTTTTCAATAATCTCATGGGCATGGAACCCAACAATCCGGCTTTTTCCACCGATGAGTTTGACTGATCTGAGACGAATCATCGATGGAACCAATCGTTATTCAACAGTCTAACTTAGATAAAAGCCATGATTTATATATATGTCTATCACTAGAGTGGTTCTTAGCAATGGTAATTTTTTATTTAAAATGATGTCTTGAGTTCATTTATCATAGCTAAAAAATATCAGCACAAGAAAAATTTGCTCGTTATGCTTTATTCATCATAAAAATGCGTACCTTCCTTTAAAAGTTAGCTAATCCCCGAAAACAAACCCTGAAGTTGAACTAATAATGTATATTGTTTTTGAGACACTGAATAAAATATCATTTATATGTTGGACAAAATACAAAAATTGACAGGCGTTGTTATGGGCGAAATTTTTTTTTTACGCATATTGAATCGAATTACCGGATGTGTAAGCCACGAGTTTTGATTTAATGATGCCTTCGTCCATTTCGGGATGCAGCTTCTTGATTCGCCGAGTCGTGCGTTCCTTGGCTGCCAACAGACCGACGAACGTCGCCTCGCTCGCTGAACCCTGGAATTAATTAATTTTATTTGTCGGAATTTTTTTTTTTTTCGTTTTTTTTTTGTTGAGGTTCGGACATTCCGATGGCGATGACATCGCACGATCGTGAAAATCCGCTCGTTAGGGATATTATTTTCGCTTCGGTGATTTCTTTTTTTTTAATTTCTTTAACCAAGCTCTTATCAATCGACGGGCTCACCTGTATGACACCACCTCCGGGTCCCTCGCTGCAATTTAAAAATTCTTCGGGCAATCCTATCATCTTTCCGAGCCAGTTCATCGTAACCACCTCGAGCTCCGTGCACGCGGGCGATGCGATCCACGAAAATCCGACCGATCCTATCGCCGATCCCATCAGCTCACCCACCAATGCCGGGTAAGAATTTCCCGTTGGATAGTACGCGTGAAAATGCGGCGAGTTCCAATGCGTCACCTGACATTTTCGTATTATCGATACAAATTATTTTTCACGTTTCACATAAAAATAATTTGACTTGAAATTAATATATGTGTCCATGTAAAAATGCAAATGAATGGAACAACAAACAATGAGAATGAACACGAAACTGGACCAATTTTTTTTGAAGGTGTCATACATACGTGTGTACGTTATATATATTAGAGTGCTTCAATTTACATCAACATTTTTTTCTCACTCGAGAAATAATTGAGAAAGTAAAAAGTATTTTTTCTTTTGATTTCATATTTCTATATCAATTGTTATCTTGCCTTCAAAAGTGTTCAACAGAAAATTTCGCAAAAATTTAAATAGCAATTCTGTGGGAAATTCATTTTTTCCCTATATAAATTTATATTATTTGAAGTTTTGTAATTATTAAAAATACTTTACACCATAAATCAATATTTATGTAGTACATTTATCGTCACTCTGACACTTTCAATTAAAACTTGCTGTTGTACGTCCAGTTTTTAAATTTAATTTTTTTTAAATTTTTTATTCTTATTGTATGTTACTTTGAATGTTTCTAATTGATGATGTTTTTTTTTCGCAGCTTCGCAAGACGCTAAGACTACTTACCCCAGGCATTATAACTCTTTCCACATCCTTGAAAACTTCTTGCCACGATTCCGGTTTTTGCGGAGCCTCATCCGGCACGAGTTTGCTCAGATAACCGGGCTGGACACTCGGCAAAACGTCGCGGTCCCGCAGACCATCGTTCATCTCGACGATATAATCGATCGTCGCTTTTCCAAAATCCGCAAATTCTTTGCTCTCCATATTTTTTATTTCTATTCGAACTTCAAGTTTCAAACGATCGAACGGCAAAATAAATTCTCGTCACTCAGTCACTCGATCACTCATGGATATCTGATACGCATAAAAACATTAAATCATACAATTAATGTTCGATCAATATTGATTTTCATCGTTCACATGAAAATGTTTTTTATTTTTTTATCTTTTTCAGGGTTTTCGAAAATTTTGAACATTTCCAAAAAAACCGGGAATTACCGTTAAAAATGAAAAATCGTTATTGAAACCTTATCGGGTTTTTTTTTCGTTGTGTTTTGATAAATTTTAGATTTATTCCGGGGCACGATAATCGCCACGTGACTTTACTCAACGTGATGCACCTCGATGACTGAGAAAACCATCGCGACTCGAGCAACATTTAAGAAACATCTGAGACGATGAAAAACTTTCTCTTGCTTTCTCCGCAATTATTCAAAATATCGGGCTAGGACATTGCGTGTTTGTGAGACACGAATCATCGTTCCTTCTTCACAGTCGTTCTCTTCTTCACTGACTCTCCCTTTAACTATTTTCACAATCTTTTATCTAACTATTTTTCTCTATTTCTTTCCCTCCTTCTCACACACACACAGACACACGTACACATGTGACCGTAAAAATAATTGTCTACAATTTACCATCGTATTATCGTATAATAAAGAAAATGATACCCCACAACGTATTATAATAATAAATATGTTGTATCTTCCATATGATTGTCGCTGTGAAAAAACAAAAAAAAATCGTCCAAATTGAAAAAATACGACAAATTACACTCGAATAGTTGTGATTGAATCATGATAATTAATGTTCAAACCGACAGTTGTGAAAACGAGATTTCCGTTGATATAATTGCGTTTGCAAGCAGATATACATGCACGAAACGTTATGTACATATATATTTTTTGTTTATCTCAGATGCGACCTATATCGATAGCTCGAACTATACGTAGCGGTACAGTTTTTTCTAACCGTCGAATGACTCGTCGACGACACACCTGTTGACTGTAAAAAAAAAAAAAAAAAAAAAAAAAAATTACACGACTACGGTTGACCAAGTTTTCCAGTGATCGACGATTAGTGATTTAAGTGCCTGGAGAATATTTTATATGGTCACGGAAACTGAGATTGTACTACGTGGAAACGTTCACGACATTTACTAAATGGTACGACTGGAAAAACGTCTTCTTCCATATGTTTCCTCTCCCTCCCCCCCCCTCGAAAAAAATGTAAAACATCAAAAATTAGAGAAGGCGGTCATAATACCTTTTTTTTTGGTCAATTTTCAAACTTTCGAAAATTGACAAAATAATCGACGATGGGAGAGAGAACTGAAAAAAATAAAATAAAAAATGTATATCTTCTAAAAAAAATTTTAAAAATGAACCCGTCCATGATCTTGGCAATGTAGAAAAGACAAGCACTCACCATCGACACACTGATTTTCGAACGATACACGGAACATGAATTAACTATCAATTCATCAAATTATCTATTAATTATGGTGGAAAAATTATGTGACGTGAGTGAAACTTTTTATGGTGCCAAATTGTCAATGCTATCCGTTCTTGTACACATCTTTTTTTTTCGAATTCAAACTCATCATCGATATATCATATCGATAAATTGTAAAGGAATTATATTTTTATTCGAACGAGATTGAGATCATCGATAATCGGAAAAGATCGTCGGACAAACGATAACCTGCGCGAACGTCCTTTGAAAAAAAAAGTCCGTAAATGTACAATGGGGATGATAAGATGGAAAAAAGATGACTATGTGAGCGCACCCAGCATAAAGAAGAAATAATGTGTCGACACGTGTGTTATCAACGTGTGTACGACGCGAGAAGGATGGGGGGGGGGGGGTCAAAGGGCGGAGTTGCATGTGGGGCTAAGGGTGAAACCCTGTCGGGGGTTGATGGCTGGCGAAGAAAGGAGAGCGGTACTTCTTTATGGTATTAGGGGCGGGGTCCCTTCAATTTCATAGGAGTAATTTTTTTAAGTATGTTTCTCATGTGCGAGTGCATTTGCGAGCGTACACTTGCTACGTGTGAAAATGTTATTTTTTTCCCTTGGTCCCAGTGTGACAGTTATTGATGTTAAAAATGTTGTCCCTGGCATACATAGATATGTGGTATAATTTGTCAGTTTTTACTAATTCGATCGATGGAGTAATTGCTGACAATTTTTTTTTTCCTATCTTGAAAAAATGTTGCTTCGGACAAATTTATTATATTTCGAAGCAAACTGAATTGTTGTTAATATATATTTCATTTATTAATGATAAATAAGTATAGATATGTAATTTTGAAACATATATATGAGCTATTCGACCAAGTCGAGTACCCAGATTGGGCTTCGCTGTTAGCGATCTTTTTGTAGCTTTTACAAACGAAAGTCCCCATCGAAAGATGAACTCTCAATTTTTTTAGATTTTTTTCCTTTGGTTATTTTGGCTGTAATTGTATGGGACATTCCGTGAATTTTTCCCATTTATTTTTCGTAATTGTATAGATATCGATTTTTCATCGAACTTTCAGTCAGTCGATAAAAAAAAAATAAATCCACGCTTTCACGTACCGCAATGAGAAATAATGATAAAACGACGATATAATTCGTTGCACAATGTATCACGAAAAATATCGTGAATTAAGGCAATCGAAAAAACACTGAATGAATATATTTTTGTGAAAAATGGTCAAACACTATTCGTGACCGATGGACCGAACAGCCTCATCAATACTGTAACTTCATTGTGTCGAGCCTCCTTCCTTTATATATTCACGTTCCGGCCCGACGTGTCCGGCGCGGGATCGTTTTTTCGTACGTTCGATCCAAGATGGCCGAACGTCCACCAACCACCACCAACAATCCACTGTTGTCCTTGATATTGCTTATCGTCTATGATGTACGGCGTCGTTATCCATTTTGTCCTTTTTTTTGTTTGTTTGTTGATCACACTTCAGACTTCCAGGTCTTAAGCTTTGTGATCGCCCTTTTGTAGACTTTGTTCCCCTCGTTCGTCGAAGAATTCGTATTGTTTTATAGAACAATAAAAATTACAATTGTCAAACATCAAATTTCTCGGCTCACTGTTAGTCTCAATTACATTAATACAATTATCATAATAACAAATTCATTGGGTTTTTCGTAAATTTTGGGAAAAAAATATTCGCACAGGCATTTCACTCATCGTTTTTTTTATTTTTTATTATTATTTATTTTTTTTTAATTTTGCATGAAAACTTGTTTATTTTTTAATAAAAATGTGAATTATTGTAGAAATGATAAATCATGGATAAAACGATCGCCATACTTGATGATTGGATCGCTTGCGATTTGGATTTCGAGCTTTTTCGAAAAAAGTGTAATCTTCCTTCGAAATGTTAATAATTATTGATACTCGTTGAGGCTCCCCCCCCCCTCTCCGCGGCGTCGCTCGCCACTCCAACTGACGCATGGTTCCTGCTCCTGGTATCTCTGTTACGTAATATTATGTTCATTATGTTCGCGCGTGAAATGCTTGAGCGTCGATTCGATTGTCCGATCGTCGCTAGTAACCTTGGCCGTAACAAAATTTTCTTAACTTTATCGATATGAACAATAGGATAATTCATAGATAGGTCTGACAATTGTCGAGTGACAATAATTAATCGTACGTTCGTGTGATTGTTTTTTTTTTTTTTTTTTTTTTTTTCATTGCAATATTTCGTATGGTCCGGTTTAATAAATTGGTTGAACCTCTGCAATAAATGAGAAGTCGTTAAGGAGCATCGATGAAAAAAAAATCATAGTAGAAATATTATTATTATTTTTATATTTAATAATTAGATACAGGAATTATCATTATATATTTTGTTATGATTATACAATATAATGTTTATTTTCGTATAATAATATAGAATTTAAAACAGATAAGAATCGAAGTGGATGATAAATGATAATTATCGCCTTATAGATCTAGTCTCATCACATTTTTTTAACCACCCAATTTCGTATGTTTGAACAGAAAAAAAAGGCTCATTTGCATAAAGTGAGTTTGAACATTTTTTTATCTTCAATTATTCTTATGCGCTGCTAATAATAGTGTATATTCATGAATTGTTATAAAAATTTCTGCACATATGGAGATTATTTTATCGGGACGAATTTGACACTTGAATCCATTATCTTTATCTTTCGTTATTGACCCAACGTATCTCTACAATGTAAATTTTTAACGATGAATCCGTGCGTTGTCACCCTGCTACTGCTATCGCAGCATTGACAACTGTGACAGTCATAAGCGATCGTGCATCCGTCTGATGTGCAATTTTTGATTTACGACAATAAATGAGAGACATCCTGATATTGTATATCATTATAATCGTTAGAACTTTATTGCAAAAATTATTTTCAAGACTATAAACTTTATATAAATTTAAAAAAAACTGTACAATCGAAGAAAAAAAGTTGCAAAACAGGCAACTCCCCTTACGTCGATTTTTTTGTTTACCGAATACAAAATGACATTGGAAAAAAATGATGACATTCAAATTCTGGGTAGTGAGCAATTAAACGGAAATATGAAAGCAAATTTGTAAATTGGAGGAAACCTCAAAGAACGTTCGAGTTGTCGAATTAAGGAATGACAAGTTCGTGGTCAACGACGAGGACACTTTTTGCGACTCGACCGACACTGACAAAGAGTATTTTTCATGCCCCACTGCACGAATCGAATCGTCGCGGAAGCTGTGGCTACGGGTCAACGTAATACACTCACGGTCGAGGTTTTACCTAAGTCATTCGTTAATTCTTGCTCGAGTCGGTGATACTCAGTTATCTCATCGAATTTCGTGACCAAACGAGAATAAAAAACCGAACAATGATCAATCTAACTGGTAATTAAATACAAACCTTCTGTCTTCGAAAAGTGTCATGATAAATAATTATTTTCAGTCATCATGCCTACTTAGGTATAAGATGTATCTGACGAATGTCGTGAATCGGAAAAATTAAAAAGGGGAACCCGGATATCAATGATTCTGACGACGTTTTGAAACTCAGCAAATCGGTATCAAAAAAATATACATAGATGAAAAAAAAAAAAATTAATCGACAATGTGGGCTCGTCCGGGATTTGAACCCGGGACCTCTCGCACCCGAAGCGAGAATCATACCCCTAGACCAACGAGCCAATTGAAAAATTGCATTTTATTTTCTCATACAGCTCTTTCTGTTCTCAAAAAGAAAGTTTTTCAAATGTTTTTCGAAAGTCAGTCTGATTGGACGATTATGACACGATTAGAAATTAGATGTGTCAAATACTTGCGTCCACGTTCGTGTGTGTGTGTGTGTGTGTGTAGAGACATGGATTGCAAAATTTAAAACTCTCGATATTACTCGAAAGGTATCGTCGGTCAATCCGACAAATAACAAGCAGGTCAAATTCGTTTATTTTTTTCACTACGGTGTTAGCAGAAAGTGCAAAATTCGTTCAAACGTCATTGAATTTATGTGAGACTATGCGGCTCACTGGCATGAGGTATGATTGTCCGTCATTGATAAATAAACTATGGATACGGGATTGCCATATGCCAGTCGCACTCGAGCTGAGACAAGTTCAAAGCAGGTCTGCTCCCCCAGTGGTTACACGTTGTACTAAAAATAGTCTAAATATCATATTTATATACATACTTATCATATATATAGATATATTTATTCTAAAGACTAGCGGCACGTTCAAGTCGCTCTACTGCATCCCGTGTCCATAGTATATATATATCAGTGTTCTCGGTTCACGCCTGGAGGCCGACGCTCGCATCACACGCCGGTGCTCAACCGAACATAACCTCGCTACTTGTTCCAATTGATATTGCAAAACATTAATGATTCACATCTCAGTGATATAAATTTAGTTGTTAACACGCGAACCGTGATGCCGATCGAGTGTGAAATGTTTTAGGTTATGTTATGATTGTGCTTCAGATTACGATGCTGCGAGCTAACATAACCTAAAAGTGAGTTCTCGAGCACCATGAGGCGCGCCGCGCCGGCTCTCGCAACAACGTGAATCATGCTGATGTGAACTTAATCCAAAGACGATGGAAATCCGGATTAACACGCCAACACGAAGTAACATTAAAAAACAACCAATTATTAGAAATAAAAAATTTAGAACGGGTAGGTCTTGAAGTTTCGAATTTTCAATGTTTCGAAGGCTCATAAGTTCAACATTTTTTTATTCGAATTTCAATGTTTCGACCTTGCACGGTTTCGAAAGTCCATTAATCCGAACGGGCAAAGTTTCGATCGGTCGTAGTTTCGAAAAAAAAACAAATTCGAAATGCAATGTATCGAAAGCGCAATTTTTCGACGGGTCACGGATTCGACTCGCCAATGTTTCGACGATTCAATGTTTCGACGGACCAAAAGTTCGAAACGTATATATAGGTATAGTGGCGTGAAGATTGCGAGAGCTGCAATCTTCAAGCGGATAAACGAGCCGCTACGCTACTATACCTATATATACGTTGTCGAACTTTCGATCCGTCGAAGGATTGACCGTTCGAAACATTGGCGAGTCGAAACATTCATTTTCGAATCGTTGAGATTTCGATATATTGACTGATCGGACATTTGATACTTCGAATTTTTTAAATTCTGTTACATGACCAGTCGAAATAAAAAAATTTGGAGATTCGATTTTTCGATAAATTAAAATTCGAATTTAAAAAATTCCAACTTATGAGCTTTCTTAACATTGAAAATTCGAAATTTCGAGACCCATTTTGAATGAAAAGTTTCCTGTTACTGTTGAAAAAAAATGTTTATTATTAACGCTCTATCAATAATTGTAGTTCATGGTGTGCGTATTGAGATACTTTGAAAAATGCAATTTGAATTTTTGATTTCAGATAATTACAGCCATCTGGGTGAGGGGCGGCAAAAATCTGCGGGGCCTACTTTGACCAGCTGTTGCACCGTCATTTTGGATATTTTCAAATTCAAAGAAATACGATTTTATACCTGACATTTTTTGCGACTTTGGTGACTTACGGTGGCAACTTGAGTTCGATGGTAACCGAAATCCCGGATACTCGAGAATCAAATTGACAAATCGGTGAATCAAGCGACGGCTCAAACATAACCTAATTTTCACGGTGCTGCAAAAACTCCGGACGGTGGCTATTTACAAAACGAAAAATCGCACATTCCCGAGATAATATAAACATGATCGAGGATCCCGTTACAACGGGACAAGTCGGACGGTCGGTGGGAGAACCCTATCCAGGAATGCCATTGGCCGACCATAAAAAGATAAAAATAGAAGAAAAAACCAGCACTTACGGACATCAGTTGCGGACATCACCTAACGACCACAGCCAAAAAACGAGACGACAAATGATTCATGAATAAAATATATTAACCGGATACCCATAAAACACGATCGGATTAATTAAAACGAAAGTTCAACCGGTACGTAAATTTGGCACAACGTGCGTCGGCATTGAAAAACAACACATAGTTTTTACACAAACATAGATGACTGTAAACCAATCCTGAAGATCACCTGAAAGCAACAAACGTAAAGTTTTACACTTTTACATCTACATACGAACAAAATTACATCATATTTGCGGAAAAATGAAAAGGTTATGTTTAAAGAGAATGAAAATTTCATTAGATCCAAGAGCTCAGCAAGTCGAAGGTCTCGAATTCATCGAAGTTTGGGTTCTTACGATGAAACAAATTCGTTGCCATAAACAAAAAATGGTCAACGGGTACAGTTCGAACGTCCCCCGGATGTATAGGAGTTGATGCCCATCGTAGAAGAAGTCTGCTCTACAGTAAAACCATGTAAGAGTCCAAAATTAGGGATATAAATGGAGGGGAGGGGGGATTATACTATTGCGAGGTTGATCAATGGACCAATACCAAAAACCAGTTCAATGTATTCGTGTTAGTGTCTGCAGACGTGAAACCAGTGACTCTCAGATCGAACAAAGCGAAGTTTATCGAAGCCGCCATAAGTAGGGCGCCACTAGAACTAAGGTTACGCGGGCGCGGGCAATAATCGATCGACGATCGGCCACTTTCAGTCATCGACAAAATGTAACATCGATATGTGGCTTATTGGTTTTGTTTTGTTTGAAAAATATCGTTTATTGAAACCGAATATGTTGAATTACAGAAGTATAAACTTTCTTTAAAAAACTTAGCTTAATTTCTTTCTACATCTGAGTTGAAAGTTCTAGTTGACTAGGTAAACGACCTTACATCTCGCCAACATTCATTGATTGTGTTTTCATTAGTGGTTGAGTACATTTTCGGTTGCCACACGGCTTTGAGGAGAATTGAATATATATATATATATATATATATATATATATATCCTCGGACGGTTATTTATATGCGGATGTTGAAAGTTTCGGATCAGGAATTGAACGTTTCGGATCAGGGATTAAAAGATTTGGATCAGGAGTTAAAAGTTTTGAGTCAGGTATGTGGCTCGTTGGTTTTTGGTTTGGTTTGAAAAAGATTGTTTATTGATACCGTATAACATATTACATAGAAAAGTATAAACATTCTTACAAAAACTTAATCTTTTTCTCTTTCATCTTCTAAGATGAAAGTTTTTGTTGACTAGGTGATCACGTCACGTCTCGCCAGCATTCAATGATTGTATTTTTTTAATTTTTTGTGAACATTCGTGGTTGCCAGAAGGCTTTGAGGAGAATATGAGTATGTATTCTCGGACGGATTATTATAAGCGGATGGTAAAAACTTTCGGATCATGAAAAAACATCCATCATTTCTTTTTTTTTCTTATAGCTAATTTGTGGTAGGGGGAAGGGAGGGGGGTTGGGGGGAGGGAGTTATTTACATATATACAAGAAAATGTCTATATACATTTATACAGAGCAAGCCACAGTTATTCAGATAGACTCAATTCATCAAGCCATTTTTTTTTCTTCTTTCTTCTATCTTCTTTCTTCTTCTTTCGAGGACGCTCAGCGTCTAAACCTCGTTCTTCGCCTTCGTTCATCGATGAACCGTGCGTCGTTTCTAAGCCACCAATATTTCGTCGCGAGTCTTTGCGTGTCCACTAAGTCTCTTCGTGGTATCGATTTGTCGAACATTAAATGTTCATGTTCGTAATCTTCATGCACGAGACTGATTGCTTTGTGGCAGCAATGTCTGGGTTTATGGTAAATAATCGGGACGTTGTAGCTGTCTTGGATGACCCCTTGTTTATCGCAGAACGTAAAGAGCTGAGGAGGGATGTACCCCGACTCCAGAAACTCTCTGATTTCTTCTTGATTTTGGCCAACGTTCATCAGGTTTTCGAGCATGTCGTTTTCGACGTTCGGAATATTTGCAAAATAATTCCTGCATAGCGATAGCATGAAGCAATCGATTCGCGGTATGTTCGCTTTTTTGTAGATTAAGCTGTTTCGGGTGCGTCGCGTATAATCTGAGTCCGCCGTTCGGTGTAACCTCAGACATGATCTGAGAATCGCTCTCTCCAATCTTCGAAATTTTTCCATTACGGTTGGACCCATGTTCCAGTTGATCGGTGCTGCGTACGTTAGAATTGGTCTTATCAGCAATTGATAGCATATTATTTTCGCCTTGTTCTCCAGGTTTCGGTTGTAGAATAATCTCGCATTCGATTGGAGTATTTTTTTCGCTTTTTCGAGCTGAATTTTGTGGTGCGAGTTCATGCGCAGCAGGTGGTCGAAGGTGACTCCTAGATATTTGACCGTTTTTTTGGTCGGAATTTCCGTTGGCGAATCGGTGGGTCGGTCCATAACCGTGATTTTGAATTTTTTAATTTTTTTATCCGTTGACGCCTTTATATGGTTGACGGGTCTTCTGAAAACGATCGTTTCGCACTTCAGCGGGTTGATTTTCAAATTCCAGTCGCGATAATATTCGTTGATCTTGTCAACCTTGTCCTGCAGTGACGCTTGGATTGTATCTACGTCTCGGTCAGCTTTGTAGATTATCAAATCGTCTGCGTATGCGATGGCGTGGCACTGTTCTTCGACGTTTAGACCGAACTTGTTGATTATTTCACTGTTGAATATATTGAAGAGTATAGGTGAGGTTACCGTTCCCTGTTGCAGCCCCTCGGTGATTTTGAATCTTGACGCCGAAAGCTGTTTGCCATCCCACGTTCGAAAGTTCTTCCCTCGGATCATGTCCAACACGAGTAAAATAAGACCCATCGGGAATTTGTACGTCTTTAATTTGTGAATAAGACCTTTGTTCCATACGGAACCAAAGGCCTTCTCAAGGTCGATTAAGACGGCTCCGATGATTTGGTTGTCGTGTAGGTATAAATTCAAATCGGACGAGAACTTGTTGATTGCGTGAGTCGTCGAATGTTTGGCCTTGAAACCGAATTGGTTCGCAGGAATCACGTTCGTTTTTTCCGCATGATCGAGTAACATGGTTTTTATTAGTTTTTCGAACACCTTACTTACGTTGATCGTAGGACTTATCGGTCGATAACTCATTGGATCTTCCGGGTCCTTTCCCTTGTTCAGGATTGGCAGAACCTTTGCTGCCTTCCATCTTAACGGATAGTAAACATTATCCAGTGCATTGTTAAATATCACATAATCGATTACGGTCTCGCGAGGAAGATATTTCAGCGCTATCGATGGAATATTGTCCAATCCCGTTGACGTTTTGTTCTTCAGCTTCCTGAAGATCAAGCCAACCTCCGTGTACGAAAACAGGAATTTGGGGACCCCCTCCTGTTGGTCGGGCATGTGAGCTACATTTTCAGCGGAGAAGACGGTAAAAGTTTGTCGCCTTCGTCTTAGATGCTGCTTCCATTCCTTCGTTTCTTTGAACGATCGACCTCTCTCGTGCTCGAGTTCTCGTTCGTGTATCTGTGGCGAATTAATCGACTCCACATATTTTTCGATTATCTCCAGTTTCGTGCTCGGTTCCGTTGCGATTATTTCGTTGTTTTCGTTGATGAGTTGCGAAAAGCGTTCGAAGATTTCTGTGGTGAATTCGCTAGCGTCGTTGATCACTCTCAACGTTTCAATTCCGTTGTCGCTTCTGGGACGAAGCATTGCGTTAATTTTTGGAAAAAATTTATGAGGATTTCTATAATCGATGCTTCTCGTCTGCGCCGCCCAATATGCCGTGACCGTTTTTCTAAATTCTTTTTTCAATAATCTGTTGATTCGTTTTATTGTTATTTTAATTCGATTCGTCTCTTGCCTGCTCAACCTCAGCGATCGTCTTGAGGTGGCTTGGAAGACACGTGTTATTAAAAAGGATTTAAATTTATGAAGTTTCGTGATTGTGTTGTTGTCGTATTTTTTGTAATATTCGTCCGAGTGATTTTTGTTTTTCGGAACCGAGTGTTTTATGGCGTCTCTTATGCGCGTTTCGAGCTCGAGAATGAATCTGTCGATTTCCTCGAGAGCGAGGTTTCTGTCCTTCGGAATGACGGTGGTTGTCGACAGAGGGTTCGTCAGGTGCCGCTTGAATTTTTCCCAGTTCGCTTTTTTATACAGAGTTGAACGTACCCTGTCTGGGTTCTTGACGTGGTAGTCCCTGAAGCAGATTTTTCGTGTCGATCGTGAAAACGATGGCGTTATGTTCGCTATTGTATGGAGCCGTGGCGAGTTTTCCGTTGTCTTTGTCTAATATATCGATTCTGTAGTCGATCAAGCCGTGGTCAAGGAAGGACCCTGCACTCGGAAAAGTTGGACTGCACGGCGGGTACCAAGCTGCTTTGTACGTGATGCTGTTGTTGTGCAACCATTGCGTAATTTGTCGTCCTCTGTCGTTCGTAATTGAGTCTCCCCAATCGGTGCTGCGAGCATTAAAATCTCCAGCGATGACGTAAAAAATGGTATCGTTGTTTAAATTGTGGTCTGATACGAGTTTCTCCAATTCGTTTATAAACGTGATGGTAGTGTTTTGCGGTGCATAGAGACTAAAAATGAGCAACGAGTTATTCGCATTCGCTTTTATTTTTATCGCCGTGTATTCCAACACTCGTGATTATCGAGGTGCACTCTGTATTTACCATTTAATTTGGTCTCTGACAGGAGTGCGATGTCGATGCTATTTAAGTTTAGAAATTTTTGCAGGTCGTATCTTCGTTTGACAGTGCAGTTCGAATTAACATTGATCGCCGCGATTTTTAATTTTTCAGCGTGACTGTCCATTTACTCGATTTTTAGGTAGCTCATTATGTAGTCGATTCTTACCGCATTTTGCATTACCTGCACGTTTATGCTTTTTATTTCTTTCAATATTTCGTTTTTGACGCTGGATAGCAGTTCTCCTACCCTCGATGTTGCGACATTATTCGCTTCAGCGTCGTTATTCCTGGTCCGTAGGGGATCGGGTTGAACGTGGGGATTGCGAATCAATCGCGACGTTGGCTCCGTTGTTTCCGGTTCGTTGGCGTTGTTTATCACCCAGTTTCTCGTGTCCGTCAGTCGCGCAGCTTCCGCATACGAGACTTTGTTTTGCACGTATCTGTTTATTTTTTCTATTTTCGCGTCGTTGAATTTTTTTTGTCTATTTTTGAGCTCTTTTTTCGTTTTTAAAAATGCGCTGAGCATCGGGCAACCGTAGTATGACGCCGGATGACCTTTTTCACCGCAATTTGCGCATCGCAGATCTTCGTTCTTGCCTTTCTCGAGAGGACAATCTTTCGCCGTGTGCGGTTGTGCGCATCTCACGCATCTTGTTTCGAAAAAACAGTTCGAGCTCGCGTGACCCGTACGTTGGCACTTGCTGCATTGGAAAATAGGTCTTTTTCTCAGCCTTTCCCATCTCACTCGCTGATTTAAAAGAAATTCAAAATTCGTCAGCGACGTCATTTTGCTCTCCGGTGAGACCGTGATTATAAAGTGAAATTTATCCGGCGTATTGCGGTTGAAAATTAATTTCGAAACTTTTAAAATCGTAACGTCCTTGAAATTTATGCTTTTCAGCTCCTCCTCCAATTCGTGTTCTTCGAAACCTCCTCTAACCCCTTTGAGGACTATCGATTTTGGCTTGAGATGCCTCGGCGTGTATGTGAAGAATTCATTTTTATTTTTCTTCAGCGCGTCGATTGCATTGTTGTAAGCATCGTAGTCAAACGTGCTTATTCGAATTGCGTTTGGATTCGGATCACGGATGCTAACGAGAAAACTTTTCTTTGGGATGTTGTTTGTTGACATCAGCGCGATCGCGTCCTTTAAAGTTTAAACAGATCTTGCAAGCGTAGATGTCTACGGTTGCCGCGTTCGGCGGGGGAGCGCTGGTGGCTCCCTCATCCGCGCGCTCGTGCGGCACCGAAACGTCTTCCCCCTCTTCGCCACTCGCGGTGTCGAAGATGCTTTCGAAGCGATTGGATATCGAGGGCCCTTCTTTATCGACCGTTTTTCTCATCTTCGCTGGCCGTTTAGGTTTTTTGAACTGTCGCCCCGCCTCCTCGCTTCCCCGGGCCGATTGACTTTGTTGTGACAGGCTTAATGTCACCTTTGTCGGAGTCGCTCGACGTTGAGCCGTGGCGTCTCGTTTTTTTTTTAAATTCGATTTCGGAGCACCAGTGTCGCTTTTTTTGTGCAACGACAAACCATACTCTATTTCAAAATTTCTAACGTCTCTGTTCAGTTTCGCCCTCGAGTCGCCGTCGAGCGATCGTGCACCGGAGGGGCCTGGTTTATCACCATTATTTCATTATTATATGATAATGAGTATTCAATTCACTATGTAAGCAGCACAACTGGACACCCACGTCCTTCAGGGTCCGCTGTTCAATCAATACTCAGTGGCTCGTTGGTTTTTTTTTGTTTGGTTGAAAAAGATCGTTTATTGATACCGAATAACATGTTTAATTGCAAAAGTATAAACTTTCTTACAAAAACTTAGCCTAATTTCTTTCTACATCTGAGTTGAAAGTTCTAGTTGACTAGGTAAAAACAACCTTACATCTCGCCAACATTCATCGATTGTGTTTTCATTAGTGGTTGAGTACGTTTTCGGTTGCCACACGGCTTTGAGGAGAATTAAATATATATATATATATATATATATATATATATATATATATATATATATATATATATATATATATATCCTCGGACGGTTAATTATATGCGGATGTTAAAAATTTCGGATCTGGGGTGCATGTCAAAGTCTTTCGAGCCAAAGTCTTTTCAGCCAACTTCTCGCGACTTTAACATTGCCTATATATCTATACACATTCACTTCTATAGATATATCGGTACGATGGCGAGAAGTTGGCTGAAAAGACTTTGACATGGGCGTATGTCAAAATCTTTTCAGCCAACTTCTCGCCACCGTACCGATATATCTATAGAAGTAAATGTGTATAGATATATAGGCAATGTTAAAGTCGCGAGAAGTTGGCTGAAAAGACTTTGACTGGGAAGACTTTGACATACACCCTTTGACATACGCCCCGGATCAGGAATTAAAAGATTTGGATCAGGGATTAAAAGATTTGGATCAGGGATTAAAAGATTTGGATCAGGAGTTAAAAGTTTTGAATCAGGTATGTGGCTCGTTGGTCTAGGGGTATGATTCTCGCTTAGGGTGCGAGAGGTCCCGGGTTCAAATCCCGGACGAGCCCAATTTTTTTTTTTTTTTCTTCAGCTCGACCAACTCACCGATCTTTTATCATTATATATATGTCTCGTATTGTACTTTATCGATGCATGTCCACTTACGTGTATTCGTTTGAAACGTAACAAGAGAGTTTGTCTGTTGTTCCGTTGACGCTAATTAAACATTTTACGATGCTCCTCGTTTTTATTGCGTAAGTGAACAATGTACAGAAAACCAAGCGATATCTCTCGTTGATAGAATTACATAATTATAGATCGCAAATCTGAGGAAAAAAAAACTTGACCGTGACGGTAACAATTTTCATGGTCACGGACGATATTTTTCCTTTCTATAGATTATTGGTTCTGCAGTATTCTGCTACACTTGTCAATTTGATTCGCACATTTTTCGAACGGTCGCTGCTTAATACCAACGTTGTTGATCAAGTCTTATTTATTTCTGATCTATCTATACATAATCACTTCTATGGATTATAGTTATCGGAGCTTAGCTCATCATCAAACCTCGTTGATCAGTCTCTAATCGGTCTAATTGTGTTCTGTCGTTGAGTAGTGTCAAAGCTACTTATGTCCACGGGCATATTTTCTACGAAGGTTAATGATAAATAATAATGCTCTATAATGAATGTTTAAGGAAAAAGGAAATTTTTCCAATTCTCGAGATTTTCCAAGCGGCGAACATCAGTACCACTATTTCTTCGATCATTTATCAACTGGGGGCGTAGCTCAGATGGTAGAGCGCTCGCTTAGCATGCGAGAGGTACCGGGATCGATACCCGGCGCCTCCAAAATTTTTTTTTTCTATTAACTCCAATCCAATTTGGGCGAATGTCAAAGTCTTTTCAGCCAACTTCTCGCCACCGTACCGATATATCTATAGAAGTGAATGTGTATAGATATATAGGCAATGTTAAAGTCGCGAGAAGTTGGCTGAAAAGACTTTGACTGGGAAGACTTTGACATACACCCTCCAATTTATATGAACCGATGGCTATGATTCGCGATTTTTTAATTTTGGGTGTATTTTTTCATTTTGGAGCACTTTAAACAAGTCACTTGTAGCAAGTGGCTTGCTTAAGTAGCAAGTGATGCTGGTGCGATGAACACCGGCGCCGTGGCTTAGTTGGTTAAAGCGCCTGTCTAGTAAACAGGAGATCGAGGGTTCGAATCCCTCCGGAGCCTATCATCTCGATATACGAGAGATGTGATTTTTTTTAAACCATTACAATCTGATTAAACATTTTACAGTGCGGTACATGACGCAGTATTGATCTTTTTTATTCGTGTGAAATTCGCGTTGTTGTATACAATTGTTCAACCACAATCACATCAGGTAGAGCGACCTTGTGACAAACGACATGTTTCAACCGTGAAAATTGTAACATCAATGTATGCTGACACTGTCTGAAATCGCTGAATCTCAAATGTACTACATTTGTAAATAAGTTAAGTGGCTAAATAGGCGTAGAATTTTTTTTTTTTTCGCTCTCCTCAAAGTTTAGAGTCTTGAGAATAATATGTGCGAATTTTATTCTTATATTTGGATAAATTGTAAAAGTTATGGGCAACTTCCGAAAATGCGAGATTTAGTACTTTTTTTATCAAGAAAACAGGTCTTAAATTAGGATTAAAAATGAATTTTTATTTCAACCCAGCGCCATTTTGTTAAAATAGTTTTTTTAGAAATCCTACCCGGCGAAAGGTTTTACACGTTACATTTTAGAAATGTTTTTGACATATTTGTTTCGACCTAACCGATCGCTCGCAATCGTGGGAACCATGTTATATGACGGCCATAATAACAGCGTTGTTCAATCTATATTTACACAGAAATTTGTCAACATACCTCAATGTATATACTTTCGAATTAAATCAATTTGAATGAAATCGGACTAACAGTTTTTGAGTTTATAAACCCCGAAATTTACCCATCCTTTCCGCCATCTACTCAGATGTACGTACCCCCTTAGATGTGTTCTGAATTTGGGTAAGATATTTTTATGACTGCCGGCTGTTGGTGTTAATTAAACAGACTGCAGCCTTCGTCAACTATCACGTTTATCGTCGCATATAAAACAAACTTGAAATTTTAAGATCCAATTTCGGCACACAAGTACACATTAAATTATTATTGAAGGTAAAAAACATATATGTAGATTGTTTATCCCTATAAAAAGTTAAATTTTATATTTTCTGAAAATGTAATATCAAGACTCATCAATCTAATTTGGATTAAAAGACGAAAATAAAAAAACGAGAGAAAGAATACCAGTCGCTACTCATGGCTCAACAAAATATATGAATTTTGACTAATTTACCAGATAATAAAAAAAAATTCATTGCAAATATGTCAATTCGATGAAATGTTCATCAAATTTCAATATTGTAAAAAAATGTTGACAAGTCCTGCGATGACTTTAGAATAGATGAGAGTTCACTCGAGTGGCTACAACAGATGAGCCAAGTGATCAACAAAAAAATTAAGGAAGAATAAGTGATGTCTGAATAGTCCAGTTCTGAAAATACCTCACAACGATTGTCATAGAAACGATGGTGAAAGGATAAAATTAAACTGTGGCTATTCAAGGCCGCTTAAATTGATACAACGCAGCGAGAATTACTCACGCGTGCAAATCGTATCACAAGAAACACTATTAAAAGTATTGTCATAAAAATAAATGAATAAATGAAACAAAGACCCAGACAAATTTTTCTTTATCTCTTTTTCTCTCTCTCGCCCATCTTCCAACTACGTAAAAATTGTTAAGAAGGCTTGCGTCCAATCTTCTTGAATCCTTCGAGGTACTAATCATACAAGGTTCATTCAATTTTCTTCTCTCTCTCTCTCTGTCTCTTTTTTTTTGTAATTTCACGGTGGCTACGATAATGTTTCGCAATCGTCGGAGATTCAACCGTAAAATTTATTTTCACAAATTCTCTGTGTGAATAGTCGATGAATTTGAAACGTGAGAGCATCGCTTATTCATCGTGTTTAACGATTTTGCGGCGAGCAACGAGGAGAGCTCGTCTCGCCGGTGCAAACGACTCGGCCAAGGAAATTCGACTATATGTGCTAATTAAATTTTCCCTTTGAAGCGAATATTTTGGCTTTGATAACTCGATTTAACTATGGAATTTTAATACACGGTTTTATCGTTTTGTTACGAAGGATATGGCGTTAGACGTTCGCCATCACTTTTTTTCCCATCATTCCTCGCTTCGTTCATGTACGTTCGATTCGTTTCACTTTTTTTCCTGTTTTTTTTTTGTTCGTACGTTTTTTTACGCCACGCTTGATTTCCGGGTAGAACTGTGTGACTTTGGGTACGAGATCCGGAAGTGCCGAGACCATCGTGGACTCGTTCCGCTTTATCGCTTTTTTTTTTAAATGGTCGAATAACAAAAAAAATCGAGATTATCGAACGTCAGGTTTATGAGGAGCGATGTCTCGTTTCATTTCAATGTCTTATTACTAACAAAAGCGATGATACTCAATTTTTTATGAAATTACGTCCGTATAAGCTTGCAATTTGAATTGATGGAATTACGAGAGCTGTCGTAAACGAGGCCTCGAATATTCATTTTAAGAAATGTGATAACAAATTTTTGTGTAATTGAAAAAAAGGAGCAACGTTCTTATTCGATTAATGAACTAAATGTAAATTCCTTTTGAATTGGGACGAGTTCCATGCTCCTGATAAAATTTGTACCACCGTTTTTTTTTTGTCGATTATTAAAATTTTTAATTTTCTTAATATTCAATTCCCTTCAATTCTCTCAAAATGATGTGAAACCTTTCTCGCTCGTACTCTCTCGCTCCGCAGCGAGCGTCGATAGCGCTATCCCTCTCGCACTCATAGCGAAGATCGCCTTAAACCGATCACGTTATTGAATCAAAATCAATGATATCTATAAATCGACAATCATATTATTTTTCAATCCTGCAAGCTATTGGACTGGAGGCGATGCAAATTGTGCAAATCTCACATGTAACCTCACAAAAACCATTCGAAAAGAAAAAAAAGAAAAACACGACTCAATCACACTTTCGTTAACGAAATTCTCCAATCATCCAAGAATCATCGTTGCCAAAATAATTCTCTGTACAAATCAAAATATATAAAAGCACGGTGCAAAAAAAAACAAACAAAAAAAGCCCCCAAAGAGACTATTTTTTTTTATCATCAGTGCGGTTCGTACGGAGTTCTCGGGCGAGCGTAACCGTCGAAAGTACGAATATACGGTAGGAGCGGTTTGCGATAAATTAAATGTGCGGGAACGTAGAGCCGAAGCATCCGAAGAAAAGCGTTTGCGCCGAGATGGTAGATGAAAACGGAATGGCGTAAGGAACGCGCAAGCACACACATCTCGTGGGTGGGGAAAGGAAGGGGGTGGGGGGTGCGATGGTAGATATCGTGATTGAAAAAAGGACAGTCGATAAGGGCTGATGGTGATGGAGGTCGTGGTGGTACTAGTCGTTGTTAGTTCTTTCTAGCTTTTTGTATAACTGTACGTATAACTGATGTCTATGTGTATATATGCTTTCATATATAGATACACAAACATGTATGACACACATCTATACATTAGGGTGGTCGTTAAAAACGAAGTCTTCAGCGTCCCCTCGTCGAAAGTTTGTTTATGGTGAAAGAAAACGAGGACTTTTCTATTTTTGCAACGATAAAAAATTATAAGAAGAGAAGACCGCGTCGCGATTAATGTTAATTTTTCAGGCGAAATTGCATTTTTTTGGTAATATCTCATCAAATATGTAGATTTGGGAAAAAAACCGGTTATAACCATTCTTTTCATCGAAAAATGTGTATTCATAGAGATATTTTTGGAAAAAACACTTTCATGTTTTTTTCATCGAAGTTTTTGTGTAACCTTTTCATTCATAATATTGTATAATTATGATAAGCAGCAATAATAAAAGACATTTATGGACAATATTATACATTTTTTCTTCTTTACCTGGTTTTAGTGCTACGTTTATTTTTTCGATTGGAGTGCACATCTTGCTATATTTATTTCTTTTCCATATTGCCAAAGGGCCATTGACGGAGTAATTCAGCCCTACAATTATTATATATAATAATATAGAAGCTTTCATTTTATAACATTATAAAATGCGTGTACATATGTATATATTTTTTTCCTCATACATAAGCTCCATGTATATGACATTGTGTGTAGGGGGGTTGTTATAACCCCACCGAGCGACGTAGAACCATCCTCCCGCCCTGCTCATCGATTCATCCCCTTCTTTTCGCACATTGCCGGTTACGTAGGTGCTCTCCGGTTACGTTCGCGCCGAGCTATCGCCACCCACGGCAAGCTCGTCCGACCGTCAGCTCGAGCGGGCCGGAAGTCCACGCGGAAACTCCGCGCGGCGTCCGTGTGTGCTCTCGACGCTCGCGGACGAGCATGCGAACCCCCATCCCGACGAATTTACTTTCGCGATAGAGAGAGAGAGAAAAAGAGAGGGAGAGAGACTGAGACGCCAAACGATGGCGAAAAAAAAAGAAGAACGTAGAGATGAAAAAAGACCAGAAACCGGATAAAAAAACAAAGCGCGCGGAAAACCGGAAAAATCGATGACGGAGTTTCATTGGTCGGAACAGGGAGAAACGGGCTGTGGGGTTGGTCGCGAGGCAGACCGGGGCGTGGCTTGAAGATGAGCTCTCGCTATGTCATCGCTTATATTGATCCTACCACCCGCGCTCTCCCGCGGATATCGTCGACATCGCTACACCCTCTACGCACGATCCCTAATACATATATATTTGTATATATGTATATATATATATATATGCGACACACAACGTGCAACATATTATCTCACCCTCCTCTTGCGCTTCCCTCCTCACGATTCGACCACGCTTGCTCGCTCGCTGGCTCAATCGTTTTATCTCTCTCTCTCTCTCACTCGCTCTCTCTCTTTCTCTCAGCCAACCTGATCGCACACTGCCGTACGCACTTGCACAAATTTGCACGCGGTACACACGTTCGAGATTATTTGCGCACATGTGTGTGTGTGTGTATGTGTGTAAATCCAGCTTCGTGAGAGTCTCGTCGTATTTTACTTTTGGCATCGCACCGTACGGTGACGAAAAATTATGCGGCTGCTATGTACATGGTTCGGATCTTTTTCACAGCGTCGGGAATTTATTGAGAAGACACTTTTTTTTTCAAAACTTATTTTCTTTGTTTTTGCTTTTCCGTGTGTGTTTGTTTGGGGGATTTTTTCCTAATCTGATGTACGACGCTTAGGCAGGAATGGAAATCCATTGAATGAAAATGTATTATGGATATTATTTTCGACAGACTTTTGGAGACGATTGTGGCATGGGGCTATAAGATTTCTTTATGTCTTTGAAATGATTGTGAATGGCTTGGATTGATTGACGTTTTCTTTTCATTCGGTGATAAAGGATTGTGTATTGGATGGCAAGACGCACGATTTTAACGAATCAATTGCGGTACTGCAATTGGACGCGACTTCATAGTTATTTTATTTTATTTTATTTTATTTTATTTTATTTTATTTTATTTTATTTTACTTTATTTTATTTTATTTTATTTTATTTTATTTTATTTTATTTTATTTTACTTTATTTTATTTTATTTTATTTTATTTTATTTTATTTTATTTTATTTTACATGTGACTACGTACTGTGGAATAATTTGCCGTCTTATCGGTGTGCACAGCGATAACATTGATCCTTCCCCAAGATAACGTGTGTCAATGAGTGACGGGAGCATCCACCTTTCATCGGAATTCGCGTACGAACGAAATATGTAACATCGGATTCTCAAACTCCACGGCGGAAGTCGATTTTCGGGCGTACGTCAGAACAATGCTCCACCCGCGTAACCGATTAATATTTAACCGCGATTCATCGGCATCGGTGACACCGATTTTCGGAATTCATCGGATCAATCTCGCAATGTCATTTGCATACGTGATTTCCCCGCGATAACCGGATGTCACGAGTCACCACGCGTGGCACGAAATTTGTTTTACACGTCTAATCGAATTTTCATCGGAAATTTGTCACCGGGCATCGATCCTTCTCATCGGATAGCGATTTCATCTCGTGCTCGAGAATATACTTCGATGTGATCGTCCGAATCAAATTCCCCCAGATTTATGGCGTGAATTTAAACAAAAAGTTGAAACTTTGCAGTTTGCTTTTTCTGCACCGTGAGTGGTGAACGAAGATTCCTCTATGAGGAAGCGTTTTGTTTTTAATTATTTGGCTCCGTTCACTACTTCATGGGAAGTAAATTTGAAGTTTTAACTTGCAGCTTGTTTCGATATTCTTAATATTTATCAATGAGTGTATAAAATTTTAATTTCTCATCAAATTTAAACGTTTTCGTGGATTTCCAAGAAATTCAATGCTGAACCACCCTTGACGTTAATTTATGGAAATCCATGAGACTGAGCATGGCAAGCGAAATATTTTTTAATCGGGAGAGGTTCAAAACTGGAAAACTTTATTCGACCTAAAATCCCAATCCGTATAGCCGATCTTCGATAAATTTTATATGTATGATACCATGGCTCGATGATATTTTACACTCGTAAAGAATTGGGTTTCGATTGGTTGAAGTCAACGGTAGTTATTCCGAAAAAGTTGATTTTTCGAAAAAATTCAAAATTTCATACAATTCGAATTTCTCAATAGATTCAGCTCAGATGCAATCCTATGTAACTGTGGGCATGACTCTATATGTGAAAAACTATACCGACAAATATCTCAAAATTTCCGGACTCTAGAGTGGTAAACGAAATTTTTTGAAAATCTCAAAACGCTGTAAAATCCGAGCGAATGCGTTAATTGTCAAAAAAATTACGTATTAAATAGATATCATAAGGCACCACACGTGTGCAAAATTTGAGCGCTGCACCTTGAACCGTTCTCGATTTATACACTTTTGAATTTTTGAGGGTCAGTCCATACAAACAAACACGCGTGCATCAGGACATTTTCTGCAAATGTGATTCCCGAATGTTTCAGAACACGTTGAACATGTCAACATCAAAGTCCCAATGAAAAATCTTTGGACCGTCACAAAGCTTCCTCTTTGAGGAAGCAAAAAGAAGAAACAAAAAAATAACAAATCTTTGACTGAACAATTTTTGGCGAAACATTTGTTTCGGTATATCTTGACCCTAAATTCATTCGCCGTGTCAGTTTGAAGAGGTGCGGTGGGATACCCGTCGATCAGCGGGGGGTTTGCTTCGCCTCGGTGGGACGAGATTTATTTATTGACAGAAGGCGGGTGCCAGCGACTCGAGTGTTGGATGCAATAAAAACTGCGGGACTTCCCCTCCCCTCTCCACCCCTTCGACCTTCCTCACCCGCCGCCGTCCCACCCCGCTACGTTTTGCTACGTAGTCGGTGATGCTGCACGGTGCAACGTCAGGATATTCTGTTTACATTGATTAATTGCACGGATCTTTACGGTGAATGTACGCCAAGGGGGCGGACATCCCCGATCCAACGACACCCCACATTTTTTTTCAACGTGTCCAATCGTTACAAGTATATCAATCCTGAATATCTATATATGTAAATATATATTTTTTTCAGTCTCCCGGAGCATCGAGTTGACAATTAATAATTGACAGATGAATTATTTTCAATGTCAATGAAATAATAAAACACGACTTCGTACATTTTTCCGTCTTTTAGGAGAAAGAGGTTTTTTTATAATTTGAGAGATTGAGATTTTTCATCAATTTTTTTTTATAGAAATTCCCTGTCCCTTTCTTGGAGAAACCAAGATCTTAGTTATCAAGAAAAAGACATGAGATTTTTTGAAAAATATTTAATGAGAAATTTTTTTGATAACTACGATCTGGGTTTCATCGAGAGATAAATTTCCTATCAAACAGTTTGTTTAAAAATGTCATGTCCATTCCTTGATAACCAAGACCTGGATTTTCGTAGGCATACATTTTTCATCGAACAAGGCGAATAAGATTTTGGAGGATTTGGCACAGGTATGAAAAAAAATGAAAAAAAAAGCAAAAAAATCAATTGTCCTAGTTCCGGACATGGTCGTGTGTACAATGCCGGCGGTGGTCTCTCCTGATCAATAGTTTCCTTCCGTTGTTGTTTTGTGGATGAGCGCATGATTATATGGCCACGTAGGGGTTGCGAGGGGGGGGGGGGTGGAAGGGCGCGAGGCAGGGTAAGCTTCGAACGTGGAAGGCTCTCTGGTCATGGAGAACCCCGGCAATGCGTTCTGAAAAGTAACGCGGATCTATATTAAGCTCGGCCATGTGGGCCTTAGTCACGCTGACTATGGCATATGGCAGAGTCATGAAGCCACTAGGTGGTCCGCAGTATATTACACTACCTGTCGTCGAAACGTTACGCCCAGTCCTCCACACACGCACGCACACACACATACCATTATGATCACACTCGTGCGTGCGTATCTGACAACACAGGACTGGCCTTTGCACTTTATTTTACTCACTATTTTTTTTTTATTCGTCCTCACTCATCCCCGACAATCATCATCGTCCGTATAGCGGCAAATTGCTTCTATCGAACAAACGACGACAAGGGATCGAACGAGTACTGAAAAAAAAATATGCTGCGAGTTAAAACTTGCAAATCGCTTCCACATAATTTTGGGATATTTCACGAATCTGTTGCTGTATGAGAGGGCATTGTAATTTTTTTTTTTAATTCTGAATCGTAGAGAGGGAACGCAGATTTATTTATGATTAAGGATCTTGTTTAATTTTAATTCTTTGGCTCTGAATTGTAGGACGTGAACGAAGATTCCTTTATGGTGAAGCATTTTTTTGTCAAATTCATTGAAAGATTAAAAAATGCAACCTTGGGACTTTATATTGCATAAAACTGAATATTGCAATTTTTCAATTGATTATTTTCTTCAAAAGGCTAACGGTTGAAACTTTTGAGCTAATAATGATAGGATAATTTCGGGTCAATGATATAGGGGAGTAGAGTGAAAAGGGAAGGGAAAAAGACATTGGGCTAAGATTTCCTTAACCGAATCTAATCGTCGAACTTGAATTAAAATAAATGAAAAATTGAACCAAAATTTATCTCTTTCTTGTTGTACTGGATTTAATGTAAATTTTTCGATGATATATCGTAATTTTTATGTCCAAGTATCTAAAAAACGTTCAATTACAAATTTCTTAAATCGTAGTTAAAATTCGAACCCGTGAGAATAATTTTTTTATTTTCTCGTATTTTATTGTTTGTTGGGTCGGATATTAATTTGTTTCATTGCAATTACATGTTGTTATGAGGCAAGTGCATTTGCATCGTATATGGGGGGTATAGCTCAGTGGTAGAGCATTCGACTGCAGATCGAGAGGTCCCCGGTTCAAACCCGAGTGCCCCCTCACCTTATCTTTTTTTTCCTGTTTCACGTTTTTTTCGCGCACCCGCGATTATATTATTTTTGTCGTGTCACATAAGTCAAAGTCAACAAGTCGAAGTATGTATGTACATGAACGAAAAAATTAACGACGATCGTCAATTGGGGGGTATAGCTCAGTGGTAGAGCATTCGACTGCAGATCGAGAGGTCCCCGGTTCAAACCCGGGTGCCCCCTCATGATATATTTTTTTTTTATTTCTTAGGATGCATGTCAAAGTCTTGGGTGTATGTCAAAATCTTCCCAGTCAAAGTCTTTTCAGCCAACTTCTCGCGACTTTAACCATTGCCTATATATCTATACACATTCACTTCTATAGATATATCTCTACGGTGGCGAGAAGTTGGCTGAAAAGACTTTGACATACGCCCAAAGTCTTTCGAGCCAAAGTCTTTTCAGCCAACTTCTCGCGGCTTTAACATTACCTATATATCTATACACATTCACTTCTACAGATGTATCGGTAAGGTGATGGCGAGAAGTTGGCTGAAAAGACTTTGACATGCGCCAATTCTTTTCCGATCTCACATACAGTAGAACTCAATAGTCCAATTCACAATAGTCCAAAACGTAGCAACCCTCGCGGATATCTTGCGATTGAACGCAGTAATTCTCAAATTGGAGTAATTTAAGCTGTACCTTAAAAACGGTCAATTTCAATTGATGATGCTGATAACTTTCATGTCAGGAGTATAATTTTGACAAACATAATATTGGTAATAAATTAATTTAGGAAAAAACCGCATGTATACTCCGAATCCTGATCGCGTGACAGATAACGAGCCACACGATGAAGTAGCCACCCACGCATGCGTCATTGAAACCAACACGGAGCTCAGCATGACGTTAATTGTCACGAGAACTCTCTATCGAGACTCTTCGACTGAAGCAGATGAAAAAAAAAACACCGATAGAGGGTGTCAGGGCCTACTGATCGATTGATTGATAAACAACGACATCCGAACAATTATTGTCGTTAGGACTGAGAACGAAAAAAAAAAGAAAGCTTTTCAAGTGCGAGTACTTTTTCTAACCCTCTCTTCTATTTTTTTCTAAACGCATGTAGCATACAAAAATCAACAAAAGACAGACGAGATATCCTCGTGCTGGTGTCTATCTGCTAATTCACTCTTTCTCGCTCGACTCTGCTGTTTGCAGTTGACCACAAGCAGAAACAAAATAAGTTTTCAAAATAAAGACCTCGGACTTTTGTTATAATTTTCCGGTAAGCTTCAAGCAAGGCGTTATAATTCCTTTTTTTTTAATTTTAGGATCAGTAGTGTTGGAAACGGACGGCAATGCTCATGTTCGCCCACTGGTGAAGTGCGCATGTGCAATGTCATGTCAATCATGTGCGCCTCTAGGCTGGAAATCGGTCACTTTGCGCCCGCTTCGCATGGATGAAATGACACGTTTTCGAGGGGGGTCGGCCAAAAAAGAAGTTTTTATCTTGATTGAATTACATTCTCGGCTTTTCCGGAAATTTCAATATTTTGAGGGTGAGAATGATGTGACGGGATCGTGAACGATGCCGTATGTATAAATATGAGGCTGAACGTGCGAGAAGGGAAAGGGGGGAGACTGCGGTACACGGATCACGAAGATAAATCACTCGGTTGTCATGGGTGAGCACCTGCGTTCTAAGCCAACCACCTACCAAACGTTAAGGCCTTAAGCCCGTACTAAATATTCCGACAAATCCCGTGAAATAGTCGCGACTTGTGTGTGCGTATGTGTGTGTGTGTGTATTGGGCTTACCGAATATGGAAGTCGATAGTGCCAATTGGACGATTGCCAAATGGAATGCATATCCACACGACCTAAGTCCCTTCATCGGCCCCCATGGATAGGCTCATATGAACTTACAAGTCTCACCACATATGCGGCCACCGATGAAGATCCCCGTCCCCACTTCCCCATTGAGTCTTCTCTTCTCTCTCATTGCCAGGGATGAGTATTCATAAGATAGAAATTGTATTTCAAATGCTTTTTTTAACTCTCTAAAAAATTACTGTGATAAATTAACATGTAAAAATTGATACTGTCGAGTTTATGTCACAATCGTAAACAATTCACACGAATAATTATTTTATAGTGCATTTTCATATTCAACAATTGCCATGATTCATCATGATTTTATCAGAAAAGTATTTCGAATACAATTTTTTTCGTTTCATAATAATTATTACATATTATACATTTTATTTAATAATATGAACCGAAAATTCAACGATGACAAATCAATTATTTTGCTTGCAGTTGCCTTAAATTAAAATAATGATAATAATATTCTGATAAGATGTTTTTCAGAACTCGAGAATTGGTAACGAAAAAAAAGTTGATTGACAAAATAATATGAAATTTCGTTAAATAACTTCGTTCTCAATAATCTATGTAAAGATTTGCTTCATCACACTTTTTCTGAAAAATGTATTCGTTTCGTTATCTATTGTACAGTCGTAAAAAAAGTTTGATGAAAAAATTCACTGAGCGAAAAAAAAAAACGAAAAAAAATTCAATAAAAGTTTCGCCGATTGATTATCAAGCCACGAAGAAAAAAAAAGTAATCGTCAAGCCGAAACAATCATCGCCGATCGGTAAAGATCTGCCGACTGCATCGAACGAACGGGTCGAGGGGGAGGGAAGGGGGGCGGGGAGAAGAAAGGTCAGTGCACATTGTGACGATAAATCGGATCGTTTCGTTGGCAAAGTGAAATAAGTCAGAGTGGCCAGATGGCGGATGACGCCGGGGTAATCCGCCATTACCGTTAGCAATGATCGGGAGAATCACCCCCTGGCTCCGACGACAATCATTTCGATTCATGGGGCTTTACGGGGATTTTTCAAGCCGACGAAATACGACGGACGAGCGCAAGTTGTTACCAAACGACATCAAGTCGAATAATCCTGAGTCGAAACTTTCACCTCATGTTTCAACTTATTCACCTTATATGTCCGAATTGGAAGCTGTAAGTGAGATTAAAATATTTTTTGTCAGGGTTCCGTATCTCTAAACGGTAACGAAGGTCACGATAAAATGGTAGAATGGTCACGAAGGAAGATCACAAGCCACAATTTAAGGGAAAAATCCGAAAATTATAATTTTCTAATTCTACGTCCAATTATTATTATTAAAACTTTTTTTCACTTAGGTTTCAATTCCAATGGGGTGTCAAAATGTTTTCATTACCTTCGATTCACCTTTCGAGTGACTATGCAAAAAAAAAATGTCTCTCGTTAGTTCACCTTCGTTCAACGGTGTCCAAAATTGGTAAAAAATGGAAGATTACTGCAGGTTATTAGGGTTGGATAAAAGCTGAAACGCACATAATAAAATGCTTCTAACTCCGTCCTACTTTAAACCTTCTTTACCCTAAAAGTGATGTTTAAATAAATTGTAACAAAGGTGAAAATTAGGACTTGGAATCGCACAAGCTGGTTCAAAAGCAAGACTCCTCGAGTCTCATTGCTGTGTTGAACGCACACAAGTGCACACACACACACACACAAAGTGATATATCCGGGCATTTCGAGTCCCAGAGTGACTGCGCGTTGTCCCGCAACGTCTCTTTTGTTCTTATCACGTTGTGTCTCCTGCTGATCTTGTCAAACGCTCTCGCTACCTTTCACCCTTTGTTGTTTATAATTTTTTTTTTTCATCTCTTTTTTTCCATTTTTTTGTTTTCGTCATCTCATTCTGTCTTTTATCGTTTTCGCGTTTTATTCTTTCTCTCTCTTTTGTTTCTTTCTCTCTCTCTCAGTCTCTCTCTCTCTCTCTCGGGTTTTTGCCGTGACTGGTTGGGCTCTTCCTACGCCAGCTCGTCCATGCCCATTGATATTGGGACCGTGACGAACAAATCTCGGCTTGATGAAAGGCGCACTACAATACGAGTCTGGATTACACGTTGAACCGCTTTTACTCCCTCGTTCCACCCACGCTTTATTCATTCCAAGTTTTTTTTTTTTAATTCTCTTTTCATTTTTTTTTTTTTTTCATCGATGCGAAAACGGAATTACGGTTCGATTGGAAGTCTGTAGTCGACGTTTACGCATGCGTGGACAGTGGAAAAATGATGTATGTACTACGTCGGAATTTTCATATCGCAGCTCGTGGTGATTATTATTGAAAGAATTGTAATATTTTTTGTCGTGCTTTTTAATGTTTGTTGCAACGATTTTTTTTTGTATATTGAGATTTCAAAGCTTTTATGGCTTTTTTATTAGTCTCCTTATTTGACAGATCTGTAGAAATGGCGAAACAATATTTAAAGCTGAAAACTCGTAATATATGATTTTAAAAACTCCGAGCAATGGCAAAAACTATCGGAAAAGTCAATCAGAACTATTTGAACGAAAAATTATTTTTTTCTGGTTCATATTTTACTTGACTGATTTTTTAAATCTTCTCATTTTATATCTCCAAAAATTGTGAAAAAATATGTAATGCTTCAAACTCGTCATACAAAGTACTATATATTCTTTAGAATAACTATAATTCTTTGAAAGTCATTGCATATAATTCTATTACACAAGATATTTATTGAAAAGTTATTCACGTTTTCAGATTGTGATCGAGTGACCCTTAAAAGTATGCTGCAAAAAATGTTTAAACGATATTAATTACGAAATTATGAATATACGATATAATTGAAATTGTCGATAAGACTATTCACCTCTTTCGTTTTTTTTTTTTCGTTTGTTTATTTTCACGTTCATCTTCTCTTAATAGTTACAGGAAGCTGCAGGTCTATGGGACCATTGAGAAACGGGGATGAGGGTCGGAATGACATTTTACGAGTCGAGTCCACCGGCGGGAGGAGGGAGGGGGGGGGGCGACGCAAGGCGATCTAATTTAATTGACACCCTAATAGCGCTGGGAGCCTTCGGTGCCGTTTCGATGTACGACCGACGAGCCCGAAGTCTCTCGTGAGGGTGAAACGTGACGGTGAAATAGTGTTAGTAGGGTGGTTAGGATACGTAGGAACGCATGGGGCGAAGACAATTGAATTTCATGGAGGCAGGGGGGGGGGTTGCCCGCTTAACCGACTAATTGGTTTACTCGTGTTGCTCGAAGGGTATCAATTTTTCGATAACTCTCTCGCGGTTCAACATATTTTCGACTCACTATCACGACAATCGTCGCGTTCGTTTAATTTACGCCGTAAAAAAATACGAAAAATTGTTGTCGATGTTTTTCATGAAACTCGTGAAAATAAATTCATTAATATTATTGCAAAATTTTTATTGTAAAAAATATGAAATATATTTATTGTAAATACACTAGGCACAAGAATTAGAGGATGAGAAAAAAAATGAATTAAAGCTTTAAATTACTAGTTTTGAGATCCTGAGTTGAAATATTTTTATCATTGACCGTTTCGGAGTGATTATGGAAAATCAGTGGCAACAATGTTGCCTGATTGTTTGCCTGCCTTTCAAGGGGTCCATGGACTTCAATAATTTTTTTCAGTGAATCCATCCAAATCATTAAAAAAATTCAGATTTTTTTTGCATGTTCTCTAATGGTCCTGTCTAGTCTAGTAATAAAATGTTAAAATGTTGATTGTAAATACGGTAAAATATAAATTGTAAATATGTTAAAATACAAATTGTCAATAATGTCGTGTAATTTTTTTATAACGACAATGTTGATTGTCCAAATTCACGGTAGACTGATTAATCAAACTGTGATGGTATGAAATCGTTGATTTAATTGAAATCCCATCGACTCGGAGATTGGCAATTTCAATAATGACAGACTTTTCGAATTATCTGGTTCGACGCAATCACGTTTAAAATTATCGTCATTAGAGAAATTGCAACGTCACTATTTATACAAAATTTCGCGAGTCGAAAAAAAAAACAAGTATTTATATAGATTGAAAAGGTTATTGGTGAAATTTTCGTTGATTCACGAATAATTAAAGTCCGATCTGCAAACCCCTAAAAAAAAAAGAAATCACTGTCTACTCCGCGACCACGAACTATCAACAATTCCGGATATTCTGACCCTCGGTTCGCAAACTTTTACGACCTGAGAGGTTAAAATTTCTGAACCTCCGAGAGCACCGGTACTTCAAAAAGTTTGAGAAACCTGACTGGGGGAAGGGGGGGGGGGGTGGTTACGAGGGCGGAGTATAGGGTGGATGAAGATCTCTCCGAGTTATCGTACTTAACTCGCCAGTCAGCCTCCTCGTCCCAAACAACCGACGATTAAATTATACGCTGATAACAACGTTTTACAACCACTCCTAACGTTCAAATTTCTCATTAACAATTCATCCACCCTCCCCTCCTCTACCTCCCCTCTTCCGGCCCCCGAGCTTTTAATCGCATCGAGTGATTTTAATAATTTCGAAGAAATTACGTTTCATTGCAAATTTGGAACATAATAAATCCACATCCAATATTATTCGTCGAGAAAAAAAATTGAAATTTCTTCGTTTTTTCAACCATAACAAAATAATATTATATTCATTAAAATGAAGTCGAAAAAAAACCTTTTCGCAATTTCTGATTCTGTGGTATATTCAACCGATTAAGCATCGAAATGTTCGTTCTATATATATTTTTTTATTATTTTGTATAAATGTATATTTTTTAAAATAAGGAATTAGGGAATATAATTTTTTTTTCCAATCTCGAATCAATCCAAGAATTTGAAAAATACAAAATGGACGACGCATCGCCACGTCTGTGTGAAAAAATCAATTGGAATTATTATTTTATCATCGCTTGTCACTCATGAACGCTTATCGTCGCATTCGAAACTCGAGCGAGCTACGATTTATTTAATCTCTTCTTTTAATCTCTTCCAAAAAAAAAACTTGCGTTCCACTCGAACAGTCTGACGGAATTTTCTCGTCCGTGTGTGTCAGTGTTTTCGAGTGCAATCAGATAAAACACACTATCAGTCACGTTCGTTTCTGTCCCAAAAATCTATTTTCAGCCGAAAACAAAACTTCATAATAATAATAATCATAATAGATAAAATGAAAAAAAAATACGAGCAACATGAAAGAAACAAAAAAAAACTATAACAATGAAATGCATCTCAACCGAACGCGTGACACGCCAAAAGACGTGGCGAAACGAAAAAAAAGCTTCGACGAACCAAAAAAAAAAACAAAGGAAAAATAAAATAAACAAAGTGTAAAAAGCGAGTGGAAAAAAAAATATATCGTAGGTGAAAGGGCACGACGCCGTCCAGGGAAATGCGCACCCCCGACAGAACAGCGGCTAGGACGTTGCAACGGATCAGCGAGAGACGAAAAATGAAAGAAAAAAAAAAGAACGAAAGCGAGAGGCGCTCGTCGAGGGAGCGAAGTCGCCGAGAGACCGTGGATCGTAAATTCTCGCGAATATAACTCGCTGTGAAATATGAAGGTGGCTACGTTCTGCATATGTCATACGGTGACTATCGCGTTTTCTCTCTCGCTCGTACGTGCGTTTAACGTGCAGCAAAACTATCGCCACTTCGACCATACATACACATATTCGTGTGTGTGTGTATATATGTCTATGTGCGGGGCGAATGTGAGTGTACAAAGTCGGTACGAATGTTGAAATAAAAAAATTGTTTCAGTTTGCTTCATAACGAAAGTTCGAAAAAAATTAATTCAACGAAAAAATTGAAAAAAAACACACACATCAAAACAAACTTAAAATATCCGTTGAATTGTCGAAATGAATAAAAAAGGATAAAGTACTCGCGATATTCTATTTTTCTTATTTTGTTTTTTTTGTCAAACCATTTTTTTGCAATATTCGTTATCATAATGCAAATTGCGATAAAATTTGTTTCGTTCCAACATTGTCATCGATTCCGTTCGGTAGCTGTGAGAATCTGAATTGAATTTTTGTAGGCCATTACACACATACGTACATCCGGACGTTTTCGTCAAATGCGTTTTCTCAAAGTTTTAGCACATTCTGAACACGCTGACATGAAGATCTCAACAGAAAAAAAATGTACCCACCTCCAAGAGGAAGCAAAAAAAAATGAAGAACCGCGAATATCGGGTACGTGATATCTTGTTCGGATGCAAGATGGAGGTAAGAAATTGTCGAGCATGATTTGTTTCTCTCTTTTTCTTTTTTTTTTGCGTTTGCTTTGCGAATCCGTTGTGTGCGTGGTACATGACGATGGGAGAGAGAGAGAGAGAGAGAGAGAGAGAGAGAGAGAGAGAGAGAGAGAGAGTGGAGTGCTACCGGTTGAGAGGGGAAGGACGCCGGAGGAAAAGGGGGTTGAAGCTACGAGAGGCGAGAAAGCTCGGGCCGGCACCTCGTGCGCTTGAAAAGCTCCGTAAAGCACCGCACAGATGGGGAAAGAGAGTGTCATGTTTCCATGGCAACTGGGGGGTTCCGACTCCGCCTATCTCGACGTCTGGTCCCTCGTTCGATATCGAGCAAGCAGATCTCCCATTCTATCTGTCTCTCTCTCTCCCTCTCACTCACTCCCTCTCCCTCCCTCTCATGCCCATTCCGTTCCCCATACCTACACCCCGAATCCCCGTCACGTCCTCTTCTCTCGTACTCGTCGCAAGTCCATGCTATCAATGCCATTGGCATTACTCTTTTCTTTATATCTTTTCTCTCAGCTTTTTTTTTTGTTTTTTTTTCTGCTCTTATTTTTTTTTGTCTTTCGTTTTCTTTTTTTTATTTTGGGTGCGGATCGAAGTTCCGAATGTTCCATGATCCGAAGGCTTAAAATTCTGAATATGCGATTTTTCGACTGGACATGGTCACGACAGCTCATTTCGGTATAATAATCATTTTTCGGAACATTGACATTCGAAGTTTTGTCGGGTCGGAAAATTTATTTTCGAAACATTTCGATTGTGGGGTTCGAGGTTTTTCAGATTTTGCTACATCATCCGGTCGTCAACCGGAAAAAATCGGAGATTCGGATTTTCGAGAAAATTTAATTTCGAACAAAAACAATTATCGGAATTTTGAGCCTTTGAGAACTTTGAGCCAAACGAACATTCGGAAGTTCGATCCGCACCCTTTTGTTTTTTTTTTTCTTTTTCGTAATTTTTTTTTCCCCATCTTCTAATTCCACTTGTTCGAGGACCAACATCCGCGCTACGACCATATCTTCGAACTGTGTTTGTCTGGCTTCTTCTTCGGGTTCTTCCTCATTATTACGCTTCGCCCGTTCCTTCCGTTCATTTCTCATCTCATTCTTCGTCGTCGGTCTACGTTCTTCGGTCGTTCTCCGCGTCTTCTTCTCTCAGGACGCTGCCTTATTCGGCACTCGGCATCTTCTCGGTTTCACACAACTATTTCACCTATGAGAGTTTCTCGATAATGAAGAATCGGCTTTGACGATTTTTTTTTTGTTTGTTTTAGTTTTGTTCTTTTTTTTTTTAGTTTTTTTTTTTAGGCGTGGACATTTTTATAACTGCGGACACGCAGCGGTATTCACGGTATTGCGGACGATGAAGCGAGCATGTGTGTGTGTGTGTGTGTTTGTGTGTGTTTGTGTGTGTGTGTGAGAGCAATGCGAAACGCATTCCTGGGGACCCTCGCTTTAATTTAGTTGAGTGCAACGCAGTACAAGCGCAACGCCTGCACGCTTCTCGGGTGCGCTAACTGCTCTTCGCGGTGGCGGCGGAGGGGGAGGGGGGGGGGTCCTGGCACCCGGGGTTGGAACTGCCTTCGGCTTGAATGACAGCCATCCGTGACGCGACTCTGTCATTCGTCATTGTTTACTTCGATTTTGATAATCAGCTTTTGACGATGTGCGATATGCAACTGTGTGTGTATGCCTTGTCGCGTTATTTCTATGACGTTGCGATTTTTCCCCCAATTTCTTATTATTATTATTATTTTTGTTTTTATTAGATTTTTGGTTTTTTTCTTTTTGGGTCGTTTTGGAGGATGGTTCATTGGGATTTCTTTTTTCTTTTGCCAATTTCGAAAACTGGAACTGTCGTGAGGTGACACTTTGTACGTTTTATCGCAAATATGAATGACGGTGCATTATTATTATCAATATATATTTTTTTTTACTTTTGGATCGGATTTGGAAATTATGATGAGCCGTCTATCGATTATTCATTTTGCATGAACGAATTATTTATTTTACATGAATATATAAATATGCGACGATGTTATTATATGTTTTTTTTTTCGGCATTGTTTTGCAAATTTTGATGTTCCATTAGTGTTTAATTTTTTTTTTTTTTTTTCAGTACAAACGTCGGGACAATGTTTGATGCAACTTTACACATTCTATGGCATGCATACACCTATATGCGACGTTGCATTTTTTTTGGGATTTTATTGAACGATGTAGCTTCAAAAAACAATATTTGAAAAAAAAATTGCAATGCAACTAATATACCATTGATTGCATATAAATATCAAGATGCAATTTTCGTCGACGTTTTATTTCTTTTTTTTTAAATAGAATGGTCGAAAGACTGGGGGAGGAATAGGAATGACCGCGGTGACCAGGAAACGCGCTTGCGAGGGTGAAAGCCGGGACGGGGGCGTCGACCACCCCGTGGCCGCCATCATTGCGAGACGCTGGTTTGATCGTCTCTCACAAACGACGTTATCCCAAAACGTATTATCTACACGATCCTCTTTTGGCGTACTCTCACTCACTCACGATTCATAGTTATTGTCACAGTTGAATAAAATCGAAATACATCATTGGTCATGGAGCAACATAATTGATACATTTTATTATTCCCTGAAAGCAACAATTCCCACCTCGATCGTCACAGAAACATCTTGCCACTGAATTTTTACTTTCTCAAAATAACAATTCAAATGTCCACAATCACCTAAACAACCAAACAAGAAAAAACACATACCATCAACCCCAACCATTTTATCATTTTCATAATCATCACACAACTAAAACTAGACGATAAGAAGTTTGCAAGAATGCTTTCTTATTGATGAATCGTCGGTCACTACCTACGATTCGGAGGAAGCAAATTGCAAGTTTCAATTTGCAGATTGTTTTCTTTTACTTGTGAATAAATGGTATATTGTGTATTAAAGAAGGCGATTCGGAGGAGTGTGAAGCTGCAATCGCAAGAGACAAAATCGTCCTGGGTCCGTGATGGACACGATACTGTTTGTCCAGGCCTCCAGGCCCACTTTGAAAACACTCATTCCATGCCGATGAAGCTCTGAACTGAAATCGGTCACTTTGACAAAAAGATTTTCAATTCAAATGCCACAAAATCCAAATCAATCTCTCTCCTCTTTCTTTCTCTCTCTCTCTCTCTCGATCATCTTCAACCTCATCACCAATGACCCCCAATAACTACCCACCAAAATCATCTCAAACATTCGAAAGTAATAAAACAAAATAAAAAAAGAATGCTAAAAAAACTCATAATAAAACAAAATCCAAAAAACATGCGGTTCTAATACTCATAAGGTATATCTACACCACAAACACACATACACAAACCCACACGTACGTATATATATATATATATATATATATATATATCACGATTGTGTGTGGACGTTGTCCGAGCGATGGCGGGGCGGGCAGTGGGGATGATCGACGTAACGAATTCGCGGCTGGTACTTAAGGGGTGCGGCGCAGGCGTGCCGCGAAAGCTCTCTCGCACCCCCACCTTCGCATCCCCACCACCGGCATCCTCCCCGTACAACGTCGGAGGATGTATATACCAGCGACGGACTCTGGTCGAACGTGTGGTGGTGGCGCGTGTTACACGCTTTACACGATTACACAACCAAGATGCGAGAGTTTGGTTGGTTGCAGACAACCGTGGCAAACCTAGTAGCGGCGGGAGGGGGGAAGGGGGCACACCCTACTCCTCCACATTGCCCCTTGCTTCTCGTTCGTACATATGGACCTATATATATTTGTGTATGTATATATGTCAAGGTGTCTTAAGATGAGGCAAATTTTTTTTAATTCTTCGAAAAAAAAACTCTTCCGTTTTACAGCGACGGCAAATAAAAAATAGTAAGTTTGTAAAATTTATTCTTCGAAAGATATGGGACCTAGGACTTTTTTTGTGATTTTCCGGTGAACCACGAGTATGGAGTTATATTTTATGATTTTTTCGAAATTTAAGGATCAGTAGTTTCGGAAATAAGGGGTTGGGGGGTTGGAAGAAGACTATTTTTGCATATTCTCTAGAGTATCTCCTCGAATATGCTGTTCAAAATTACGAAAAGAAAAAACATATTTGTGTATTCCACATAACAAGCCCTTACAAATGATATCCCCAACATGATACATGAAATTATTTTTTTTCCTTCGATTACCTCATTTGCCCCCTCTTCAAGTCACATATGAATATTTTTCAAGTGTTAACTAGTGCAAAATATGTGGGATAATAATTTTTTTTATTACCATGACAAATTTCAAGTTTCTACGTAGCATGGTTTCCAAGAAAATCGGCTGTGACAGATGGACAGACGAGTGATCTTATAAGGACTCCGTTTTTTCCCATTGGAGAAACCCTAAAGAAAAAAAAAATATTCAAGACAATAAAATGTTTACTCGTTGATCAAAGTCAAAATCGAATTCGCAAAAGCGGAACCTCTAAATATTGTCCGATTGGGCTCGAATTTTCACAGATTTCTCTTATTGGTAACTACTTCGAATCCAATAACTGCCAGTAGAATAAAAAAAAACTTTGCATTTTTTTCAACACACCCTGATATGTATATGTACCACACACCAGTTTCTCCCTCGTTCATGGTATCTAGCCGTCAGAACCGCGCTACCGCCTCCACCACCCACGCCAACGAAACGCACCTTCGGCTTCTCGGGTCTCTCCGTCTGTTATCTATCCGTCTCACGCGGTGGCGGCACACAGTCGGCACACGGAAGCACGTTCCCCTCGTCCGTCGTTGTGTTCTCTCTCTTCCTCTTTCTCTCTCGCTCTATCTCTCTCTTTCTCTCTCTCACTCGTCTCGTCGCTTCCGGATCCGAGTCGCTCGAGAGAATCCCCATCGACGACGAGAGAGCGCCCCGTGTTAAAACCGCACAGTCCAACCGTCATACGCTAATGAATACGTCGCGTGAATATACATTTTCGTCGCTACCAAATCCGTGATTAACCGTTAACGTATTTTTTTTATATTTCGTTACCAATTAAAACAAAAAATATTTATCCGTGATTATTTTTTTTTTTCTGAACAATCGAAAATAAATAAATGAGAAAAAAATTATACGACGATTAATTGGCGGAGATAAATTTTTCATATTTATTTTGGGGGATGAAGAAAAGTTGTTGTTGTTGTTGTTTTATTTTTTTTTTCGGGGGTAGATGGAGGATTGATGGTGGACCGCAGTGTGAGAAATTGCGACTGATTAATCGAACGGGGAGGCTGTAAATACGAGTGACTGATTAAAATAACAGTTATATTTATGAATATATATATAGATAAATATATATGTATATATTTATCTATATATGTGTGTGTGTGTGTTTGTAAATATATCGACGTAGCGAGTGTAATTTTTTTTTTTCAATTCGTTATCACGATAATGTCGATAACAGTGGGAATAAAGAAAAAATTGGACGTGACAAATGTCGACTAACAAAACGGCTTATGGACTATAAATACATTTAAATAAAGAAAAAAAACCGTTAAATGCAAAATACACATGCGTGAAAAAATTCATGAACAATCAGCTAACCGCTAAAAAATTTGGGAAATTCTTCATCTCCAAAAGTCATCGATGACAGTGGAACGAATGCCAACTAAGGACTATAATACAACTCAATCATAAAAAATTGAAAAAATATAAAAAAATATTGATCTATTGACATCGCAACGTTAGAATTTTCGGTAAACTTCGTCACCTCAAACATATTATCAACCAATAAATAACAACAAAAAAATTAAAAACAAAACAATCGAGTAAGAAAATCGTCTATTAATATCAATGCATGCACTCGATGGCAACTGATAATACGAAATGAATCAAATAAAAAAACACACACACACAGAAACACGCCTGGAAAATCTTTAAAACATATATATATATTCACGACCGCACAAATTCACACACATTATAAAAACATAACAATAATAATTCATGAGCGTTGGAATTGACGATGAGATCGAAAAAGTAGAGAATCTTCCCCCCCCCCCCCCCCCTCGCTCCTCCCCCACCCCCGCCACGCAAAAGTTCCTAACCCCCACAAACAAGAAGAAGACCGCGGTCGCGCGAGAGTATAAAACATTTTTGCGTTCCTCTCGACAACGTCGTCGTCTTCGTCGTCGTCTTCTCGTCTTCCTCGTGGTCGTTCGGCAATGTTCGAACCGTCGATCCCGGAATCCGCGATCGTGCGAGTTTCTTTATCGTCATCCCCGGTACCACGTGACGAACGAAATCGCATTCTGATCCGCGAATCCCAAACCATCCCGACATCGTGAACGCGAGTCCGAAGCTCCGCCGGGTCGTGGAGGGGGTGAATCCGCGGACGGTGGGGTGGGGGGGAGGGGGGTCGGGAAGAGCGGAGAGTTGCGGAGGGGTAAAGGGCCGGGGACGTTTTAGTTCGGTCCGCAAAAGGCGGTGCCGGGCGTTTGAAAAATCGTCGTCAAAACGTTGAAGCGCAAGTCGCGGGGATAGAGATCAACGGGAAGGCGCGCGCGCGGCAAAACCCGAATCCGAACCCGTTCGAACTTTTTCATCGGGGGACTTGGAGAACCGACGGGGCCCTCCCCCCCCCCCCCCCCCCAGTCCGTCGGCCCTTGGCGACGAAACCGCCCCGCGCCGACGATTTACATCGTTTGGAATCGGCGGGCCTCTTCGAACCGATAATTTACATCGTCACGCGTGTAAAAACCGCGTCATCGATCGGGCGCGATCGGAATGGTTTTGGGTATGGGATCGTTCGTCGTCGTCGTTTATCTCATAGTTTTTCGCGTATGAAATGCGAATTTCGTCGTTGGGTTTAGACGGAACGGTCGCGACGGGTTGTTCGTCGATGGTCGAGTCGGTGTGATCGGGTGCGATCGGTTTGCCGGACGAGGAAGAGATCGGCGCGTGACGATCGACTCTGGACTCGATGTTGGTTGCGAATTTTTGCCCGCGGGGGATTCGATGAACGATTTTATTTCGATGGGATTGTGAACATTGCGCAAGCGAATTCGTCGATAGTCGAGTCGGTTTCATCGGGTGCGATCGGTTTGCCGGACGAGAAAGAGATCGGCGCGTGACGATCCACTCTCATCGATATTGGTTGCGATTTTTTTTCCGTGGAATTCGATGAAAGATTTGTCAAAATTTTCCGCAATTGTGGATTTCTGCGGATTTGACACGGATTTCGGTGACGACGGAAAGAGAACGAGATTCGGTTACGGTCACGAAAACGATTTGCCAGTTTCAACTTGAGATAAGGCTGAAGAGAGTGAGAGAGAGAGGGGGGGGGGACGAGACCGAGAGCGAGAAAACGCGAGTGTAACAATCGGAGAATAAGGTCGTCGGGGCGATTCGTTATTGGACGATTATATTTCGAGATTCGTAATTATTCGTCATCGTCAAACGTAACGCCGCGATTTATATACTTAGATAATCCGTCTCTGTGCAACCTCGAAACACATCTCCGGCGCTGTTGCTGCTGCTGCTACTGCGGTTTTTCGTTGCTACTGCTGCTGTTGCTGTTGCTGGTGGTGGTGGTGGTGGTGGTGGTGTTGCCGTCGGGGCCGAATAATATCGTTCATACGTTAGCGACACACAGAGTTACGATCGTGATAAAACTACCTCGGCGAGCACCAACGTTCCGATAAGCTCCCCCGAAAAAAAAAAAAATTCACTTTCGGTACAGCGACTTATGGCATACTCACATCAGTTAAACGCGAGTCTTCACGAGCTATATGCACAATTGTGACTCGTCAAATCTGTTTTTTTTTTTTTTTTTTTTTCGAAATTTTGTTTTCTCATATGTTGCAACAAAAAAAAAGCAAAAGGATTTTTTTATCAATTTCATTTTTATTCTTCTTTTCAATTGGATTTTCATTTCTTTTGTTGTTGTATCGTAAAAATGTTAAATGAAATCTTGCATAATTGCAACGGAAAGATTCTCATTGTCGTCAAAACTCTCGAAATAATGTTTTCTGCATATTAAAAAAAAAAACAACAACATCAAAAATTTTCATTAAATTTTTGTAACGATTTTTTTTTGTTCTTTCAAATGCTTATAAAACTGAATTTTTGTTGTTGTTGTTTTTGTTGGATTGAAAAAATTTGTCAATTGCGAATAATCGCAACGGGGATAATTTCCATTAACGACGAAACAATGGAAAAAAAATGTTTCCTATAAAAAAAAATAATTTACACATTTTTTATTGATTCTATTTTAGTGAAAACTTTTTTTTAAACTGAATTTTCGTTGTTGTTGTTGGTGGATTGAACAAACATTTGTCAATTGTGAATAATGGAAATGGGAAGATTTTCATCGTCGTTGAATAACGATGACAAGTGCGGATTGAAAAGTTGAAAGAGATTATGCTGCCGATCGTGAAAGCCGCAGTGAGGGTGCGCGCATCATCGCGAAAATATCGTCGTACCGTCGAGCGACGGTGTTTGTTCGTGCGTGAAAATTGCCGAAAGACGAAAACTTTGGTGCACCACTCGTTGAAACGGATTTTCACGATAGATGACGAACGAGCGAATCACAACGTACCGATTCACATTCGTTACGATACATTTCATCTTTATCTGAGACTCGTACGATCACGAACGCGATCGAGCATCGAAAAAACGTATTTTTCGAACACCTTTGATCGGGGCGACAAAGTGACGAACGCCGTTGAATAGTGAAAAAAAAATTAATGTTGAAACAAAAATAAATAATAAACAAATAAAACCGAGTGTACGTTGTGAAAAAAAACGTTGAAGAACGAGTCTCATGGATTATCGTGAATGAACAAATCGTTAAGATGTGAAACTACTTAAGATGTGAGTGAACATGGTCACAGTGAAAATAAATTGAAAAGCGTGAAAACGAAGAAAATTATTTTCGTTTCACACAAGGGAGTTGTGTTTTTTTTCTCATAAATTTTATTTTCATGGACATTATAAAAAAAACACACATATATACAACATATTTATGTGGAATTTATCTGCATTGTGTGTCGATGTGATTGCGACGGTCAGTTTAAAAAATCGGTCGATTTAATAATCGAAGAAAGAAAGAAGAAGAAAAAACAGAAAAAAATTATTATCACTTCAACAAAATGATAATACTAATTCTAGAACAGAAACAGGACAAGCAAAGATTATTGAAAAATCACCTTAATTCGGCGAAGTAACATTTGCGAGAAATTTCCAAATAAAAAAAAAAGATTAAAGAAAATCGAACACTCGGCAATGTATTTTTCATGCGGATGATTCGCTCGGTGAGAAAAAAATCAATCTCTCCTATAAACAAAGAAAGATAGAAAGAAGGTCACAATAAAATTATTATTACTCTAACGAAATCCTAATAATAATAATAATTCGAAAATAAATAAATAATAAAACAGCAGAGAACGAAGATTATTGTAAAAAAAAATATAATTTCGTGCCGTTACGCTGGAGCTGTATTTGCCGTACGCACCACTGCCGGGAGGTGGAGGAATTCTCCCGGCGGTGTCGTCAGGCGGCGGTGGTTGTCGCCCGGTTTTGCTCGGCGGTGTAGATCTGTCCATGTCCGCGGCGGTGCATTCGTCATCGGCGAATGTTTCGACGGGTTTGAATTCGTTGCACCTGGCAGCCGCCGCGGCGGCGGCTGCAGCGGCTGCGGCCTCCTCCGCCGCATCGTCCGCGACGAACGGCGACCCGGTCACCTCCGTCACGTCCACGGGCAATCCCGTGACCACCGATTCCGCGCCGATTTTGTTAAATCCGCGCGGGTTGTCCGATCTTTCCGTGACCCCGAATCTTCCGCCCGGTCATCATCATCATCATCATCATCATCACCATCGTAATCACGATCCCGGTGACGTGGCCGACGGACCGCCCAATCCCGACGTTCTTCTCGCTCTTCTCGCCAGAAACAAAAATCTCGAAGGTGAGTTAAGTCAAAAGTTGAGTGTTCGGTAATTATAAGAACAAATTTAATTCACCAGTTTATCGTCACGATGAGCGATAATTTTTTTCGTTCGATTCCACGATCGATGGAGTCGAACGAAATGCACGATTAATCGATCGAAACGAAAGCAAATATTTTTGTTTTTTTTTCTTCTATCTCGGTCTTTTGTCAATCGTTGACGCGACGATTATGTAACGATACAGTATCGTTGAGCGAGGTCGAGATTGAGATCGAATCATCATTCTTGATATGGGTCAGCCATATAGTGACAGACAGAGATACGGATTTTATCTTACCCTTCTTGATGCGGCTACTTATTTTCTCGAGTGGCTATATATATAATATCTATATATATTAAATATATAAACATACATGTAATAGAGTGGTCCTTGGCAAGGGTCATTTTTTAATTAAAGTTTTGTCGCCCCCTCCCTCCCCTTATATGGGTTCTAAATAATTGTTTAAAACTTTTGCGAAGTCCCCCCAACCAATCTCAGTATTTACACATCCCCGAGGAATTTTAATTTTTTTAAATTAAATAACATGGAATGTTTATCGAGTTTATTGATCATAGCTGAAATATGAACGTAAGAAAAATTTGCTCAATATACTTTGTTCATGAGAAATGATGTTGTCTGGAAGAACTCAAAGTACCAACAAGAAACTCAGTAAAACCTAACAGGATCCCAAAAGAACCCGAAGAATTAAAAATATGTAAGAATTAAAAAACGTTGAATTATGTGGTGAGAAACATAATGTTGATGTAAATGTAGTTGAAAAGGATAATGTTGTAATAAACGTAGTTAAAAATGATTATCCTAATAATAATAATGTTAAAATCAACGTAGTTAAAAATAATTATCCTAATAATAATAATAATCTTGAAATAAACGTAGTTGAAAATAATTATCTTGGAGAAGTTAATGTTGAGTTTCATGTCGATGGACCGTATCCCAACATTTACAAATGTTAAACAAATCGGTTCACCCTAAAAATACGATAATAAAAATTGTTATCGATCGAGCTCAAAATTATCATAAAAAACATAAACTATTCGTGAAATTGTCGATGCCCACGAATGTAAATCCGTGAAACGATTGATTCACACGAAAAATAATTGACGAACGACAATTCGTTGACACTGCGGACACGGACTTTGGATAAATCGAAACTATATCGGAATGCGTGATCGGTGCGGAAAAGCGCGCGCGTGGACGATCGCGAAACGACGTCGGCGTGTATTTCGCGTCCACAACCGCAAAATTCCCCGTCACTTATTCATCCGTGCAATCTCGGTGAGTGGAGCAAGGTCGAGAAGCGTCTGCGTTAATTATGCACGCGAGTCGGTAGACGCCGCGAGTCGTCTCTAATCGAATTAATAACCACTCGAGTCGCGAATTATCGAATGAATATTCACGGAAAGGACGTAAAATCTCGAATAATGACAGCGGTAACACGGTGGCCCGGAATTTCCATTGGAATTTCCACGACCAACGTTCTCGACCCACTCAACTTCATCGTGCGTCCTTCCCCCCGCCCGATTTTCCACCTCGTTTCGAACGTCGAGCCTGACGAATGAATTTTCGTTCGACGATCGACCCCCCTGGAACTGTAGACTGGGGTAACTCGTTACCCCAACGGGTTTTTAATCGGTATTTTCGGTACGAAATCGACGTGCCAGGTCGTTGCAAAGTATAAAGTGATGATATGTTTTGTGTCTTTAGGATGCTCTAAACTTTAAAGACCACCTGGGGTAAGGAGTTACCCCAGATTACCGTTAACGAAGGTTTTTCAGCGCGGAAAGTGAATTTTTTTTCTTCTCGGAAGAAGACTTGATTTGACATTTAAAATTGTTCATCACTTAGCAATGTTGTATATAATAACAAAACTAAGAAGAAATATGTTTAATCGATTTTTTGTGATCTTACAAAAGAAGTCGTAATATTTTTAGTCGCATTTTTTCTTGTTACATTTACATGAGAAATTATTTTTACAACAGCGTTGGTATTTGTTCGATTCAACTCATTTTGAAACGAACCAATTCGAATTCAGATCATTCAATTTTTCCACATTTTCGTGGCTCCTCATAATTGCAAACATTTTTTTCCCCTGATACTCGTAAAACAATATAATTTGAAAAAATGAATAATAAATTTATTCAGAATCTCGTTTCTTACGAGCCAATAATTATAAAATCGTGTCACATTCGTTGCATCGACGACGATGAATTTGTTTGAACTCGACCCAATAAATGTTCGACTCATTACGCCATCATTGGAATAATAATCGAATTCAGCTTCCGCAACCTCATAAAATTAATTCTTGACGTTTATTTTGTTTCATTTTTTGACAACTCATTTTTTTCGGTGCATTAGTCAGAGGGGGATGGTTTTGATGGGTTTGCGAGAGAAGCACACCGGTTGACGATGGCAATGGTTCGGAGGCGTGGCGAGAGGGGTTGGTGGGGGGAGGAGGGGGGAGTTTCGGCCGTCTCGGACTTGTCATGCCGCACGGATATTTTAATAAGGTAAGTGCTGGAAGACCGTATACATCGGGTCGAAGTGGATAAACTCGGTCGTTCGTGCGCGTATCAAACGGGGGCTGCTCGTTGGTCCGGTTTAATCATGTAATGTGTTCGCCGGGCCTGGCCTATAACCGTTAGGGCCTGTTCTCGACGTTTCACATCCCCATCCCGACGCCGGCTTACAATCGATACAATATCGCACTCCTGTCCCGTTCGAAAAGTGCTGCGAAACTATGTTTATATACATATATACAGGGTATCCCAAAATCACCGCCGCGAACGAAATTCTGAGGTAATTTTGAGTCGAAAAAATTAAGGGATGATTTCTCCTTTTCGCTTCGTTCGAGAGTTATAACAGTTTTTATGATTTTTCCAAATTTCATTATCAACCGCGACTTTTTGTTTTTAACATTTTTTTATTCACTTCGACGTCATTTTATTCAGAAAAACAATTTCTAAACTAGCATTTTTATTCATTTAATAAGGTAGGCCAATTAATTCTCTACAAAACTGATTAACATATTTTTTATGTGGCATTCATACATTTTTTCCAACAAGTTATCATGAGTCGTCTCGGCTATGTTTACTGCAAATTGGCGGACACATGATACATTAATTGTTATAATTTTCCATTTGTTTTCCTTCAAAATTGTAATTTTTCTTGAATTTCACCTTATTTGGTTTTTTGTAACTTTTTAAATATTCATTTCTTTGGTAAAAATATGTCAATTAGTTTTGTAGAGAATCAGTTGGCCTTCCCTAATATGTGAATACAAATGACACTTCAAAACGTTTTTTTTCTAAATACAATAACGTCGAAATAAATTAAAATATTTCCAACTAAAAAAATCGTGTTTGATAATACATTTTTTTCGTAAATAGAAAAATGCAAAATCCATGAGTTTGTCCCTTGGTTTCTCATTCAGTTAGTTGAATAATACCTGTTGGGCATAAGTATGTGGTACTAAGTGCGACGAATGAATGGAAGGGGGCGAGGGGGGCTGGAAGGGGGTGAGAGAGTATGTAAGGCATGTGCAGGGGCACGCGACCGGGCATTCCCAGCTCGTCGTTGCTTTTGCTCCACGTATCGAATGACAAACGACAAGGAGTGTGGGTACGCGCCGAGGCACCACGCACCCTCCACCATTATCGTATTATCGTTACTCTATTTTTTTTCTTCTTTGCTTTTTTTTCTCTTTTTTTTACGTAGCGTGTGAAGTTTCAAGGGAAACGGAGTTCATCGTGATCTATCAGACGACTCGAAACTTTCGTGAACTCTTGATCGATGAGCCTTCGATTTTCTTATTGATATGTATGTGCATATATATATATATATATATATATATATATGTATATATATATATGGAGAAAGACGCCTCAATTCGAATGAGTCTAGACTCTCCCCCCTCTGAGTTCGTCATTTTTTTTTAAGTTTGGGATAATCCAAAAAATTTTGAAATTATTCATCCAAAATTTTCCTTCAACGCCCTCACCCCTAAATAATGTAAAACATAAAAAAAGTTAGTTAAAACAAGCACTACGCCGTTTTTTCAATTAATGCAGTTTTTTTTTTTTTTGCATTTTATATTAAAAAATGAAAATCCTTCATAATTTTAGAATGGCATCTTTATTGATTCAACTCGACCGCGAGGACTGAAAAAAGGAGAATCAGTTTTACTCGTATGTGAATCGTTAAAAAAAATTAAATTAAAAAAACAATTCTCAGCAACGTAGAATGTGACCGAAAAAACTTAGCCAGACTCGCACGAGCCAAATTCAGAGATCTCTCGATATCGTCATCGAAACTGAAACATTTTATCCGATGGATGATAATACACGAAACATTTTCTCTCATGCTTCTCTGAACGGTATATATATATATATATATATATATATATATATATATATATATATATATATACCGTACAGAAAATTATCCGAGCTTCCTCCAATCTTTCTAATCTTATCGATTAGCAATGAAAAAATAAAAACTAAAAATAACACGGATGTAAGGAAACCGTTTCGTGTTTTATCATTCATCGGATAAAATGTTTCAGTTTCAATGACGGTATCGATAAATCTCTGAATTTGGCTCGTACGAGACTCACTAATAAGTTTTTTTTGTCACATAGGCTTTCTTGTTCGTCGCTAAGAATATATATATGCGGCGTCGAGCATTATCGTTTTTTTTCCTTTCATGCTTTTCATAGTCGAGAAATAAACGTCTAAACAAATGAATCATCGAGAGATTCGTAAAGTTCGTAAACCATTATAGAAGCGTGAATATTGAAAATAAAACTTCAAAAAAATTGATAAAAATTGAAGAATTTAGTCTAATGGCGATACGAACGAGTCGTCGTTGCGTGGCAAAAGTCGTCGTCGTCATCGTCGCGCCGGTGGGTTCAGGGTGAGCAAGGTCGGTCGAAAGCGTCTCCGATAAAGACGAGCCGTGACGAGTCGCTCGCTTTTATCCGCAAATTATCATTATTACGTGGGAAAAAATAAAAATTATTAAAAAAAATTAATAAAAATCGCAAGAGACGCGATTGTGTTCAGTCGTGTCCACTGGACGAATGGAAATAATTGTGAGTAAAAGTCTTTGTGATTTCCTCCATAATCGTCGAAAAAAAAAAATTGATTACCGGTTTATATAATGTTCATTCGTGTTTTCGAGATACCGAGCTTCCCCAGCTAATTTCAGATGAATCAAAACACATTGAAATTATTCATCAGTAATATTTCTAATTCATGAATTTTTGCATTTCAAACCGTCGAAAATATTTCAAGTATTCGAAAGTGAAGAAAAAAAATGTTCCACGACTTAAATGAAAGGAAGAAGATTAATAATAAAAAACATAATCATAACAAACCAGCGGCTAATCATTCATCAGAATATCCGTCACTCGATAATCAATATTAAAAACCTTCAAAAATATTTAAATTATTTAAAAATAAAAAAAATAAATGAATAGATAGAAATTTACGTTCCAAGTCTGAGGTGAAAGAAAAAAGAAGGAAAAAATCTGCGATTAGATTTAAATTCGTCATTCGGTTTTGGTAATCTGCAACGACCTCCGGGAGAAATTCCATTCACGACGTAACTCGTCTGCCAAAATGGGATTATCGATATCGAAACAGTCGCGTTCCCCACGAGACGACAAACACTCAAACAATCACGAGTACGCATTCTCACCGCAAATTCTATTATCGTATTATAAAAAGACCAAAAAAAAAAGAATCAAACAGAGAGAGAGAAAAAAAAGGCAACACAGGTTTCAAGTTACGTTGATACACGGTGGTGGCAAAGTTGTTTCCCGCCGCCCCCTCTCAAGTGCTCCACCCTCGCCCCATTTGGTTGTCCGCGTAATCTGAAACGTTGACGAAAGACGCGTGCGATAGTTTTTGTTGTACAACAGTTTAGTGAGGTTCATTGGAGTGGCACTGTTGCGTGGGAACTCGTCTGCATAACATTTTTCGGTGACTGATCCAAACCGGAGGGAATGGATTTCTTTCCCTGTTTTTTTTTCCCTTTCGTCGTGGCTGCGTTTTCTGCTCTGCCAGTTCTCGAGGTTCATCCGATTTCGTTTTTGAGGGTCGAGTTGAGGCGTATCCGTGGTTCACCGTGTAATCAACGTTCACTTTGATGCCACGTGACTCTCCACGCCTACGGCCATCGCTGTTTATTTCTCATTTGCTTCACATTATTATATATATTATTTTGTATGGATACAAATATATATACATATATATATATAAATTACAGTGATTCTCAGCTAGGGTCATCTTTTGATCAAAATTTTGTCGCCCCCCTCATGGATTCCAAATAATTTTCAAAAAATATCATCGAAGTTCCCTTCAACCTATCTCAATACTTACACATCCCTGAGGAATTTCAATTTTTCAAATTTGACTAACATAGAATGATTATCAAGTTTATTAGTCATAGCTAAAATATCAACATAAGAAAAATTTGTTCAATATGCTTTCTTTGTCGAAAAGATGCGTACATTTCATAAAAAATTTGCCGATTCCCGAAAAGAAAATAATGGAACTGTTATGGCGGCTTGGAAATTGAACAATATCAAAATGTACGATAGACTGCAAGTCGAACTAATGTGATGACAGAAAACTTCGAGGGTAACATTGTTTTTTATCCAAATCGAAAACCTGCCAAGCACAAGAGCGTCATCTGCTCATCTACTAGAATAAAAAATATTCGTGAAAATCAACACCGTAAGTTCAAAGTAAAGTGCTTGAGCTAAGATGCGTTTCACTAAGTACGTGGACGCCGTACTTAGTGAAACGCATCTCCATCATTGTCGATTGGAGCTTGGCAGCATCGGAGGGAAGGATACTTTCCCCCGGACTTTCGGCATGAGCGGATAAACATTTTCGGATACTGCGAGAATCTGTTAGGTTAGCAGCTGCTCGGGGTAAACACACGTTTTCCTTGGAGTTTATGTTTCATTGCAGACCACACATTCTCCATTAGATTCATGTCTGGGGATTGTGCGGGCCAGTCCAAGACGATGATGTGATTTTCAGTTTTCCACTAGGTCCACAGAAGGCTGCAGTGTTTCAGGTCGTTATCTTCTTGTGATATCCATTCTTCGTTCGATACTGGCGTGAAAGTAGTAACGCATCTTAGAACCTTCTGTCCTAAGTCCTGTACCGAAGTTTTTTTGTTTCTCGGACGCCAGAGCTTTGAGTGGCGCTGACGACGCTCTCGTGCCACCGGCTCTTGTAGACCTCATATATATTTAATAACATGGCTACATAACCAACGCTGGAACCTAAACCCCGACCTCATACGCACCTACGGGATCATTGTTCATGATACGCAACCACTCTGGGATCAAGTACCCCTCTCCAACGGATCTTCCGTGCTGCTCTTGATCCTCGATGAACTCTCGTTTAACCCCCCCCCCTTTCCCTTCCGCCCCGAATCAGAGTCAAACATACGAAATCGTCGGTGAAGAAAAAATGCAAGAGCCACGATATCCGATTCAGACACACACACACACACGCGTGTGTGCGTGTGTGTGTGTCCGTGTGTGGTACCCCCGTGACGCCTAACTAACTGTTGCCAGTTGGTCATGCATTCTCGAGCCTCGCAACGTGCGAGACCGTTTGAAGTGGCCACTGCGGTTTGCCGGATTTCTTTTTTGTTTTTTTTCTTCTTCTCTTTTTTTCCTCGCAGTTGCACAATGGCGGCACGCGGCTTTGTGAAGAGCAAGCTGTGGATACTTGACTGCTCGAGTGTATGCGGGCAATTTGGACTTGTTGCGGTTCCCTTTTTTTTATTTCTTTCATTTTTTTTTCGTTTTATAAATACAAAGATGTTGTCGAGGCCCACGTGGTTAGTGACATGATCGATGAATGATTGAAAATGTGTATTATTCATTTTTGTCATGATTCAAGCTGCGGATTGGATTTTATTTATTTTTTGAATCCCCAAAAAAGTTATTTTAAATTTGACAAAAAATCAAAATTTTCGCTATAACTCTCATTAACTTTGACCTATTGAATTCCATCTTTACCAAAGTATAGAACATCATTGAACCGTGATATCGAGTATCAAGATTGTCGAAGATTAACTGAATGGTGAGGACTTGACGTAAATTCAAGTTTTTTCAATTTTGAGCCTCTACCATTGAAAAATATTCGATCTGCCATGCTCGATCTCACAAACCCACATGAATCAACGGTGGGCATCTGTTTACACGTCTTACACGTTTGAATTTGACGAAAAATTGAAATTTTATCGATCCACTGATGATTATTTGAACATCAAAACAAGCTGCAAATTGAAACTCGCAATTTTTTTATTTCTTACGTAACACACCGCGCGAGGACATTGTTTGCGAGAATGTGAATTTAGTTTCAGCTGTGACGCACGTGCGGCGCGGGGCACGTTGCGGCCACGAGTCATCCGGGGTCGCTGCGCTTTGCTGCGCTCTCTTGGACCCGAATACGTTGGCACATGGTGCGCAAGCAGCAACAGCAAAAGCAACAGCAGCAACCGGGGGCTGGTTCGAGCACCAGTTGTGTTCACCCGCACGCTCCGACACGTGTCAGTCACGCGACCACTGATGAGTGGATTGTTCATTCCAACGTTTTCACCGTGCGCCACCTAAACCGTGCATTACACGCTCCAACCACGCCCCACATTTTCTCCAAACTCTTCGTGCACATGCCCAACAATATTTTTTTTTTTTCGTCAACTTTAACATCTCTCGTTGCAATCACCATCAAAGAATTCACGGATTTACAAATCCAATCTCAAATAATATTTTGCTTCGTCGATTTTGCGTTTTTTTTATTTTCCGAGCGAATGAGGATCGAATGGGGGTTTGTGCGAATTGTTTAATGAATATGTTGTGGGATTTGCGGTTGAACGAGTGTAACCACCGAGTAACCATTTGTCTTTTCGTTGGTGGCCGGGCGGTGCTAAATACCGATGCGAAGCCGATAACTTGTCGCGGCAGAACCGGAGATGTTCCATTAAGATCATAACTCGTGGCCTCTCTCTTTCCCTACCCCCGGCCCCAGGGCGGTCTTCTTTTTTTCTTCTCCCGCGAGTTGGCACTTTGATTCCGAACGATTTCTGTACGCTATCCAGAATCACATCCATTTGTCTTATTCGTTTCTGCTCTTTGTTACGTTCTTTTTATTCGGAATCTATATGTTGGGGTGTTCCTTCGTGTGGTCATTTTGGATTTTCAATGCTCTCAACCGCTGGAGTGATTCAATATGTATCAAAAATAATCTGGACCAAAAATGCATACCTCTACCACATCATTTACCCGTGCCACCGAGAAATTGAAGTTTTCCATTTAAATAACATTATATTTTTCCGATTATTTTCATTTAATTTTGGTTTAAAGGTTTGTTTTCGGTTTGGGAATATTACAACTTATCAACGGAACACGTGGGGATTGATTTGGGAAGCGCACAGCTTAATTGTTCCATTTTATATTGAAAAAAAACAACCGGGAAGTATTGCTTTTTTAGATATGTTTTTTTAAATATTCCGTGTACTATAGATCACTTTTAGTTGTAAACGATTTGTGTAACGGTGTCCATCTTGTAACGACCTAAAATTTATTACGAGTGCGAGAGGATTAGAGCTGAGACCTGAGTTTTAACGATTTACGAAAACAATGAAGATCTGTATCGAATCAATTATGAGCTCTGACGATTCTTGCCACGATTGTACGTAGTTTGGAACAAACTTCATGCAAATCGTGCAAGCTGTTTGCGAGAAATATCGAAATTCGTTTTCGAGGTGGACGAAACGTGACCTTGAATGAACTTCGCTCGCGGCACTGCTCGGTTCAGAGCGCATGCGCGACGATTCGTTGTTACGATTGGCTGTGACGCTTATCCACACACCGACTGAGTCTCAGTCTCAGTCTCAACCACTCATGCGACCTCAAATATTCGCGCACGCACTCCAAACTGAAATTACATGCAGATATAATCCTCTCATTGCTTGTCCCATAATCATTTGATGAAATCTTACAACTTCAAATAGATTCGTCCATAGTTCAACGAAAAAATAACCCATGGCTTTTATAAGCCCAAGTAAAATCGATATAAAAATAGAAACAGGCTTTTCATGCAAATCACGTGACCACTGGCAGACGATGAGACTGTCGTGCGAACGTCAAAGAACCGCCCATGCTATTAACGCTGAGTACTCGTAGTCGAGTGAATTGTCAACAGTTTCGTCGAGTGGGTGAAAAAGAATAGAATTGGGGGGGGGGGGGGGGGGGGGCAGGCAACAAAAGTACGACACAAAACCGTACGAAATCGGCGATGGCCCGATGATCCACGAACTTCGATCGACTATATGTTCACCAACGAGTAAGAACCGCCTCTCTTCATTCTTCCCACATCGCGCGTGCGCGTCTACCAACACGCGACCTCAAACAAATCCCATTCAAAAAGGATATGACAATAATTCGACTCAACGATTCTCGCCAAATACAATCTCACTCGTTTGTCGTTACATCGAGACCCTCTCGCAACAACAAACACTCGTTCCATCCAATCCCATCTCTTCCGTAGCTGCGCACTTCGAAAAATACACAACAGAACGAAACAAAAACAACAAATAAAATTTCAAAATCCACCCCCGAGGATCGCAAAAAGCAAAGCAAAAAAGAATGTCATCTCGCAAAATAATCAGAACGAATGATTGTGCTCAAACGAATTATTAAGCCGACCTAATTTCCAGTGAAAACCAATTAATCAGCCTGAACTTTTCGATAATCCAGCTACCACCTTTTTCCCCATTCTCGAACGAAATCCCCCCCCCCCCCCCCTGCCCCCTGAAAATCCCATCTCGTTAGTCAAATTGCAATACGAAGAAGAAAACAAAATAAAAACAAATGTGTTGATTCCTTTAATTAATCAGTCGCAACCTGGTAAAAATAATTCGTTATTTCCAAATCAGGTGCACATTTGACCCAAGCCTAATCATCCAATATTTCATGGTTGAGTCGTGCGGTATTGATGGTTGTGTGACGTCATCATCATCTAAGCCCAATCTAAGCCGAATCTCAACCGAACCGCATATTCGTTGTAATCCGGATGGATTAATTAACGAAACCCAAAAAAAAACGAAGAAAAAAAATTATGAAGTTGTCGGGCTTCGGGATGATGTTCACGGATGACAGACAAAATGGAGTCAAGTGAATGGGGTATACTTGGTAGGATGCATGGACCGTTGATCCGTGTGCGGCTGGTTGCAATAAGGGATATGTGATCAGGGTGCTGAGTCTTCGAGTGATCGAACGAGGCTCTCGCACATACCCCCCCCCCCCCACACACACGTATAGACACACACACACGCATATATCTACACCCATAGAAGTTCGGGTGCCCGGAAATCTCTATAATGGAAAAACATATCGTCCCCTAATAGCCCTCATTGGCAATGTCTACTACTATACACCATTCATATACACGTATGTATATATATATATATACGTATATGCCATACACATGCGAATTGTGCATACGTGAATGATAGGGATCGAGGCGAGTCCTCCGGTGTACAGAACGAAGCCGCGTCGAGTCACCCCTGTTTTCATTTCAATTTGGACCCCTTCGGCTGGTGGCGAGGGCGCAGCGGCAACAGCACAACCACCACCACTACCACCGTCACCACCATCACGGTCACAAGCAGCAGCAGCAGCAGCAGCAGGGCCAGAAGGAACTCGGATGATCGTCGACGAACCCCTACTAGGTTCGCAGCTCGACGACGTTAACTCTCGTCTGGCCAGATGGCCGACGCGGACTCGAACTTCGGAATATCCCGATATTCGTCTCCTTCGACCGTCCCCCCCCCCTTGCCGACCAACCTTCGGGCAACACGCGCGGTTATTCGTACCACCCTCACCCTCGAAATACGTCCGACCGGGGTGGTGCGGGCCACGTACCGGATCCACGTCGCTTCGCGTATCATCGACCATGTCAATGTTTGATCAGGCTCGGGGGGGTACGACGTGCCTGATACTGCACACCAACCCCCCCCCTCCCATCTTTGCCGCCCTGTGTTGGTAGTGGTTCCACGATCACGACTAATGTCCTTAACGAATCAGTTTATTTTTCGGGTTTACCTCGCGTTACTTCGAGTTAGCACGCGCGGTCCTTTTGGCATCTCTTCCGGCATTAATCGAAGCCCCCCGAGCACGCGCGACGACCTACCCCCCGCACGAGGGGGGTTTTAGGATGTGGAGAAAACGATACCTTCCGATGATTTACATGCGTAAGTCGGGTTCGGGACGTTATCAACGTTGGACATTATTTTGAAAACCGGCGATTGATTTTTTATTTTTTTTTTATTTTTAATTGAAAAAAAATAGGAATTTGCTGACTTTGGATCGTAGGTAGTGAACGAAGATTGCTCTATGAGGAAGCGATTTTTTTAAAATCTTTGGCTTTCTCATGGAGGAATCTTTGTTCACTACAGTGCCAAATAATTTTTGTAAAAAATCGCTTCGTTATAGAAAAGTCTTTGTAAATAAAAATTGGAAATAAAAATTACATTACTTAATATATTTTGAATTTTCGTTCTTATTTATTCAACAATTTGAATAGCAGAGAAGCATTCTTAAAGCTAGACAACTCACCAGACAATCTCACGTAATACAATAAATGAATAAAATTTTTAACTTTTCTCATGCATTTATTTATTAATTTATATATATATTTTTAATCTTCGAAAATTCGATAAAAATATTCGAGTTACGATTGAGACGTTGCGAGAGTTGGGGTTGGGGGGGAGGCCTTGCGAGAATTAGTAAGTTCGATTGAATATTTGATGTGGCCCTCGACCGGTCCCTTTCCAAGGGTCGACGTCGAGACAGCGAATTGCAAATAATATTCGCGGGCCCGGAGGCCGGGGTGGGGGAGTGTGGGATCGAGTGTTTAAATTTCGACGAGTCAAATAATAAGATCAAACAGGCTCGGTGAAAGGTAGTGCAAACAAGGCTCGTGTATGGGTGTGTACGAAGGGTGGTTTTGCTGTCGGACGTGGGACCGATGGTACATGCGATCCCTGGCGCATTGCGGTTCGCTTTCCCCAGGGTACTACTCGCTTCTCCTATCCCACTCTCTCTCCCCCCCCTCTCTCTCTCTCTCTCTCTCTCTTGCTCATCCCTCATCTTCACTCGAAATTCCCGTCGACTCGAAAACATCCACTCGCCAAAAATATTCATGTACACCAATACAACCAATATTCATATACACAGATAAATTTATTCTGCTCAAAAAAAGTCTAAATCCCCCACCCCGAGCCTCTCCTCCCGCAGTGCTGTAAAATTTGTTAATCTTTCTTCACAAACAAGAATCATAGAAAAAAATATAGCAAATTGCGCACAGCATCGCCTTTTTCACTGAAGACAACATTTTTTCAATTGAACATTAATTTATTGTAATCGCATAAAATTCATCAATCATTTGATATAACATTTTTTTTGTACAAATTGAAAAATATACAATTGTTTAATGAATAATTATCAATTTGTTAACAAATATATTGTTTATGCAGGTACAATTAGATCGTTAATAATAAATTAAAGCCGAGACCAAAGAAAATATATTTCTCAAACATATAATTCGTTATTAAATCGTTAACAATAATTCACGTATAATATATGACCGAAGACTTGGAACGAAAAAAAAACAGGGGAAAAAATAGAAAAAATGAAAATGCACTTAAGACAGACGATGAACACATCTGCCAATAATCGCCGGCGTTAAAAGCCTATTACATATTACATAATTATACGGTTCGAGAAATGCGGTGAACATGATAGTTTTACCACACACACACACAACACTCTCCGTCCCAAAGGCTGGGTCGAATTTTTTAGGGCCCGTCGTATCCGTCGCATCGACCTCAATCGGGTAGGGCCCGGGGGAAGTGGGTGGAGAGGCTCATGAATTATCAAGATAGTTTCGAGCAAACATATATCGCTATTTTCCGCGCCAAAAGCCATTGGGTCATCTATTGTCAGAATTTTACCGACAGCCACACGATCCCAGTTGAAATTTTCACCCTTATTTCAACTTATTTCAACATCCTCATTATATACAACTTATTTATTATTTGTGTATAACTTATTTCGCAATCATTAAGTTTAAGTTACACAATAAATTAATATTATATAACTTATTTCACAATTATCAAGTTTAAGTTACCTACATGATAAATTATTATTATCATTATTACATAAATTATTTAACAAATTATAGAGTTTTTATTTTTCGCGTTTGAAAGGTAAAATAACGAAAGAAAACAATTTTTCATCCCTCACTCGGAAGTTGAAACGAAGGTGAAAAAAAAATCGACATCACTATGAGTTTGAAACTCAATGTGAAAGAAGGTGAAAAAAATTATTTCAACCTCATTTCCCTTTCAATTCGGACATATAAGGTGAAACTAAATAAGTTGAGACATAACGTTAAAAATTTCGATGAGAGGAGTCACGGGAGAAGGTGCGACACACTCGAACCCTCGTTTCCGAGGGGGGTGCGGTATCACGGAAGCCATAAGGGTATTGGTATCGGAACTGCCCCCGGGCTAGAACACCCGGAAGGTTGAGGGGGGGGGGGGGATCGCTCGCGAGACGGCCTCTCGCGCCTGCGTGTGATTCATACCAAAAAATAAAAAACAAGAAAAAAATATGCGCGGCAGATGCGCGATCGTGAAGATAGCTCGTTCGGCTTGGCATTTAACTTTCTCGGTTCTTGTTCCTCGTTAAATCAAACTGGGGACTGAAAGCCCTTCGTTTACCCATTGTTCGTCGTGTCTATGTACCTGCACACGCAACTTTCATCCCTTCCTGTCTGATTACCGGCTTCGGACACCCACACAAACACGGTTCAACTGGAATTTCTATATTTTTTTATAAAATTGTCATCATTATTATTATTATTTTTATTTCCCGAAACATTTATTTTCCATGCGAAATGAGTGTTGTTTCTATTACACCTTACAATTATCATCGTCATCTTTGTCGTGAGTGCGAAGTAGTATTCAATTTTTTTTACCTAAAAGAATTCCCATGTATTCTTCGATACTTCCTTTAAGGGGGCTACGTCACCTAAAAAATTGGAAGAAAAAATGTGTTTTTCTTATGCCATCCCAAGTGGAAAAAAAATATATAAACAATAGATAGATTATATATAGAAGTGGCCATATGTTTTTTTATATGCAAACTATACATAATCTGCATAGATACCATAGATACTTATGGTATCTATGCTGATTATTTACCATAGATACGTATGGTATCTATGCAGATTATGTACAGTTTGCATATAAAAAATATATGTCCAGTTCTGAATATAATCTGTCAATTGTTTATATATTTTTTTTCCACTTGGGATGATCAATCTAAATTAGAAAACAATTTAATTTTATTGAAAAAAATTAGAATGATAGCCGAGTTTAGGAGGGTAAGATTGATTTTAAATTTTGATTGATCATGCCACGAAAAAACAAAAAATATTTGCCAATTTTTTAGCTGACTCAGTCCCCTTAAGAGGTTCAAATCCCATATTTCCTAGCTAAAGAAAATGTTGAGCTAGGAGAGAGCGAGAAAATTGACGATTTTCGCAAAAAAAAATCGAAACTTTGCCCCTTTTCATTGCTTCAGTCTAAAAATTCAACTGAACACTCTAAAAATGCTCTACTTCCAAAAGGAATAGCCCAATAGCGGCTGTTGAAGAATATGTATTTATTCTGAGAAATATCTTGATAATGTCTCGAATTAGCGTTGAATTTTGTTTGGGGGGTCCTGCGAACCCCGGACCCCCATGTCCCCCTTGAACCAAGGGTTAAAAAAGAATAATCGTGAAAATAACGTTTCCCAATGTGCACTATCATACACGTAATAGTGATTGAAGGAACACGAGACAATTGTCACGAGTACAATTCGTTCTGACTTTGTCGTGATCCACGGGGATCAACCAATGAAACTCACTGAATACGGTGCTTTGACGGGTTTCCATTCTACTTTGTGCCGCACTATAATACTACATATGCCCCCGCTGGAACCCCCAACCCTCCGTGACAGTCCGTGAACGACGCGTCGTGCGGACCCTCTCGCGAGGCCAGAAGGACCAGAAGTCGTGTGTAAGCCGCACACCCACGCACAATGGATGGCCCAAGTCTTAATAGGTACACGCATCCGCTGATTGGAAACTGGTTGGTCGACGTTCGTGAGGGCGGGGAAGGGGGGAGCGATTCACCCAAAAGTCGACAACAACGAGCGAGAAAAAAAATCAACTATCCAACAGAGAGAAATCCCCCCCACCCCGCCCTCCCCCTCCCGTCGTGCGGCGCACAAGGGCGAAAACAAAAGTTTTCGTCACATTTTTATATAAAACTAAATAAAAATAAAGAGCTGAGAAATAAGAATAAAGAAAAGTAAACCACTGATCCGTTTAAGGGGCTGTATATAGTTATTTCCGTTGAAATTAAGGCGATGGACGGTATTAATGAGTGCGAGAGAGACAGCGCCATCGGCGCTCGCTGCGGAGCGAGAGAGACGGAGATACTTTTTTTCGTCCATCGTCTTGAAGAATTTTAATAATTTTTTTTTGGTCATGTTAACGTAATTTTATTGGAACGCACTATGCAGTATCGATTACAACATATATTGAGCTGGTTGTGTGCATTTTTTCGCGGGAAAATTTTCTCGTATGAAATAAGAATAACCAAAAGAATTTCGTCAGTACAATATTAAACGCAGTTCGTGAACGTTTGGCAACATTTCTCTTATCAAAATCGAACTCTTCGGAAAAATCGATCGGAGACAAAAAAATTCATGGCAAGTGTGCGACTCGTCGAGAAAAATTCGCAGCAAGAAGCGTCACTTCCGGTTTCGTTCGACTAGTAATTTATCACACCCATACACAGCTGGCGTGGCATTAAATATTCAAGTTAGAAGTGCACTTACGTAGAATTGACTCGACCACTCCATGACGGAGCGTCGCACAGTCACAATAGCAACAATTTTATTTTCATTGTTCGAAAAAAAAAAAATAACAAAAAGGTGCAAACAACAACAACAAGAACAAAAGGTGAAAGAAAGAAAAAAAAATGAGTCCACGAATGTGAAGACTATGGGGACGAGTGCGGACGATGATATTGCGTGTCTGATTCGTTTAAACGATAACGCGGCGCGTATGGGACGCGTCGTTTGCCGTTCGTAGTGCCGAATCGATTCGACTCTTATCGGATTAAAAAAAGACAAAAAAAAAAAAGAAAAAAAAGAGCGGCCTTGTGCCGCCCGTGACTGGCTCATCACGTGCGAGCCAAGAGCCACAGGGTACTCACGTGTAATTATAATAATTAGTAGTAATTTATGATTTATCGCTTCACGAGTGTTATTGCATGGCACCCGTGTTCGATTGGGGAATGTTTGCCGAGTACGATAACACAATATATATGTTGCGGTCACGCTTGTTGTGTCACGTGTACGACTTATCGTCGATGCTCTTACGACAAATTAACAATTAATCGGCGATCTTTTGATTTTTCATTTTATCAATTTACAATTGCATCAACTTTTTTTCGTTTTTTTTTTTTTTGTGAAGTGGACGTTGTTGCGACTATTGTATGATTACTGAAATTGTTTCATTTGTTTGTCGAGAAAAATAAATTATTTTAACATGTAATAATGAATAATCATAATTATAATAATTATCATAATTTTGAAGTGTAATTTGACAAAAATAACTAATATTCTGATATGAATGTATAATCACAATATTAAAGTGTTATGACTCCTGATATTATTATGTACTTAAAAATGTAAGAGTCACCATAAGAATCTAAAGACCTTGCCTATCTTCAACACACACTAATGTATATAGTACATCACTTTGTTTCCATCGAATTTTTATAGTTTCCATTGATCCATTGTATATCAATAACGATATGATCCAAATCCCACGATTGAAAATAAATACTCATATAGTTCATTATTATTACCTATATAATTATTTAATTATAATCATATATTTATATATTAGAGTTATTTTTTATTGTAATTTTTTTTATTTACATAATTTATATGATTCAATATATAAACCATTTGATGGAATTTAGTGACGATGAATTAACGGTTAATCAGCTGAATAAAAAAAATAATAAAAAAACAGAGATATATTTAAAAAACGAGAAATTCGATGTTGTCGTACATAGCTACGATGTATATCTAGTACATGTGAGTACTGTAGCGAGGCTATGTTATGCTATGTATATATATATATATACATATATATGTGTGAATTGCGCTTGTGAAGTACCATTCTCTCGGGACATCATTAACGTCACTAATACCGTCGCATCGTACACACGCACGTTAATACGCCCAGCTTGCACAGCTCACGAAGGCATTACGCTTGATTACCCATCGCGAGCGCCGACTCCCCCACCTCTTCCGTCCTACTGTCAGCTTATATCCCACACCGTGGGCCCGACCAACGTTTTCCTCAACTTTTTACGTAAACAATTTTACTCTATTCACGTGAATTCCTAACGCCGTTGTAACGCGGTGTAACACGTTATTTCCGGTAATATTATCGTTGATAAATCACAGGCTCGATCACAATCGCGATTTTAATTATCTTTCAATGACAGATCGATAGCGTTCAAGACAGAAAAAAAATGTTTATAATAACGATGAAGACTACAATTATTAATTTACTTTGCGAAAAATATCATGGATTTTTTTTATCAGACGACCTAGATTAGTCATATATGTACGAAGCTGCAATAACGTTTTTTTTTTGTGTTATTTATAAATTTTTAGTTATTCGTTTTGCTTCCTGGTGGAGGAAGCTAGGTTTTATCGTTGAATAAAAATTTTATATTCCCACTGATCGAAGCTGAGATAAAATAAATCAAAACTTGATTTTTTCTTCATCCGAATTGTGGGTAGTGAAAGAAGATTCTTCTATGAGCAATCCAAAGATCAAAAGTTCCGAATGCGTTGACCACGCACGGTAACGACAGCTCATGGATCCGAACCGTCCAAAATCTCGAATGAGATTGACTATTGAAGTTTTGTCGTGTCGGAACATTTATTTTCGAAACATTTCGATTCGACTTATGTCCTATTGGAGATTCGAACGTTCCGGGATTTTTAGATTTCGCCTACATCATCCGGTCAGAAATCGGAAAAAAATCGGAGATTCGGATTTTCGAGAAAATTTCATTTCGAACAAAAACAATTTTCGGAATTTAGAGCCTACGGACCATTGAACATTCGGAAGTTCGATTTGCGCCCCAAACCGACGAGACGTTCGATTGTATCGTAGCTCTTGTTTTTATTTCAATATTCCACGAGTATCGCTGATAACGATCCGGGTGGACGTTGGGGTTTTGGCAACTTTTTCCAATCATTAATCTCGTTGTACTCGAGGCGTGTGACGGATATCGGTGGAGCGAGGGAGGAAGACAGAGCAAGAGAGAGAGAGAGAGTGAGCAAGGAAGAGAAGAGAGGGTGGGAAGATGGTTTGCACGCGTTGGTCGTCGCGGTGCAGCGGTTCTACGGTCCCAAAAACCCGAAGGGTCTGGTCGATTCACTCTCGAGGGATATTGTCAGCACAGGGGAGCGATACGGATTTTATTCTACTACGTGGACGCGCTTTTCATCATCCCCCGGGACAACCGTGCACGCCCGTGGTTTCTCCCTTAATTACCGCACGACTCGCCCGTGGCTCGCGATATTTTTATTGATTCCCACGGAAATATATTTTTTTTATTTCCTCTCCCTCTTTTCCTATCTCTTTTTCTCTCCTTTTCCCTCTCCCCCCTCTCTCTCTCTCTCTCTCTCTCTCTCTCTCTCTCTCTCTCTCTCTGTCTCTCTCTGAGTCGGAGTCTGTTACTTGTCTCCATGTCTTCGTAGATGGCACTCTTTCGTAGTGCAACCATGTCACTAAAATAATAGACAAAATTAACTACGAAATCTACCAGCTAAAGCTTCTGATAACTTAATTGCCTACCGGGGTCCGGAAAACACTTGTTAGTTTACTTTTAAGGGGGCTGAGTCACCTAAAAAATTCGATTTTTTTTTTGTTAAATGATCAATCGAAATTAAAAATCGATTTTGTCACGAAAAGAAAAAAATCAAATTTTCAGGTGCTTCAGCCACCTTAAACGCCAAAAAATTTTGATTTTTCAAATAATATCGATTTTTCCGAAAATTTCGATTTCTCGAGAATCGCAAAACACGAACTTTTCGACGACATTATTTAAAAAAATCAAAATTATTTAAAAAGTCAATTTTTTATATTTGCTATGTACTCTGTGCCTCATCTGTCGCCAAACGCATAATGCAAACACATACATTCATAATACACACACACACACACACATACACACATATGCACAACTATACGACCATACTCACGGCGGACTCTTACGTGACTCCGACTTCGTTGCGGGGATTTAATCGCAATTCACGTTTGTCACGACTGAGTGTAATCCTTCGTAGGGCACGTGTTGATAACTGCAAGAATGGATCCCCCTCTCGATGTTACAAATCTTATTGAACAAAATTATGCTGGTCCCATTGACTCGCGCGTGTTAACCTATATCAACAATAATGTACACGACGTTGTCACGTTAATTTGCCACGAGCCCGATGTTGACATTGTTGAAAATATACATTTTTCGTATAGAATGAAAGACTATCGTCGTTTATAGCGATCGATAATTAAGGATGCAGAAATGATTGATTACTTATGTGTATTTTTATTTGTTGTTTATTATTATTGATATTTTTATTTTGATAGTTAGAAGTATTGTTGTTATTATCATTATTATTATTATTTTTGACGTCTTGGAGAAATAAATCGAACAACTGGAGCATTATTAGCATTATCAGAGTTGCATCACAAAAAAAATCAATAAAACAATCGTCAATTGGTTTAAAATCATAGCTTTTAAACCGTTTGAAAAAAAAATCATGAGTACTTTATTTAGTCAGTACAAAAACATGAAATTATTAGCGAAATTAAAAATGGTCCGGCCGAAACCTCGTCGATTTGGTACGGAACACCTCACATGGATTATATATAGTTTATATATACATATATATATATAATTTTTCAAATTGGGATTGTACGATTCGATGAGTTTGACGTGACAGTTGGCAGTGCGCAGGAGAGAGACGGACGATGTTGCGAGTTGATCAACGGTGCCTCGGAAAAATTTTCCATCAAAGTGTGCTGCTGCGCGACACGGTCCGACCGGGTGCGTTCCGTCCGATACCACGCGGGGGAGGGAGCGACGTGGGCGGAGGGGGGCGGAGGGGGGCGTGCTGCGGTAGGCGCGCACACGTGCAACACCGATACGCGTTCCACTCACGCATACCGAGCGGCATCGGTAACGCGGTTCCTCCCTGATTTCCCTGGAGAGATTGCCCCGGGTCGGCGGCTCGTGGCAGAGCCCCGGTCTCGAACCCGGTCGGTCTACCTCCGCGACGACGTCGTTTGCGTCGAGAAACCGTGAGCCGGCTCAACTACAGCCCTCCGGCCGATCCCTCGTCTAACTAAGGGTCGAAATTTCGAACAATCGATGTACGGAAGTACCGAAATTCAGAAAGCTCAATGATTCCATTCCCAATATCTCAAAATTTGCGATCTATAGACTGATAACGTCCTTTTTGTTTTCTTTTCTTTTTTTTTAATTTGAAAAGGACATAAAATTCGAGCCGCAGCTTGAATCGTCACGAAAATTGGAGTCAATGGAGGAATTATAGAACTGAAGATGCCTGACAAATTTGGAGGCTGTAGCTTTAACCGTTCTCGAGTTATAGACGTTCGAATTTTGAGAAACCATTACAAACACACTTACATCCGCACATTTTGTCCAAATGTTTTTTTCTCATCAGTTTTGGTACATTCTGAACATGGTGACATGAAGATCTGGAAAAAAAAATGTTCACCGTCAGATAGCTTCCTCCATGAGGAAGCAAGTAAAGGAAAAACTTTCTCACACGTTTTACGCCCACGTTGCACTTAACTCGTGTGCATTATTTTTATTTTTTTTATTTTTTCCTGCGCACGTCGAGACGAATGAATAAGCGAGTGGGCCAGCGAACACGTGAGAGAGAGAGAGAGAGAGAGAGAGAGAGAGAGAGAGAGAGAAGGAGAGGATCTCGTGCGACTCGAGAGGCACATGTTAACGTATCAGCATGGGAATTGGCGAGTCTGCGAATGTTCGAAATACGACGGACAAGTTGGCCCAGGGGTCCCATCGAGGAAGCGGCAAGTGTGCAACGAATTCTGAGCTCCGGCGATGCAGCCCGTGGTTCGACGTTGGTGTGACTGTTTCGGGATGAAGCGTAAACGAGGCCCAACGAACACCCAGCGTATAGTGCCACAGACACAATGGTCCGTAACACTTGTCCCCCCCCCACACACACACATGCACAAGCGTATATGTGTTACCATGTAACTGCATCTTTCTGTGTCGGTATCGTCAAAGGGGCTGGGGATCGTGATACCAGGCGCCTATTCCACACTGTATGTATATAAATAAAGTACGAGAGATACAGTGCAGTCGCGATTTTCTTGCGCCTTGATTTATCGACATTCTCCTATTTTTAAGTCTCCCACATTTTGTTAAAGGGCTATATCTAGTTTGCGGGAAAATTGAGGGTTTTTAATTATTTTTCAACGATTTTAATATAATTTAATTAGAATGAAATATAAAGTATTAATTACAAGATATATTGACTTGTATGAATTTTGTGGAAATGAAAACGTCCGAAAAGATTTCGATACTATAATTTCATTAAACGCTATTCGTGAACGAAGGATTTACCGTAATGTTGACATCTTAAATTATGTCGTCGATTTTTCGAAAAAGTTTGATTTTAGCAAATGGAATTTGAGGTAGGAGGAGAGGCGAGGAGCAATGGAAATTCGCGATTTCACTGTAGCTTGAGAGGCTGGAGAAGATAGTGGCACACCTCCCCACCGTGGGATCAGCCAACCTAGGCTTTGAAAAAAAAAAAAAAAAAAAAAAAAAAAAACCTTGCGAGGTCGAAACTATAGTTGCTAGCGTCGAATAGGCGGCTAAATGTGCGTCCTACGAACTGTGGCGACTTCTCACACGATAAAAAAAAAGCCCATGGGCCATCGTCACACAATATGCTACCGGGTACATCTGATACTCTCGTCCCTGCGACACGCACGAGCTGCAACGTTCCCATTATTCCCTCGCGAATAGCCACGGCGTATATTAGGGTGGTCCTTGTTTTCGATTTTTTTCTCGAATTACGGCGCTGCCGGAAGATAACATGATTTGAAATAAATTTTCCCAAACATCCTCAAAATTTGGGGTTCCCGTCTTGATTTGTAACCGTGCCGCCAACCGCCTGAAGTTCGCTATTTGAAGAACATGGTGTTTTTCATGATAAAAAAATTCTGAAATGTGACAAAACATTATGCTTATGATTGAAGTACTGCACTGAAAAAAAGTGAAACTTCATGATCTTTCTGCCAACTATAGTAATAATACCGAGAATTCGTTACAGATACTGAACAATTATTTTTTTCCCGTCGGCCGAAATAGATAGAATCTTTTTCCAATGTAGAATGCCTCGAAAGAAATATTTTTTAGATTCTGCAGTATTATCTACATTGCAGAACTTCAGTCATTCAAAAAAAATTGTGAGATATAAAAAAAACACCATGTTAGTTAAATGGCAAACTTCGAGAGGTCGGCGGCAGAGTTAAAAGTTGAGACAGGGACCCCAAACTTCGAGGATATTTTTTAGAATTTATTTCGAATCATATCATCCTCTGGGAGCACCAAAAATAAAGGAAAGCTGAAACAAGGACCACCCTCATACACACATATATATATGCTTTGGTACTCGATTGATGTACCAAAACTATACTTCATGTCCCCGACCGCACCTCACCCTCTCGTTCCCATCCGTCCCCGAGGAATCAGTCAGTGATATAATGTGAGAACTCGTTTCGCCAGATCCAAATGTGTCTCATCGTAGATTTTTTTTCCACGATCCATCTACGAACAAAACGAAAAAAACCACATGCTCTCTTCACTCTTCTTCACTTCTGCGATTTTATTTACTTTGTAATCCGTTGGGTTTCACGAACTCAATGGGTTTCGTGGCGCACTTGTAATAACAAAAATCACGAATTTTGTATAAAGAAAATTCTTGGTTGAGATCGAAGCTGCCCACGATGTAGAAAGGGGAGAAAAACAAATGGTTTTGTTTTTCGATGGTTGAGAAAGATGTTTTGGCGAGTTGAGGACGGGTAAGAAGAGTCGTGAGGAAGCGTGTGGTATGGTTTCAGGGTGTATGTTCGTGCATGGTCGATGTATCTCGAACATCCCTTTTCAACCGGATCCCGTAACGTCCAAAGGTTTCCAGCAGCTGCTAGCATCGATGACCCCCAACGTTCGAGTCATCGGGGTATTTTTTTAAATTTTGTTTTTTTTTTTTTAATTTTGTTTTTCTTTTTTAGGGAATCCATAGTTTCAATTGGTGGCACGTTGATTCCAATGTGGTCGTCCCGAATGCAATGAGAGTGATGTGTAATCACGGAAAACTTTTTATGGGCATTGTTGATAGGAAATTTTTCAATGATACATATTGCTTTGTGAATACCCATCGTCGCGGTGATGTACATCACCGACGACGTCTCGTGTCAATCATAACGAGTATGGCATGGCACAGCTGGCGATAATGCCGCGCTCGAGTGCGTGAAAAAAAAAAATAACACGATTATTATTACTGTCAAAAATTCGTAAGGTGAAGTACAAGTGCTGCAACGTTGCCCACACTGATTTCCGGTTCCAAGCCAAGCTGATCAAGGGGCGCTCGCGTGTCTGCCGGAAGTCATTCGGTCGATCAAGACCCCGTGACTGTTTACGGGTCAATTGTCGCAAAATCAAACGCACGCGCTCACATCAATTTTCCAATTAATTTCTATATTTCGAGAACAATTTTTTCTTTTTTTTGTAATGTAAACAATAAAAATAAAAAAAAGCTGTTGTACTAAACGATGGGAAAACAGAAACATTTTAATTGCAAACAACAACAAAAATAAACAAAAAAAAACGCCAGAAAAATTATTTAAAAAAAATTAATCAACTTTTCTTTTATTGACGCTGCTTAATGATATTTTGATAATTATTCCAACGTGTAACGTGTAACACAGTAACGATTGTGCGGATGTAACGACGAACCGAGAGTAAAGTGGTGCGGCAACTGTTTCGTTTGAAAGGACTTTGGAGGATTTGCAAAACGAGGAGCATCGAGCATGTATATGTGTGTATGTATATATATATGTATATATGCGTTTAGTATACAAAGGTTTTGTATAGTAATAAAAGCGCACGAGATTCAGTAGCGCAAGTGCTTATATCCTCGAAACGAGGGTATAACAAGAAGCCACTTGGCGACACAGCGTTGTAATAGATTAAAGCCATCCTTCCACCCTACAAGCATATATTGTCCCCTTAACACCCCCATCCCGGCAGTTCGCTTTAGTTCACTTGACCCTACTTGTCTCTCGCACGAGCATGTACAGTGTTGTACGTAGATCTATATACATATATCTATACAGGGTCCGCCAAAATACATGGTACAAAAATAGACGACCATTGCTCGTGCTAGGTTCGCGATGGAGAGTCTCGATGGTCTCATCGTGTAGCTATGTTTTTGCCATTTGGCATAAAGTTTCCCGTTTCGGGGTCATTGGGCCTTATTTCTTTCAAAAGGGAGGTTAAACTGTCACAGTCAATTCCGACCGCCATGTGAGAATGTTGCGAGATTTTTTTTTACAGAATTTATATATGCTTAAATTAATTTTGAATGAAATTGAATAAAGTGTGGTTCAAACTGAACATTGCTATCCGATAAGGCCCCTTCGATAATTTTTCGTGAGAGATACGTCCTCTTTGATGTCACGCATAAATTTCGTGAGTCTGGGGTTGAAAAAAAAATCTCGCAACAATATCACATAAATAAAATAATACAATAAGGCCCAATGACCCCAAAACGGGAAGCTGCACTCAAAATGGCTAAGTAATGAGACACTTTTGGGCCATGTGTTTTGGTGGACCCTGTATGTAAATCTACATGCAGCATATATATGTATACGTGTCCATATAGATGTGCTTTGTATACGAGGATTCTCAGCGTTTATCTGCAGTTCTCTCTGCTTCACGTATCTCTCTGGGTACTCCATCTTTTAGAACCCTATTTTCCATGAATTTTCGAGGGTTTCACAAATTTACTACACTGCAACGTATTCGCATTTGTCCTTCCACAGTCCCGATCGCCACTCAATTGCAATAGAACTAAATAATATATCATTTATATTTTACTAATTTGTACAAATATTTGAATTATGATTAATTAAAATATTTATATTATTCTCATTGAAGCTTTGACGATCATGACAGAATTTTCTATTGCTACGTTATTAAGACTTTTATATTCAACCGTTGGTGCGAATTCGAGAGAGTCTTAGTTTAATATTACTGATGACATTGAATAGCCCATTTTTATTATTATTATTATTTTAAACATAATTATCTATTTGTCGATCATACTTTGTTCCATAAACGTATTAAAAATCCATGGAAAATCGATCGTCATCGCCAATGTTTTTGATCAAGAAAATTAATTACTTCGATCGAGACAAAAATTGAAAACGAATTTTTCGAAACATGAAATATCGAAATTATTATTTCGATAATTGCGATAATTAAATATATATATATATATATATATATATATATATATGTATACATATATTTGTTAGATATTCCGAGGATAATGCAGCCACGGAGTTCAGGATTATTTTGTCATCGTGAAAGTACAGTCATTGATTAGTCATTTATTCGTAAACGAATGGAGTCGTGTGTTTGGTTCGTGTCGAGGTGTAGTACGATTATCGGTCGTTAGTATGCTCCCGGGCAAAGTGAGACAAACAGATACAACACACACGTGGGACGCAACCCCCTCGAGCGTCAGACCGAGAGGGGTGGCTATTTAACCGAGTCCACGCAATTTCCTTAATGTACTGGCTGAATGACCCGGCTCAAGCTGCAGGTTGTGTGTATGCTGAATAAGCTTACTATAAAGTACCCGAACTACATACACACACATACACACTCACACACACCCGCACACACATATCGTACAATTCTCCCCGAGCAATTCGTCTTGCAGACATCGAGGCCAAGGTCTTGGAGAGTGCGAATCGAAGTATCGAATGTTCAATAGTCCGTAAGCTGAAAATTTCGAAATTATTTTCATTCGAATTGAATTTTATCGATAATCCGAATTTTCGGCAGGTCGATACATGAAATCGAAACGTTTCGAAAATAAATGTTTCCAACACGACAAAACTTTGAATGTCAATGTCCCGAACGATTATAATTACGAAAACCCAAGGGTTCCTTCTTTTTTTTTCATTGAACGTACTTACGAAGCCATTGAAATCAAAAAATCAAAAAAGAAACGAAAACAAAAAATATAAGGATCTCAGATGTGTCACAGGAGCATCGAATAAGGATGCGGATGTGGCAGGTTGAATGACAATGTGTACGACAGTGCCATCGTGATTTGCGACGTGATAATAGAAGGACGGAATAAAGGACAAAGACTCGACGAGCTGGTGGACCCCACGAAAAAAAAAAAAAAAAACAAAAAAGGTTGGGCGGTGTGAGCAAGAAGCTCGAAGGGGATGAAAAGTCGGCAGGCGAGGGGGTTGATGCTCCCTCGAACGCGCGTACCCGAATATTCAACCTCACCCCGTTACCCCCTCCACATCGCCGCCCCTAAAGCACAGACGAGACAGTCCGACGTATTAGTCAGTTCCGCGGGCACATTGTCCACATTTCATACTTATTTGCACAATTTCCAACTTGATTTTACGCACACCGAAACGCACATCGATGTAATATATTCCAATGTGCCGAGCACGACCGAGCCAAATGTTTGTTTTTTTTTTTTTCGTCCCCCACGGGCCAGTGGAAAAAAGGAAAAACGAGAGACGTGGAAAAAAATACATGGATGGGCGAGGAACCTTAACGCACTCGCTAACCGAGCCGTACACACACTTATACTGCCGCCTCGTTGGCGTTTTATCGAATGGAAGATATTGCTTTTATTAATGTTATTGGCCCCGGGGCATGACGCGCTGGAACTATATGTATATATGACGATACGACGTTGGCTATCATTGCCCAATATGCGATTTCGAACCCCCTTCGGATGCTACACACACACACACGCACCTCCATTGCTCATTAATATCTACAAATTAGTTTTCATCATTTTTGTGTGACGTATTTCATTTTATTTTATTTTATTTTATTTTATTTTATTTTATTTTATTTTATTTTATTTTATTTTATTTTATTTTATTTTATTTTATTTTATTTTATTTTATTTTATTTTATTTCATTTTATTTTAATTTGTCTTCTTAATTCGAAACGACTTTTGTCAGATTTATGTCTTATACTGATAATAACGCGTTTTCAAACATTTATTGTCATTGCTTTTGAGTGCTCACGGATGAGAAATCATTAATTTGTGTTGGACAGAAAATATATGTGCGAAGACTCATACAAAAATTGCTACCTTTAAATAATTATACCAACAAAATAAATTGACGTATTATCATTTTTATGATCATTATTATTATTCAAAATAATTTTCTTTGGATTTTTCTTTCGTACATGAGGTTTTAATATTTGAAACAACTCTGCGAAATTACATCTACAATAGAACATTCGATATTTCGCTTACTACCAGTTATATTACATAATAATAATAATAATAATAATAATAAAACATTTTTTGTTATTACTATCATAAAATGATTGAGACAAAACTGTAAATCTATTATTTCCAAAACCTATATCTGAATGAAAATATCGACTGTAAAAAATCGAAGAACTAGAATCAACAATGATAGCCAAGATAATTTATTATTGTTATAATTATTATTGTTACGAATAATTCTTCGTATGTTACTTAATAGGTGAGATTTAGTTTTCTTCTGACAAGCATGTCACGTGGGATAGTCGGTGGCTCAGTTGGACGGTGGATGTCCGAGGGTTGACCCGAGCGAGGGTCACGACAATCAGTCGGACCTGTCGTCGTCCACTCCGAGCTTTCTCGGTGATCGCGGGGTTGGTCGGTTGACGCGGATTTACCGCTGGGTGGAGTCCCAACACGACCAAGGGCTTGGCCCGTATTCTTCGTACTCGCACTTGACCAGTTTTTTTTTCTCTTTTTCTCTCATTTTACTCCCATTATGTTGGGTGGGGATCAAAGTTCCGAATGGTCAATAGTCCGAAGGCTCAAAATTCCAAATATGCGATTTTTTCGAGAAAATTCAGTTGGATTAAAAAAAATTTCAGAATTTTGAGCCTTCGGATAGTTGATTATTTGGAACTTCGATCCGCTCCCTCCGAATTAGAATTGCAACTTTTAACTTGTTTCTTTCTTTCGCGAGTTGGTAAAAAAAAACACCATTGGACGAGTCATGGAAGAATAAATTAACCTGCTGATATAAATACGTGTGATATATGAACGTAAAATTTATGCTGGCGAATAGAATGAAAAAAAAATATTACAGTCGTCTCGTATCCACGATTCGATGTGACATCTGTACGCAATTCCGGGATAAATGGACATTTAACGATATAAAACGATACGATAGAGCGAATTGTTCGATCCCCATGCATGTATTATAAACCACCTTCGATTCCCATTTGACATTCATAGAGTTTTATCCGTATGCGACGATTTAGCATCCGCGTTTATCCGAACCTTTTTTTTTCGGGTTTTGGGTTTGCCAACTGTTACCAATGTCACTCGCTGTCGTTTGCCACTGTAACCCCGATATCGTTGACGGATTATTACCGACTATTATGCATGTATGTCGGTCGGTCGCGCGCGTGCGCGGCGTAGGGTTGAGAAAAAGGCGCGATTCGCAACGTTATTGGCCCTTTCGGGGGGCTTCGCACCCCTCAATCGCATCGAGAGCCCTTTGCCGGCGCCCCGAGAATCGCCAATTTCTCCTGCCATATGCATAAACGTCAAAGTGGCTTTGAACTAACGTAACTTTCAACTCGTTTCAATGTATTTAGCGATTTGGCCGCGCCCTTAAATCCGTCTAATGATTTATCGTTTGCTCGAAAAAAGTTTTTTTATTCATTTGTTTATTTATTTATTTATTTATTTATTTATTTATTTATTTATTTATTTATTTATTTATTTATTTATTTATTTATTTATTTATTTATTTATTTATTTATTTATTTATTTATTTATTTATTTATTTATTTATTTATTTATTTATTTATTCATTCATTTATTTATTTATTTATTTATTTACCTTTTTTTCGACTCTTTGCATCGAAACTTTCCCCAACTAAAAAACGCTAGCTCGATAATCCTCATTTTTGCGTCATTCTGAAATTGTGATTTATTAGAAAATAGTATAAAAAAGAAGATTTTATTGAATTGTATATTATTTTAAAAAAATAAAAAATTTCATAAACTTCTTTTACCTTCTTTTCTTATTTTCTTCGATCACAACAATTGCAAGTCAATGGAGAAATGAAGTAACAACTGAGATATCGATGATAATTTTGTTTTCTATTCATCTCGAATATTTATAATTTATTGAAAAAAATGTTTTTTTTTTTTTATCAATTAATTTTCATATACCTAGTGAACCGAAGATTGTTTGACCGAGTCGAGCTAGTGATCGTGAACCCGGGTATCGTTGTTAATAGGTGTCGCCGATATGCAAAATGATGGGCCATCTGTCGTGTGTCGCGTACGAGCTGATCCGTAAAAGAGAGAGAGAGAGAAACGATATGAGACACGCGCGCAGCCGTCAGGAGGGTTGCTCGATGGCGCGACAGCAGCAACATAGCCGCACGCGCGGCGTGATCGTCAGGTGGAAAATCGTGGCTTCTTCACGGTGCGTTAACCGATCTACGACAATGCTGTATACATATATACACATTCCATTCATGAATGTACGAATGTGCATATTGCCGGATACAAAAGCCGACAAAAATTCATTGCGTTTTTCGGCTTCGGGGGAAAAGAAAAAATAAACCCTCGAAATCATGCAGATGCCGGGGTTTCGATGAAATAATGTGAATTTTATGGGCCAACGAGGTTGGGCCATTGTCATATGGGGTTGCGCAGTGCGCTAGGCAAATTTTCGGTCAAGCGTTACCACCGGTTCGTCCGATCATCCCGAAACAGTCGTGCTTCATAGTAACGATCTCCACGACCGAACCTCCCCCTCCGCCCCATTCGGAATCACTACAACTCAAGTGCCCAATATAGAATAATACGAATAAAAAAATAAAAAAAACAATCTGCACGTTGAAACTTGCAATTTGCTTCCTCTGAATTTGCTTCCCCGTAGGTAGTGAACGAATAGTCTTCTATGAAGAAGCATTTTTATTTTGAAATCTTCGACTTCCTCATAGAGGAATGTTTGATCACTACCTACGATTTAGAGGAAGCAAATTGCGAGTTTCAACTTTCAGCTTGTTTTGATATTTAAATATTCATCAGTGGGTGCATAAAATTTCAATTTCTCTTCAAATTTCAAAGTGTAAGTGGATTTTCACCGATTTTAATACTGAACCAACCCCAACCGTTGATTTATGTGAATCCATGAGATGGAACTTCTGTCCAATCCGAACCATTCGGCCGATATCCGAAAAGTGTAATACATGCCACGGGTAAATGATGTTCTATACTCTTGGAAAGTTGGAGCTGAATGGGTCAAAGTTGACGGGAGTTAGAAAATAAATAAATTTTATTTTTCGAAAAAAAATTCAAACTATAATAAAATCAAAATTTCTCGATGGATTCGGCCCAAATCTATTCGTGAGAAACTATTAGACGAATATCTCAAAATGTTCGATTGCTATGTTGTGAAACTTCATCAATATCAAATGATGTATAAAAATGAAGAGGATGAAGGAGGGTGGCAAATAAATAATAAATATTATTACAATAAAAAATGTATAATTCTGTTAAGAATGAATTTTATCACAGAAAATCTTTCAATAATAAATAACTAGTTGTTCTAGATTTCCTTTTTTTTTCTCAAAATCGTTATTCGAATAATCTGTTTCACTATTCTCACGATGATTTCATTAGATTGCCGTAATCGTCGATATTTAAAAAAAAACAATATTTACCCACGTCAATTATTTTTCACCAATAATCTTCATTTCCAAAATATATTTTATCATCAAGTCAACACTTAAAATCATCATTTTCTTATTGATCGTTTTGAATTCTTCAAAAATTCTTCGAGAAATCATATTTCAAGAAAAAAAGAAAATGATTTCATTGACGTAAAAATTAAAAAATCAATGTGAAATTGGAAAAAACATGAAGTACAGTTTTTTTTTACTCCAAACCAGAAATGAGCCTCGCAAGTTGGAATCGTATTTATTGGGAGACGAAGAAGCAAGACCGAGCGAGTACAACGACACGGAATCGACGTATCTTCGTGCGGGGTGTACGAAGGGCAAGGGAGGGGGGATTGCCGCGAGATTATAAAATGGCGCGTTTCTTCGCTGAGCCAGCAACATCCGACGTTCTTAATCCCAGTCTCGTTTCTTTTTATCGGCGCAAACGTCGTGCCACCGCCTCTACGTCGTTTTCCCCATCCCCTCCGAACCACCCCGGTCGTCTTCGCCATCTTCGCCCTTACCGCGACACACCATCTTCCAACCCAATACTCTCTCAATCCACATCATCCGTACACAACCGAAAAATCCCACATTCGATAAAAGGAAAAGAAGAAAAAAAACGAATTTACGATTTTTTCCAAATGAAACTTTTGTTAATAATGAAAAAAATAAAATACAAAATTCTGACCCGAAAAAATGTTCAAATTTAAAGCCTCATTCTTCATAGGTTTTAATATCAAACGTTCGATTTAGAACAAAGAAATTCACGATTTTATTTTTAAATAAAACTTTACTTAACAATAAAAGAAAAATAACAAATTGTGATCGTAAACTTTTTTTAAAATTTAAACCATCGTCCTTCATACGTTTTAAAATAAAGCGTTCGATTTAGCAAAAGAAATTGACGATTTTTCGTTCATAAAATTCTGTTTTTTTTTTCAATAATGACAACAACAAACGACAATTTTATTCGTCGAGGAATAAAATAAAATCCATTATAATTTCTACGATGTTGATAAAGACGAGGTGCCATCAAAGCCAACAAAAATATATTAATTGTCGTTCCGTGGCATCAAAAAGTTTCGAGAAAAAAAACCAACAACCCAAAAATATATTTCTTTTTATCCTCCCTTCAATTTAATATGTTTTTTTCATGTATTTATTTTTATTTCATTCATCTTCCTTACATAGTTATTCTTTATGTGTTTGTTAAGATCAAACATTCGACACAAAAACAAAAAGTTTACGATTTCTCGTTGACAAAATTCGATTTCTAAATAACAAAAATAACAAACGACAAATTAAAGGATAGTTCAAACGATAAAAAGACGACATAATATCAAAGCCAACAAAAATACATTAATTCCTCGTTCCCCGGAGTCGGAAAATTTCTTCAAGAAAAAATAAACCCCTAAAAATATTAGTTTTTCAATTAATTTCATACAATTTTTTTTTTTTTTTTCGTCTTCGTCGTTGGAGCTTCGAGGTCGAAGGTTTGTGCGGTGGGTTCGTCGAAGGGTTGCCAAAACCCGTGTGGCGAAGGCTCATCCGCGCCATACTGGAGGCGGTCGAACAACCGACCAATCCTCACCCTCGCGGGGGTGGCACAGGGGTTCGGGCGACCACACCCATTCTCACCCCCGCCGCGCGCGTCGGAGAGTGCACCCCCCACGCCGGGCACTACCCCCGAGAATCACGTGCGCACGAGCACCACCGCAGTGACGGGCCAACAGTCGCGCGCGTGCTCTCGCCCTGTCAACTTCATGAAAATTCAACCCCCCCACCCACCCCCTGGCCCGCGTAAACCCTTTAACAACAATATATAACCTTGATTGTGTCACATTGACAGTGACACACAAACGCGACGCGGTATCGTTCGATCGTTGCGACAAAAATGATTCGATCCTCGAATTACTGATGTGATATTAATTTACTTCTTTAATTACGAAAAATAAATAAATTAAACAAACATAAATCTACTGTGATATTATTTTTTGTTTGTTTTTAATACAAAAAATTGATTAATTAATCAAACTTGAATTGAGTCAGAGATCTTGAGGATTGCAGTGGTGACAGTGAATTATTTGATTTTTTTTTCTTTCGTTTCTTTTTTTTCGGTTCATTGTGTAAAATGGAAAGAATGAAAATAATATGAAAAATTGTTGTATGAAAAAAAAAACAATTAGTGCGACGATGCTTGTGAGACTCGCGAGATAACGCGATATAGCTATATACATAAATATACATATATATAATTCGTGATGATCGGCATCGAGATGTTGGGCTGTGAGATCGGTCTGCCAATGAACAGCATGATGTACAGAAATCGTGGAGACGTTCTCACACCACCTCAAAGCAGTCCCGAGTCACATCACAACAGCAACAACAATCCGTCGTCGAGATCGTTTCATCCCCTCGCCGATCATCCACTGGCCGAGATTACTCTGCCGCGTAATATTCCCGACGTACTTCTGTGTGAGTTTACGTTTTGAACGAATAACGAGTTTGAATTTTTAATAACGGCGGATGGAATGTGAAAAAAAAGCGTCTGACTCAACGCGAGTGAATTGTCGGTTTGAATTTTGTCACTGGATTTGTGATTTTTTTTTGCGATTGAGTTAACCGATGATTTCTGCAAGAACTTGGAAAATATTTATGGATTCGTAGATTTTTTTGTTGTGTTTTGTTTATTTTTCGTCAGTGTTATATCATTTGAATTCTGTTTTTCATGATTTAGTTTCACATTAAATTCATTCGGAATTCAAATGTGAATAAATATATATTCTTGAAATTGAATTGAATTATTTATTTTCTTTTTGGTTCAAACTTTTTTTGTTTTGCATTGGACCACATTACAGGTTCATGATGATGATATGAATAATTGTTCGTGATAATAATGTACTCGTGACAGTAAATAAAAATGATTTTCGATTATATTCGGACTAAAACTATTCAATATATAAATATATATAGAAAATACAATGTATGTACATATATTGTATTTTTTTATTGTATTTTTTCGTGGAATTGTTTGTCTATGTCCAACGTATATATATATATGCCAAGTTGATAATTATGGATAACAGTGACTTACATTTCCAACGCATTTTCGACCCTACGTGCAATCTGCATTAACCTTGATGTACATACGAAAATTCGTCAGCAATGAAGAAAGTAATTGTTACTGAAAATATCATTCTGCATAAAGTCGACATGAATGTTTTTTTTTATTAACCAGCTCTGCATCTTCGTTTGACTCTCAACATCGATGAAAACATCTTTGCAGCGATATTAACTAAGACAGAAGAACATTATTCAATCCATCGACCCAATTGATTATTGATTAATTTTTCGTTATTTAATTATTAATTAAACAATGCATCGATGTCGACATAAAATTGACCGAATATTCATCCGACTAACCAACTGACCCCTTATCCAATTCCAAAGACTTGAAAACGAAAAAAAACAAGGACCACACATCAATCAAATAATATTAACTAAGATATAAGCAAATATTCAATCTTTCAACCCTGGTATTAATTTATGAATTATTTTTCTGTTGCCGATACCGTTGTTGCTCCCGCCGATGATGATGAACAACAATTTCAACAACAACAACAAAAATTGTAAACACAACGGAAAACAGCGTCGATACCAAAATGTGGAGGATGTCAGGAAGCCATACTGGACAGGTACGTGCTGAGGGTTCTCGAGAGATGTTGGCACGCGAGATGTCTCACCTGTCGAGACTGCGGTACCCGACTGACCAACAAGTGTTTCGCGCGGAACGGTCACGTATTCTGCAAAGACGATTTTTTCAAGTAAGCATCAATTTTTTTAAGGGTTCCGTATCTCCAAAAGGATTTTTTTAAAAAACGAAACCCTCGTAAGATCACTCGCCCGTCTGTCCGTCTGTCCGTCTGTCACAACTGATTTCCTTAGAAACTATGAATGACGTTAAAAAAAATAATATGAACAAAAAAATGGTACAGAAAATTCCTAATCCTATTTTCCTAAATTCTCCATTTTCATCAATTTCTATTGTTTGTTGTTTATGAATCCTTAATGATAACTAATTATTCGATTCAATCATTCATTCGTTCGTACATCTTGATTCTATACGAAAAAAAGTTATGAGAAAATTTTACAAAAAATTATCGAACAATTATGATCAAGACGATTACTCTTGTAATCAATCGATTGATTTTATTTATCATTATTATTCAACGAATTCGAGTCGAACGCGAAATTGTGGATAACTCGGTACGAAAAATCGACGACCATCGATCGTACGATTTTATCTTTGGCGAGGGATGTTCAAACGGGGTTGGTTGACTAACAGGGGAGGGTTCTACTAGAGAGAAGAAGGGGGGGGGGGGCGGGGATGACTCGACTCGAAGAAATACGAGGGCGCATTCGTGGGCATGCGAAATTTCTTCTTCGTCTTCGTCTCAAGAAGCTCACGCCTTCGGCACGAGTATTGATTGTCGCTTTGTGTATATAACCAAAGCCATCTTTTTTGTACCCAACGACTCGCTCGCGATTCACCCTTAGTGCTCTCCGTCTCTCTCTTCCTCTTTTTCTCTCAATGGCCGAGACGCCATATTTCACGTCGTCCGCGCCCCTTCGCGTCGCAAAGAAAAGAAATAAAGATAAACAAAACTTCACGAAATCCCAAAAGATATTCATCGACGACTTTCGACTTAGAAATATTTACTTATAATTATTTTCGTTTTCTTTACTTTTTTGTTGTTCAAAAAATAAATTTGGTCTCTAAACTTTTTGTTTTCCATAAATTAAATAACAAAATCGTGATTGAAGATTTAATCCTTGGTTCGTGTAATTGACACCGTCGAGGATTATCTAAAGAGAGAGAAAAAAATGATGGAAACAAATCTGATTGAATAAAATTGAACGGATTATTTTATTTTATTTTATTTTATTTTATTTTATTTTATTTTATTTTATTTTATTTTATTTTATTTTATTTTATTTTATTTTATTTTATTTTATTTTATTTTATTTTATTTTATTTTATTTTATTTTATTTTATTTTATTTTATTTCTCAAACAAATTGAAATGTTTGATCGAATTGTTTATTTGTGTAAGTAACGATCTAGGCTTATTTAAAGTGCAGAAATGATGAAAATTAATATGATACAATAGGAAATCTAATAAATTTGTTAACTCATCGTGAGGCTTGAAAAAGGGTTGCAGCCCGTAACCAATTGATGTTTTTCATTTGGAAAAATTCTCCTATATCTCTTGATACTCCCTTTTAGAGATGCGATAGGTTATTTTGTTCGAATTTAAATTCAATAATTCTTTATTTTGTCAAAATAAAATTAAACGATTATCACCGGTGATTTTATTTGTGAATGTAATGTCAAATGTTGTGTGTTGTTGGTGTGGCAGGCGTTTTGGAACAAAATGTGCGGGCTGCGGCCAGGGATTGGCGCCCTCGCAGGTCGTCAGAAGAGCCCAGGAACTCGTTTATCATCTAACGTGTTTCTCGTGCGCCCTTTGCTCGCGACAGCTCGACACCGGAGACGAGTTTTATTTGATGGAGGATCGTAAACTCGTGTGCAAACCCGACTACGAACAAGCCAAAGCAAAGGGTAAAAAAATAATACATACATATATTTTTGAATTAATTTTTTTTTATCTACTATCGACATTTATTTACCGAAATTTAATTATCGAAATGTTATGGACATTTTGATAATTATCATCGAATGAGACTTCGTCGATGAATTCGATTGACGAAAAAAAAAATCTTTTCAACATCTTATTCGTGCTTACGTCGTAGAATTAGCCGATGGCGGAAGCATAGACGGCGAACCACCGAACAAGAGGCCAAGAACGACGATAACGGCCAAACAACTCGAAACCCTGAAACTCGCTTACAACAATAGTCCAAAACCTGCGAGACACGTGAGGGAACAACTTTCTCAGGACACGGGACTTGACATGCGCGTGGTTCAAGTTTGGTTTCAAAATAGGTAAATTAAATAAATAAATAATAATAAAGTTAAACTTGTGAATTCGACGGCCGATTAAAAATTTTAATTTACAATTTGATTGAAAATTGGAACGTTCCGAGTAAATACGTTAATAATTTTGTCGAGTGATTATTCTCAGATGTATAAAACTTCACAAAAATTAAAAAATTGAAAAATCTAAGAAAAAAATAGAAAAACAAGCAATGCTTCCCTCAAGTATAACCCAAATCCAATTAAACCCCATAAGCTTCGTTTTCATGGCAATAAAACTCAGACGCACCTTCCAGATATTAACAAAAATTAATCGATCGAAAAAAAAACAATTACTTGTATCCAATATTTATCACATGTGAAAAAAATATTCATCGATACAAAATTTAACACTAATATTTATAAGATATAAGTTTACATGATACAATAATGTATATTTTCATTGCTAAATTTATGAAGGTCAAAAAATGTCAGAAATTTCAATTAAAGTAAAGTTTTAAAGTTTTCCAAATGTTTATTTAAAGTAATTTAAAAAAAAACAATAATAAGCAATATATATATATGTCAATCACTAAATTATAGAATAATAATTATTATTAAAAATACACATTGTTATAAATCTTAAAAATTAAAGATCTCTTTTTGTTCTGTTTTTCTCTCTCTCTCTCTTCGTGGGTAACGAACGTTAGAAGGGCGAAGGAAAAGAGGCTGAAGAAGGACGCGGGAAGAACGCGATGGTCGCAATATTTCCGTGGCATGAAGAGTGGCAGTTCGGGTGGACACTCGCCCAGGCACGACAAGCTCCTCGACAAGGACGAGCTCAAGATCGATCTGGACTCGTCGTTCGGACATCACGGTAAAAAAAAAAACTGAATCTCGTTTGACGCGCGACAGACGGTGGCCAGAAAAAAAAAGCTCCGAGTTGAAACTTGCAACTTCTTTCCTGCAAATCGTAGATAGTGCACGATGTACTTTAATGAGAAAGCGTTTCCAATTTTTTTTTCCCAAATGTTTGACTTCCCTATAGAGTAATCTTCGTCCACCAACCAACGATTCGGAAGGAATCAATTGCAATTTCCAACTTGCAGCTTGTTTTTGATATTTTAATATTGATTACGTGTGGGGGATGTATGGAATATCAATGTCTTTTCAACCTCGAACAAATGAGAGAATTTTCACGTAATTCAATACAAAAATAACCCTGTGATTGTTGATTCATGTGTATCCGGAAGATTAAGCGCGGAAAGATTGAGTCAAATATTTTTTTAATCGGCAGACGTTCAAAATTGAAATAAACTTGAAGAGATCTGGAATCCAAAACGTCTGGCCGATCCTCGCAAAATTTCATATTTATCATGGCTCGATGATATTCCATACTTGCAGAGAATTAAAATTTCCATTGGTTGAAGTTAAACCGAAAAAGTTCATTAAAAAAAAAAATTTGCGGACGCTAAGTGGTAAAAGATTTTTTTTTTTCAATTTTCAAAACGCTGTCAAATCCAAGTGAATTCGTCAATCGTTGCAAAAATTGATAATGAGGCACCACCAATGTGTTAAATTTGAAAGCTGTAGCTTCTATCGTTATCGAGTTATCAACATTTGAATTTCAAAGAGTCGATCCACACACACACAAACACATATATTCGGACATTATCTTCAAATATGATTTCTCGATATCCTAGAACACTTTGATCATGTTGACATCATACCGATGAAAAGTTTTTCGACCATCACAAAGCTTTCTCTATGAGAAAACAAAAAAAAACAAAAGAAAATATATATATGAAAATCATAAAATAATGATAATGATAATAATAATTTTGCGGTCGCGAGACGTTTTGGCTCTCGTACGAGAGTCCTAAAAGCGGTCGTTTTAAATGCCGTCGAGTTTTTCGAACAATGGCTCTGCGTGGGTGAGGTTGAAACGAGGGTGAGGACGGGCACACGCTCGCCCTTCGTCTTCTTACCCTCCGATGAAGGGGGGGTGAGTGGGTCGGGGGCGGTCGGTCTACGTTCACGTCAGACCGACGTGGAGGCATCGCACTTGCGTCGTGCTCTTCAAATATTCAGTAGATTGCTCGGGCTAACTGCCAACCAGCAGCCACGGCCTCTCCGAGATTTCACCAAGATTGCCGTTCGCCACTCGACCGTATACGCCCCCCCCCCTCTCCCCCCACCCAACTCCATCCACGACCTTTTATCGGCCGGCGCTTTCGCCCTCCAACCGTGATACATAATTCTTCGAGTGCAAAATAAAAAAGATTTGATAAAGAAAAACTTAATAAATAAGCAACAATAATCTTGAGAAAAAGAAGGAAAAGTAAAATTGTAATAATAAGAAAAACGAATATTGATCCACATTGTTATATCCATATTTAGCGAATTAACTGACAATAAGTATTTTTCTTCCAAAGATACTTGATACATCATTTTTCAACAAAAAAAAATCTCTAAAAGAAATATTATTATTATTATTCCTATTGAGTTATTGATTGATCAATTATAAAAATAATAAGGAACGGCAATTAACAATAGCTATTTACATTCTTTAAAAAAAACAAATGTATAGAAGAAAAAATATTATTATTATTACTATTGATTAGTAATAATAACAATAATAATAATCAATATTTATCTATTATCTTGTTGCTGTTATTTTTTTTTTTTTTTAATATAGCAAAAATAGATAAATATCAGACGCATCTATCGAGTTGAAAAGATTGCTGAATTCGTTAAAAGTCTACGCCATTTATCCGAACCCCATGCATACTCGTACATCGGCATTAATATTCATTGGGTTAGCTGACTAATAGAATTATAGGGGCGAGAGGCGTGAGGAGTCCGGGTGTGAGGGCTTCTCCTGAAATAACGAAAAAAAAAAACGAAACAATAACTCTACAAGGCGCTTCCAACACAATCGACCGAACTATTTTTTTTCATCGTAAAAAGCCAATTCTTATCGGGCCCCACTATCGAAAACACCCGGACAGTAGGAAATTGATACAATTAACGGATAAGGCGGTCTATGATATCTTTTCCGGCCATCGTGGCAGATGATCGGGGGTGGGTTTCGTGGGGGGACCCCAGAAGGCTTCGTCACGCTACCGCATCACCGCTGTATCATACGTGACATCTACACATATTGCGCTTAAAAGCGTATCAGTTAACTGTACTACCAAAAAACGAAAAAAAAATAGAAAAGAAGTCTAACGCGTAAATAATTTTCGTGGTTTTCAAAATAATAATCATAATAGTGACAATAAACATAATATCAATATATGATAATTTATAATAATAAGGATAATAATTATAAAGGATTTTACAATTTGACCTAATCTTTAAAAAAAAAACCAAAAAACATTTTCCCTGAACAATTAACTGGAAACCAACAAATAATTCCATAACGTATAAAATTCACAATATTTTAAAAGACACTCAAAAATAAAAGTATGTATATATATAAAAATATTATTAACGCAACAAATTGTGCGAAATAGGAAAATAAAATGATCCTCTGTCGATGCTCCGAACTAAAGAGGCGAAACGTGAAAGAATGATAAAATAATAAAAAAAAGGTCGTCCATCGCAAATTCGCTGACCAACCGAATAATCAATAGGGCTAAAGCAAATCACCCATCAAATAATAATAATAATGATTATTATTATTATTTATTCACAGATCTGAGCAACGACAGTTACGGTACAGTCGTGAACATGGGACTGGACGGTGAGGGTGCGAGTCCGGGGGGCCCCGGTAACGGTGGTGGAAATGGGCCCGGTGGTCTTTCGGGTGGGCCGGGGGGTGGTGGACCGGGCCGTGGCTATCTCGGAGCCGGTACGCCTCCCTATCTGTCGACGTCACGGTCACCATCATTGCCACCACAATTTCCATATCCACCGGATACCGGACTATCCGTCTACACTACACTCGGTGAGTCACACTTTTTTTTATTTGCAAATCTCAATCGTATCATTGGTATCATTATTATTATTACGTCGATCATTATGATGATTATTAATAAATTAACTCATTGACTAACTTATTTATTTATTTCTATCCACATGAATTAGATAAAAATAAATAAATAAGTGAATTAATTAATTAATTAATAATCATCAACATCGATATTATTATTATTATTATTATTGTTATACCAATGACACAATTGAGATTCTAAACTTTTTTATTTATTTATTCATTTATTTTTATCGAAATAAATTAAATAAAAATTAGTAAATAAATAAGAAAATGTATTAATTAATTAAGTAATAATCATCATTACCATCGATATAACAATAATAATGATACCATTCATCTAATTCATTTTTATCTAAATAAATTAGATGAAAATGAATGAATAATTTATTTTTATGAATTATTAATAAAAAAATAATAAATAATAAATGTACTTATTTATATAATTCATTGTTATGTGCGCCAGGGGGTACGGGAGGAATGATACCAGGACCCGGATCGGATCTGAGCAACGGATCGAGCGCGGGCGGTGGCCCGAGCGCGGTGAGCGGCGGAAGTGGCGGAGGAAGCGGTCCGGGCGTCGGTCCAGGCGGTTATCCGGATTTTCCACCGTCCCCGGATTCCTGGCTCGGCGGCGAACCCGCCCAGCATCCCCATCACCACCCGCACTACGCCACATAACCCGTAACACGCGAGTGAAGAATGAAAGAGAAACAAAAACAAAATTTAAAAAAAACAAAACACACGAGAGAAACAATTGACAAAAATATGGAAGAAGAAAAAAAAGGACACGTGAGCCCGAGTGTGATGAAACGCTCGACTGTGGCTCGGACATTGAGTGACCGACGTTGGTAATGTCACGACTCGAGGCTGATGCGTAACCTTTATCGCTCGGTCTCTCTCGCTCCGCAGCGAGCGCCCATAGCGCTGTCGCCCTCGCACTCACGACGGAGATCGGAACTTTGCGCATCGCCTCATAATCGTACTCGACTGTACCGTCCCAATTGAGATGGAAAGGAATACGAAAAGAAAAAGGATAAAGACAAAGAAATAAAGTGAGACAGACAGAGAGAGAGAGAGAGAGGGGAAAAATAATAATAATTAAAGAAAAAAACGATTTTCCATCCCAACCTTCGAGACGAATTGACTTCGTCGCGACACTTGCCATCGCTATCAGCGTGAAATAACAAAAAAAATAATAATAAAAACAAAAAATATAAGAAATGAAATAAATGGAAAACTTGGAAAAAAATAATTTTGAAATTAAAAAAATAAAAAAAAACGTCTCTGATGTTATGTACAGGAGTGCGTCGCACGAGTAAACGATAAATGCACGATAGCGAAGTAAGAGATAATGAAAAAAAAAAAAATTTCATTCGTACGAGCATAGTCCATACGCATCGATATTACGATTTAAAAAAAAATAGATACATATGCATATATATAAATATATATATGTATATAAATATAAATAAATGAATATATATATATGTATATTTATTTATGTAAAAGTTCCTCGTTTTTTCGTTATCAATAGACTCGAAACAATGATTCGTTAGATGATTAGCGTTGTCGCGTCTCGTGCAAGGACGTTGTTTGTTATTTTTTTATTTTTTATTTTTTTTATATATTATTTTTATGTATTTTTTCATTTGACGAATTTTATTTTGTTTATTTGAAGTGATGTGCTACGTGTGATCTCGCTCGTTCTATCTTCGCCGTGAGTGCGAGAGAGATGGCGCCATCGGCGCTCGTTGCGGAGCGACAGAGAACGAGCGAGAAAGTTTACGCCGTCACCCTTTGAGGCGATGGACAACATGTTTCTCGTTCTCTCTCGCTCCGCAGCGAGCACCGAATATTTCTCTCGCACTCAGAAATGTAGTCCATCGCCATGAATAATCTTTTTCTTCATTTCGCCGAGCGAAATTAAAATGTGCGTAAAACGTTTTCGTGGGTTTTATTAAAAAATTTTTTTTTTTAATCCGCCGACGATAATTGTAATATTGTAGTGAAACTGTTGTGAGTAATCTGGCGCACATCGCGTTATCCACTGTCATCGTTATCGTGATGGAAGGGGAGGGGGGCGGCGGCACTTGCAACGGGTTAGATAATTAACGAAGTGAAATATTGTAAATATTAGATTGTGTAAGAAAATTTTCATTGTATTTCCTGTATATTGCGTAATAACGAAAGTTGCGTGTTAGCGTTTAGCTAATTCTCACCATCTCCGCGGTGAAACAGTGGTCAGAGAGACAATGGATGTTTATTTGTGATTTAAACCGTACGATTTTGTTTTGAAAATGTTATTTTTATTTTTTATTTTAAAATTATAATTTTTTTTGGTCTTTGTACTTGAGGGGGCATATACACGCCTGGGAAGCGAGAAAAAAATTCAAAGAAAAAAATTCAAAAATTTATATTGGCGAGATGAATGAATATGTACAATACAATTTTTTGGTTATTGTTCCAATTATTTATTGAACTTAGTCCCATATTTTTTTAACAATTAAAAAAAAATTGAAAAATTGAACATTTTTTTCTAAAACGCCTTATCATTTTTTTTCTAAAAAGCTTATCATGTTTTTTCTCCGGGAATATCGAATTGAAAAAAAAATCCAGGTGTATATGCCCCCGTAATACGAATTATGAACGATTATCGTCTATAATTGTACCGATTGTAATGAACTTACGGAACTCTCGGTCTCTTGCTCATTACAGTCATCGCACCGAGATTATTTAACAAAGGTAAAAAATCAGAAAAATATTGAGAGAAAAGAAGAAGAATTTATCAACGATGCTCGATGCTATCAGATGAGACAAAAAATAAATATAAAAATTCATATATATATATCGTACGGTTCATCGAGATTTCTTGGTCGAGTAATTATCATCCATGAGAATAATGAGCGAAATTAGCAGAGAAAGAAAGAGACAAAAAAAAAATTAACGATAATCGTACTTGTGAAAATTATTTTCGACGATTGACCACATTCGTAGCTCGAACAAAATTCGAACTCCAAACACGAGATTCCCCCCCCCCCTCCCTCGGCTCTCCTTACCTGCGTACTTGGAAAATAAATTCGAATATACTTTGACTCACCGCGTCCGCAATTCACAAACAACAACAAAGAATAGTTATTATTACGGATCTTTATATTATTATCTAGTCATCAAGTGATAATAAAAATTTATCATAACCGAATGTTATTCTTCGTTGTTCTTTTTCTTTCAATTATTATTATTATCATTGTTACGAATTGCTTTGGTCAGATTATTTATTTTAATTGTGTTTTCAAGCTTTTGGCGATTACGACGGAATTTTGATAGCTACAGTCTTAATACTTCTATGTTCGAATTTTGGTTCGAGTTCAAGAGATTCCTACATTACCGATGTTATTGGATATCAAATATTTTGTTCCATTCTTTTGAAAATAATCAATATGAATTATTGCACTTATACTTTGCTCCACCAATTCATTGAAAATTAATGGAGCAAAGTACAATGAATAATTTTGAATTTTTAGTGGAAATTAAATATTATTATTGTCATTATTATTATTTAGTTTCAAGGTTTGGGATGGCAATGGACGTTTTGGATCAAATGGGCAAGTATCAATGGCACTTTATTCCTCATGATGTTTATATTTACAGTAGTGTCTTCGTCGCGTTTATATCGAATGCGATTATAAAAGATTTTTTTTCTCGTATAATCTTTTTTTTTTTTTGTTTAAATCAATTTACAGTTGCACGGACTCGTGAATTTCTCGTTGTGCGTGACTTCAGGCGCAATTTCCATCTACGGAAATTTGAACTTTTCGTTTATCGACAAAACGTTTTGTCGTGAAAAAAAAATTACAAAAAAAGACGATAACCAAAAAAAAAAAACAACTAAAAATCTTTTGCGAATCAATACGGTAGTCTCAAATACGGGAAGACAAAAGAAATAATAATAACAAAAAGTAATTGTATAACGACGAAGAATTGCTTTCTTCTCGCGGGGACTTTACGTGAATATATACAAATCTCTTTAATGTACAAATAGTTACAACTCCCTCGGTATTTCGCGCTTTTCGTCGATTCTTTCGAAAAAGAAAAAGTCCTTTTTTTTTAAACCCTCGTGTGAAAAAATATTACGTCTTCTTTGTCGTATTTTCATCATCCGCGAGAGTGACGATCGTTCGTGATCAATTTTTTTTCAGTCAGTCGTTTCCAATGGAAAAAGGGTTGCAGACGAGAAAAAAAAATTATTTGAAAAAAAAACACGAACACACACGCAAAACTAAGCCAACGATAAATTAAACGAATAATCATTGTTCGCTCACGATTTATAATATTCCGAGATAGTTAGATAAGTAAAAACCGTATCTAGCAGTGACGCAACGTGTTTCACGAATCACCGAATGTTCAATCACTTCGATTATCATATTTTTCGTTTACTTTTTTTTTTAATTTTTAATTTTTATTGTCACTCGAGGCAATAAAGTCGTTGAATCGTTTTTTTATTTTTTTTTTTTTTGTCTAAATCACTTTCAATCGAACGTTTCTTCGTAAGTTCTAGTCTTCTTGAGAATACTCTTCGTCATCATGAGTTGTTTCGTTATCGCCTTTTCCACGTTCTTTTTATTTTTGTTCGAGGCCGAAAGATGTTGAAACGTGTCCTCGAGGGCCCGTCTTGTCTTCATCAATCGTCTCTTCAACACCTCGTTTTCTTGTTTCAGCGCTTCGACCTCATCCAGACCTATAAATAAACCAAAAAAAAAAAAAATTATATTTCAAAATCGAATTTAACATCAAACGTTCGATTAACTCTGGAACTGTAAGCCGGGGTAACTCGTTACCCCCAGAGAATTTTCAATCGGTATTTTCAGTACGAAATCGACATGCCAGGGTGCTACAAATCATAAGGGAATATAATAGGGTCTCTGCGTTTTTTTGAAAATGGCGAATTTTTATCAAAAATCTCCTCTATTAAAAATTTCCGGCGGTTCTTTATCCCTCTAACTATATTTTCCACTGGATAAAATTCTGAAAGTCAAAATAAATCTGCACAAATCGGTTCGTCATTGTCTAAGGAAAAGATTGGTGCGTGTTAGGAGAGTCTCGAGTAGTCAGACGAAAAAGATGGGAAACTAGAACAGTCGGTAGTGAAACGAGTTACCCCAGTTTACATTTGAGCAGCATGCCCTAGGGTTATAAAGTTTATTGTGAATCAATCGAGCATCGTATAACGAACCTTCCAAATGAAGCGGACTGTCGCGATCCAAATCGCGCATTTCACGATGACCATTTGAATTGCAATCCTCGTCGCTCAATAAATTTGTCATGGATTCCGTGATTTTCAGAGTATCTTGAAGCGGCCTCGTGGTCGACACCGCTGCGTCGCTCTCGATGCCCAGATCCGGCGAGCAACTCGATTTACTGCGACCCGTCGACGTCGGATAATTTATCGACAGCCAATATTGCGAACCCTGCGATAAATCGCGTTACGAATTAAAACAAACAACAACGACAACAAAAACTGGCCAAAAGTGTGATAAGCACGCATGCGATAGGGTTCCGTATCCATTCTCACTAACATTCTCATCAACTTTATATAGTCTGATTTTATAATTAGAATTATAATAATTTTTCTTGATTCTGAAAAAAAAAAAAGTTATTTCCGTTTTTTTCATAAACTATATTTGCTACCATGTTCGTTTTTCCCCCCAAAAATATTACCAGATAAAAATATTAAATTACATATAAAAACAAAAATATTAACGATTTTTTAAAAATAAAATAAAAATTGTAACGTAAAGTAAAATAGTTACACGGCATTGAAAAATCTTTACAGAATTTTTCTGGTATCCATTGAGTAGCTAAAAAAATTCAACAGACACGAGTGACTCATGGATAACGTTTACGTATGTAAAAAAAAAATACGAAATGGTTCTACGGTTCAATAGGCATGTAAATTAAAGAAAATGAGAGTACTGTAACACATAGCCAGTCAGACGTATGGACAGTGCAAAACGAGTGATAAGCATTCGCAAAAGAAAAATCGTGATTACTAAAAAACAATTATCAATTGTTTAATCTCACTCATCGAATATTATAATGCACTACGAAATAATAATTCCTGTGAATTATTCACAATTATTACGGAAAAACGACAATATTAATCGTTACATGATAATTTATCAAATTTGAAAGTCGGAACGAGTATTTCAAATAAGATTTTTATTTTACGAATGCCTAGTTACTGGTTGGCTACGGAACCCCCCAAAAAATAAAGGCACAGTAAAAAATTTTGTTGTGTTATTTTTTCTCGTTTAATTACGTTGTACGTGTGATAATCTTGCATGAGATCGTCGCAAGTTTGTTTGTGATTGGAATCGGCGGGAATGGAAGATACGCCGCTCGAACTGGGCGCGGAATCGCTCGATTCGCAAATGACCACGTGCCTGCTGAGTTCCTTGTTCGAGTTCTCGAGCTCCTCGAGCCTCGCACGATGGGCATCGTTCATCTGATTGAGATCCGTCACCTGTGACGAAAAAAAAAAACAAAAAAATCAACGAATAATATTCACAAGAGAAAACCAAAAAAAAAAACAACAACGACACGATCCTCGATTTTTCGTAATTTTTGAAATCTCAAAAAATCGAACTTTTCGGAACTTCACGACATTATTTTAAAAATCGAAATTTCGGTAAACCCTTCGTTCACGAACTGCGTTTAATATTATATTAACGAAATCTTTTAGTTTTTTTTTTTTTTTTATTTCAGATTAGCTGGTCCAGAGGGCTTTTTTGAAGATCACTTGTTCATCGCAAGTGATCTTCAAAAAAAGGTGTTTTGAGAAAAAAACAACAGTTCCCCAAGATTAAAAGTTTTTTCATGAAAAAATGTATATAAGTACCTCGATATACGTTACAATTTATACCGTATAGTGAATTCTAATAAAATTATGTGAACATGCGTAAAAAAAGTGAAATCAATCATTAACCTGCTTGTTGAATTTATCCTGCAGCGAACGAACTGTCATGTCGTATTTGTTTTCGTTCTTTCTCAATTCCTGTTCCAATTTTAATTTTTCATTGGTGAGTTTTGTATTTTCCACGAGAATCTGACTGTGCGACAGTGTCAATTGATCGAGATCATTCGTAATCGTCGACACGCTCGATCTCGTTATTACGTTCTCCTCTTCCAGTAACTTTATCCTCGTTCGTAGCTGTAATTACATTCGTTGATGAAATATTATTTTACAATAATGAAATTATCGAAGCAGCTGCGCCAACGATATTGTTTTACAACGTTGAAAAAAAAACGAAAGAATGAAAAACGTGCAACGCATACCGCCTCGTTTTCCCGATTCAAAGTAATCAACACATCGGCGGTCTTTCTATCCGTATCTTCTTTGTAATTCATCAGTTCGGTCTTTTGCTTCGTCATCTCGACGGCCATTGACTCAACGTCACTTATTTTCTTCTCAAGTTGGGCCTTTCGCATTGTGCAATGTTTGCTTTCCGTTTTATTTGCGTTCCAGTCTTGCATTTTTTTTTCCAAAACAATTTGCAATCTCTCGTGGGCCTTTTGTGATTTTTCCAACTTGACGATAATCGGTTTCAATTTTTCGTCAATTTCCTACGAAACGTACGATAGACAATGTTTAAAATTATACAATTGGTTAGTCAACATTTTTCACGTTTGTTAAATGTTGAAAATGTCATTTTTTAAATATTTTATTGAAAATGAAATTGCATTAATGTTAAAATCGTTCTATATACGCATTTTAGTCTCGAGAATAATTTCTCAACTAAATTATTGACTTATCAATAAAATTCTCGGAGTTATTGACTTTTGAAAAAGCAGAACCTGTGTTATCGAGACTGCACGAAAACAACTTTACACGCTTTTTTTCTAGAAACGTTTTTTTTGGCAACCAATTATTATCCGATTGACTTAAAATTCGGAGAGCCTATCGAAACCACATCTCGCTATCGTGTAGATAAAAAAAGATTAATCTGAGTCGTTTATCGTTTAATCTGGGGTTTGGGAAACCCCTGAGCGAGGTCCTAGGGTTTAACCCTATAAAAATGAAATTTTACAATAAAAAAAAAATCTTACATCGTCCAACGACACTTTAGCGAAAATTTCCTCTCGCAGAGCTGCCAATTCCCGACTCAGCAGACCGTTCGTGTCCACGAGTTGTTGAATCTGTTGACCGCAATCCCCATCGCCGTTCACATCCGTCTGATGATTTATTTTGTAACAACGCACATAATCGATGGAATCCTCGGAATCGCTGAAATTTTTCGTGTATTTCGATCCGCGCATGCGATTCGAAGATTTGTGACTGTTTTGAGTCTCACGAAGACCGATACGCGCGAGTGAAACTTTACGATCGGGTTCGGAAAAAGCTTCGGAATCGGATTGTGCTTCGGAAATGGTGAATTTTCGATTGTCATCGATTGGAATTATTTCCGTGGACAAACTTCGCGGACGTGTTATCGCGTCTTCGTTGACATCGTCCCACAACAAAAAGCCATCTTGAAATTTCACAAAATCGTCGTAAAGCGTTTTCGAACTCAACAAAACGTCGAGCACGATTTTTCGATGATCGTTTATTATCAAACTCGAATAATCGTTGGTCTTCAACATCTCTTTCATAAATTTGAACAAATCTTTCACGTGTTTGCGCAAAATTTCGCAATAATTCAACGCACGTTCGTTATCCGTGAACGAACAATTTTCCAATTCTTGGGACGTTGAAACGTTCGGTTGTGACACGAGTTTCAACCATCTCAGATAATCCACTTCGCGTTCCAATTCGCGTTTTTGATTTACAAGTTTTTCCACGTATTCCGTCATTGTCTTAACATCAAAAGTTTCGTTGCCATTCGCACAATTCAATTGTGCAATTTTATTATCAAACTTCACTGTTATTCCAACATTTTCCAATTCTTTCAAAAGCCATTCCAATTGACTATTCGCACGTTCATCGTTTTGCAAAATTTCCAATTTTTCGTTGCCGTTGTTGTTGTTGTTGTTGCCACGACTCGCGTCGTTCGCGTGCGACTGATTGGCCGACATTGTTTGATCGTGAAGCTTCGCTATTTCCTTGTTTTTGCTCCAAAGTTCGGTGTTTACCAATTTTTGAAGATTTTGCGTTTTTATTTGCAAATCTTTCGTCAATTGTTCGATCTTCAAATTTTTTTCATCGATCACTGTGTCACGGTGCAACAATTCTTCGCGCAAACGTTCGTGCTCGTCCGTCGTGTCGTTCAACGCGAATTTTTCGATTCTCTCGGTCGCCAAATCGTATGATTCCTTCAAACGTTCGTAATCTTTCAATTTTTCGGACAATTCGCGCTGCATCGAATCTTTTTCCATTATTAGGTCCACTATTTTTTTTTCTTTGGCGTTTAGCTGTTCTTCGAGCATCTGCGAGAACGGATAAAACATTTTTTTTTTCATTTTAGAAATAAATTTTGGCGTGAGAATTATAAAAAAGAAAAAAATAGTCCGGAAGCGGGCACGCACATTATAGGGTTCCCTAGTCATTCTGTAGTAGTCATTGACGAAATATGTAATCTCGACAAAAGCGCTGACGAAAACTTTTTATTTTTATATTTTTGGTAAACTATTTTTGCTACAGTGTTCGTTATAATTTTTATTGAATTTACTAATTAAAAGCTACATTCTCGATTTTTTTCGACTTTTCGAATTGATAGTTTAGAAGGGCTGAAGGTCGATGGCCCATTTGCAATATAGGGCGACACTATATTTAAGGACGTGAAAGAGAAGAAGAGAAGAGAAAAAAAGGAAAAAATGAATAAATAAATAAATATATATATAAATAAATAAATAAATACATAAATAGGAAAATAAACAAATAAATAAATGTTAGCCATGTATTGTCAATAAACAACAACTACTACTACTAGTTTAGAAATTAGATAGGAGATACTCTGATGACGACTTTAAAAGCGAATATTTCATGACGAAGGTTTGAAATAAAAAGGTCTCAGAACGTTTCAAATTGCATTTAAGCGAACCTATTCAAAGACACCCCACTCGATGGGGTGAGCAAAAAAACAATGTCGAGTACATCTTTGAATCTGTGGAAGGGGGGTCAAACATTTTTTTTTCCCTTAAATGTCATCATTTCTGTTTTTGGGTCATCGATCTACGTCTGTGCACCGAATTTCATCTTAATCGGTAAATAAATGAGGGAATGGGAAGACCGTGACACACAGACAAACGAACGGACGGACTAACCGAAGTCAAAAGGGTTCCCAGACTTCTACGGAACCCTAAAAAGAAGCTTTGTGGATTCCGCGTGTGCGAGTCGGAGCCCAATTGGAATTTCAGTTTCGAACGTACGAAAAACACACTCGTACCACGATGGACGCTTAGCTTTTGTGTCAATCTATTTATAATCAAGCTCACGATGAAGAAGCCTCGAAGAAACCTTCGAAATCACGAGATCGCGGAGAGTCTCGGAAGTTAGAAATTTTCGCAGCTGCAGCAACTGTTGCTTACCGTCGACCAGAGCTTTGGATTCTTACATTTAATTGTTCAAACACTCAACTTACCTCAGAATCCATTTTTATCTGTCTTTCCAAAAGACTTTTTTCAGCCTTTACACTGTCAATCTGGTCGCCGAGTTCATTAATCTTGCACTCCATATCCTCAAAACGTTGCTGCACAAACAAACAATAAAACGACACGTTTTTTTTTACCCCATCAATTGAATTCAAAGCCCGAAAAAAAAAAAACAAACGACGTTTAATCTTCTTAACAAAATTGTATTTACACGCATTATTATTTTTTTATTCATTCATTTATTCATATTTCATTCGGCAACATGAATTCGGAAGTAAAAAAAATAGAAAAAAAGAAAAATAAAAAATATTACAATATTTATAATAAATAAAATTAGAATGGCATGCATTGTTTTTTTTTCGCGTTAACGGGGAAACACTGTCGTCATTCATGCGCCGAGGACGTGCGGGGAGTTGCGGGTAAAGGGACGTGGGATCGTTCGTTGTCGGTTTTAACGTTTCGTTTTTCTTAGCCAACACCTCGGGTTCACGAGTGTCACGAGAGCGGGTTCCTAAAAGAATCATTTACACTCGCTTAGAACCCGATTGATGACAATTAAGACTTTCATAAATTTTCAAAAAATGTTAATTCCGCATTGAGCTATTTAAATTAGCGTTAAACAAATACATACATATATATGTGTATATATTAATTTTTATAAATGAATAAGATGTGAGTGTGAGCTATCAACGATACAGCGATGGAAATGAGTGTGGATCGAAAAATTGTATCAGAATTAAGCCGATTGAGATATTAAGTTGGAAAAAAAAAATGCGAGACTGCGTTTACGTCGAGTACCTACCTCCATCCGCATCGAATTGCACAAGCAGGACAGCATGATTTTTTTTTGTCATACAGTTGCTAATGAAACACCTATACTCGAATCGAGTATCACCACAACAATAAAATCGTATCAACGTGAATAAAATCCGTAGATCTTGCTAAGTTATGGTGGTAGTATTTTTTTCTTTTTTTTTTACAAAACATAATTTTGCAAACAAATAATCGTTAAATTACTATTATAATTTTTTTTTTTTTTTTCAAATTAATTTATTCGAAGAATCGCGAGTTTAGGCGCGAACGCACGCCCTTTGGCATCGACGTCATGAAATCGCGGTCAAATCGTAACGCGATTACTCTTTTTTCGTCATTTTTTATTAATTATGCGAATTTGTCGGTACGTTCGAATTTTTTTTTTCAAAGGTAGAAAAAATAAGAGAAGAAGAACCGGTCTCGCGAATGAGATTGAAGCGCGCGGTCGTAACCAACGAAACGAAATGAATTCACGTTCTAAGGAGAGCAAAAGCACGTTCGTGATGCATCAGCATCGAAGGCGCCACGAGAATACGTTCGTTCTATTATTAGCCCGCGCGGTTAGACGTCTTTTCTCGTTCGGATCATCGGGTTTCCGTGGACCATGGGAATTTCGGTGAGCGAGGTGGGGAAACGGGAGCGACGTGCCCCCGATCCCATGAAAATAATTCTTTCGACGGCCCATTACGACGTATCGTCCCATGTGTGTGCGTGTGTTTTCGGCAAAAACGTTGTTTCACAATTCATTATCACGAAATCATCGACGTTGAGTCGTTGACGAGTCGAGGTTACAAAAAAAATTACGCCACACGACCGAGACGCGAGATACGACTGAGGGCATCGAAATTCCGATCGATCATGTGTTCAGAACAACGAAAATTCAGAACGCCCAATGTTTCGAAGAAATAGAAAATTCAGAACATTCGTAAATTAGGTTGCAAGCAAACTCGAATATTTAATTGTAAAAAAATCATTCGAAACCTAAAACCTCGTTCACCAGTCGATAGAAAACACTATTGTCTACTCGCCGATCTTTTTTTTCAACTCGATCTTGAACCCAAAATTACTGGTTCTTTTTATTTACATATTCAAATCGTTTTCGGAGATAAATGTTTATTTGCCCGTTTACTCAATTGATTGAAAAACAAACGACGATCCTTCGACTATGACCAAGGCTGAGGAGTTCTGACGAAATAATTATACCGAAACGTATGATGATTCGTAAAATAGTCCTTGGCAAGGGTCATCTTTTAATGAAAATGTTGCCTCCCCCCTTCTCCCACAAACACATGGGTTCCAAAGGATTAAAAAAAAATCGCGAAGTCCCTCCAACCTATCTCAATATTTACACATCCCAAGAAAATTTTTATCTTCTAAAATTGAATAACATGGAAAGTTTATCGAGTTTATTTATCACAGTTAAAATATCGACATGAGACAAATTCATTCGGTATGCTTTTGTCATGAGAAAGATGCGAATATTAAAAAATATATATATTTATATTAGGAATTTATTTTGGAGGGCGACAAAATGTCAATTAAAAAAATTACCCTTGCCAAGGACCACTCGAGCCCAGAGGCGGTTGGAGGCATTGGAGGGTTAATAAGCAGAACGAATAAATAATTAACGAACGTTCTATCGTTCGTCGAGTCTTTTTTTCTTTTCTTCTATGTATCGGGAAGATTAAAAAATGAAGGAAAAAACAACAAACAAGCAAACGAAAAAAACAACAAAAAAACGCGGAGCCAAGCAATTGTAATTGAAAAAAAAAATCATACTGTTTAGATTGTACAGATTGCGTGAAGGATTTTGATGATAATGTTGTGCGTGTTGGTGCAGATGGAGTTGTGACAAAAGCCGTTGACAATCGGTTTTTCTTTTTTTTTGGCAAAAAAATTATTTAAGATGTTAATCATGCCGTGCACGGGGCGTCGTATTTCGCAAACTGACCTGATCGGTATGATCACGTTCCGGATGATTCGTCATTTCGTTACCCAGATCACGTCTGATCGACGATTTTTGACCGGTCTGTTTGGCTCTAGTGCCGTCCGAACCTTTGTACAAATTTTCCAATTCGTTTTCCAAATCCGCTATCTTGCGATCTTTCTTCAATTGTTTGTCCTCGTGTTTTTGTTGAAGCGACATCAAACCCTGAATCATTTTCAGAGCTTTCTCGTGCTCGGTCTCGAGTTTCTTCAATTTATCCTCCGTCAATTTTGCCGATTTTTTCGTGTTGCAAAGTTTGAGAATCAGTTGCTTCTTCGCTTCTTCCTGACGTTTCATTTCTCGATCGCGTTCGTCGATTTCCTGATCGTGGAGAAATAAAATTATCGCCTCAGAATTGGATGAATAATATTGCACGATTTGTTCTGTTCGTGGGGAGAGTTGCCTGGTTTCCGAAGTTTTCGATTTTTTGCCTTTTCGAGAAGTTTATAGTCTTGAGATTAATTAATTGCGTATTCGCGAAATTTTCGGGATTATTGAGATTTGAAGAACTCGATGCCAACCCTTCACAAACAATGTTCGTGGATTAAAGTTTTAGCGAAATTTTTATTTTGAAAAAAACTTTTCGGAAAAATCGACGAAATTATTTAAAAAATCACAATTTTGCTAAACCCTTCGTTCATGAACTGCGTTTGATATTATCCTAACAAAATCTTTTTGGTTTTTTTCAATCCCACCCGATCATGGCCGAAAAACAGGCAATCCTCTCCCCTCAATGTCCGCAATTAAATGCGAACGAACACAAACCTTGTCCAAGACATTGGCCTCGGTGTTGTCGGACGACGAATTTGTTTCACGACTCGGATAATTGCAACTCGACGGTCTATCACGATGTGGCTCCCAGTCGAACGGACTGTTGGTGATTTTCGATGGGCTCTGGTTAGAACTTGATTTCTGGCTCGGTCTCGGGGAACGTGACCCCTCGAACGGTCGTAGTCGATCGAACTCGGTCGAAGTCAATGGACTGCTCGGGGCCGACGAACGTTTAACGTAATTCTGTTCAAACTGCAAACGAAAAAATAATTTTTAAATAAAACTTCAGCAACGTCGAACAAAACATTTTTATTTTTTTTCATTGCATCGTTTCGATGGTTTTTCCATTGAATAATGAATTATTATTATTATTATTTCTATTATTTTTTTACAAACCTGATTGAGCAACGCACGATGTTTATTATTGAGATCCGTGAGTGCATCGTCTCGCGATTTAATGGATATTCTCAATTGCGCAACCTGTTTTTTACGTTTTTCCGCAACCGCATTGACCTCCTCGCACGTTCGACTAGTTTCTTCCAGAAGCAAAGATTTTTCTTTGATAACACGTTCTTTATCCGCAATTTCGTTCTTCTGTTGTTGAACAATGTTTTCACGTTTGAAAGCTTCATCCTCGAGTTCTTTCACGCGTTCTCTCAGACCCTCGATCTCCATGTCACGTTCGTTCGACAATTTTTCACGCAATCGCGTTTCCGCGCCCAAACGTTCGCGAAACTGATCCCTCTCGATCTCCAACTCGTGGGCCCAGCTTCGTTCCTCCTCCAGACTGGCTGTTATCTGTTTCACCTGAACGATTCGATTGTTAAAATGCAATTTTGACAAACAAATTATATTTCATTTCAATAATTTAAGAATCGTTTTAATCCAAAATTAAAACAACAAAAACGGAGATTTCCAATTTTATTTTAAAGGTTTCTTTGCATTATTGACAACAAATTAAGCTCATGCGAATAATTAAAAAAGAAACGTTTTAAAAATTTCGATATTAAAACAGATAAGTTCATGTTTTTCAATAAAATAAATGGTAAGTTTATTTTTATCGTTTGGCTCAAGATGATCCGAATGTATTTGACCTTTTCGGACAGTTCGTGATATCCTTAACTTATCAGTCTTGAACCCTCTCTTATCTTACACAAACATTAGTGAGGAATAAAGTGACGCAGCGGTCGTTTCAGGTTCGAAAGCGTGGATCATGGATTTGGAAACTGAAATTTCTCAATGTCAAATGGCGACCGAGGCGTCGAAAAACACACAAACACACACTTGACAAACATGCCTCATCGTATTTATACAAATTTATTCTTTTTTTTCCCGATTCTCCCTAATCTTTCCGTAATCTCCGGGTTCTCCGTCGGAAATACGATAAATATATTTGCATCGATATATTCGTGTGTATTTGCATTGAATTTTTACCTCAGCTTCCAGTGACGCGACAACTTCCTCCATCTGATGCAATTTTTCTTTGTGCTCCAATGCTTTTTCCGGAGTTATTCCAAATGTATCTTGATAATATATCGACGTGTCGGTGAATTTTGTTTTGTATTCTTCCAGTTCTGCAATTATAATGAAGACGTGGATCGGTGACCCCCAACGAAACGTTTTATCGAGTTCTACGCAATAATAAAATAGAAAATAACAATTTTTACCCATTTCGAGCTCGGCTATTCTCGCTTGTTCTTTCTCCAAGGATTCCTGATACTGAACCTGATTGCGCAACGACACGTCCTTTTGTTTCTCGATGAGTTCGAAGGCTTTGGCCGCCTGACTCAGAAGTTCCTGCTTCTCGATCAGCTCCTTTCTCAACGATTCGACTTCGACCTGAACAAATTTTTACAATCATCAACGTTCCATTGCACAATCCGATCAAAGAATTATAATTTATTGAAAATAAAAATAATAAAAATTATAATAATGATAATAATATAAAAAAATTATATATTATTATCATTATTATTGTTACGATTTGTTTTGGTGGCTTTAGTTTTGAAAGTCGACATTACTCGGAATTTTTTAAGACTGACATGAGTTGGACACATACCGGCGCATTATCGCCAATATATTGGCGAATTTTTATTCGAGCGGATGTTTTCTTACTCCCGGCGAATTGAAGCTTTTTTTCAGAAACTATCACTGATGTACCCACTGAACGTAAATGACGCAATTAAATATGAATGAAAAATGTAAAATAAATAAATAATTGTTGGTTTTCAAACATTGACAACCGTTTCTTATTCATCTCTCGCTCTTGGAATTACTTCTACTTCTTCGTGGTGACAATTTTTTTCAATGAGCTTGAAACATTACAAAAAATAGTTCCTGCGCTCTATATACATTTTATATATGTCGTTTAAAAACACCTCCAGAATCACATGTTTCAAGGTTATCGTTTTTTTTTTGGTGTCCACTTTCTGCATAATTACCCAAAAATAAAATAAATAAATAAATAAATGAAAGATCAATAGCGAACCTTGAGCTCGATGTTTTTTCTCGAGGGATCATCGTCCGCGGGTGTCATGCTCATGCGATCCTCCAAAAAATAAATTCGCAGTTTCAAACGAAAATTCTCCTTCTTCAGGGTCTCGAGATTGTCGTTGTAGTCCTTCATCGTTCGACCCCCCGCTCCGATAACGGGGGTATTCCCGTGGGCCCCGCCCGTCGGTGATTTCGCCGTCGGCGATCTCGCGTTTGTACCTTGAAAAAAAAAATTGAAAAAAAAAAAAAATTATTAAAAATTCGTTTTTTCGCTGAAAAAAAATTCATTATACGCGAAAAATGAAAATAAATTAATGAATAAAAAAATACGAGAAAATACATCAACAGCCAGATTATTCCGGTTCTTACGATACATGATCGGAGTTTGGGCAATTTTTTTTATTTCGACAGCGTTAACCTCGCGGCAAAGCTACCTACGACCCACGTGACCGTCGAAGCCCCGTATCAACGTCATTATTATTATTATTGTCTTCCCGCGACGATGGATCTTCGAACAAAACGTTTATGACGATCGGGGCTACGTGATTCAGACTCGCGTGAATCAATCTTTACGATCGTTCGATCGACGGATCAAACATTCGTTCGGGTCACATACATTTTTTTTTATCAATCCACGCAATCGTGAATTTTCAACGATCGGAAATCGATTCACCACCGATGACTTTCTTTTTTTTTCTTTCTTTCTTTCTATGTCGTCACTTCGTTTCGAGACTAACATCGAAAATCGAATAAACTTGATCGTTGCGAATTTTACGACTAAAAATAAAGACACAGACTAACTCGGGTTGTCTGGTTGAATTGATTAGAAAATAAGAAATCAAGAATCAATTGGAAATAATGATAATTTAAAAAAATTAAAAATAATACATGAAAAAAAAACAAAACAAAGCGAAAAAAAAGAAAAAAACTTTAGCGACAGGTGCCAACTTCGCAATATCGCAATAGCAAACCGACGAAGATCCTTCACGACGTTACACACTGCCAAAGAGGTCTTGGCAAGGAACCAGGCTTACCCGTCGCGACCAAATCATATATACCTACCAGGGTGTGCTGAAAAAAAGGCAAGGTTTTTCAATTCTCATGGCGACTCCCACATTTCAATTAGATACTATCGGGAGGCATCTGTACAATTTTTAGCCAAATTGGACTATGTTTACAGGTTCCGCTTTCCACGAATTCGATTTTGTCTTTGATCAATACGTTCTGAACTTTTTTATTTTTTTTTTTTCAGTTGCAATTGATTTTTCCAGTAAACAAAAAATTCCAGGGATGGTCCAATTTTGACAAATATCGTCCGATAGTATCTACGTAAAATGTATAAACTTCCAGAAAAATCGGAAAAAAATTTGACTTTTTTCAGCACACCCTAATATATATATAATATATAGATATATTGTGTATATTTATATCGAGAGACGGCGCGACCTATAAATCGTATCCACGGTCTTGTATACAGGTCTCGAAACTCCGACGATTTGGCTAGTACGGATAAATAAAACGTTTTGTTTCTCGTAGCCGCCGCAAGTAGGGCGCCACCAGAGCTAAAGTGACGTCGAAGAGAGATGGAAGCAGATTGTCGATCTCTTTCTAATAACCTGCGCGCATTGTACGAATTAATACGATGTCACCACTTTGAAGCAATATCAAAGCACACACGTTATATCGTTGATCTATCGTCAAACACACAACCTCCACATGACATTCACCAGAACCGTAAAAGGTCTCGATAACTGAACTAGAACGCAGTTGATAGCTCAATCACGAGGTAATAACAGGAATAAAAGGTTATGTTTATTACCCGCGACCGCGTTACTTTAGTTCCGGTGGCGCCCTACTTGTGGCGGCTTCGAGAAACAAAAAAATTCTATTCAGCCGAGCTTCCCCCACCACCGGAAATTTGGAGGAGTTTCAAGACCTGTATACAAGACCGTGATCGTGTCTCTTCGATTCTGCCGTTTGTCCATCATTTCTCGACCATTTTCCGAAAATCCACAAAACCGTTTAATTGAATCCGTCAATCACGATGACAAAAACACACACACACGCAATCCTACCGAACATCACTTCGATTCTGATGGGTTCGCTGTTGGTCGGTCGATCGATGCCCGCCGAATCGGTCACAGAAGTCGCACTGTCCGATAACCTTGACCTACCACATCCCATAACCCGGAAGATCGAATTTTACCGAGGCCCGAATCTTCGTTCGCACGTAAATTCACGTCGCGCATATTACATCAACTCGTTATTATCGTTGTTCAACGAAAAAATTTCAATGAAGCAACATCTATGCACGCGGGTGGTTCGAAGATTGGCCAAACTTCGAATCGATCCGAGTCAACCGTCGACGACGACTGAGACTAAAATTTCGTGATGCATCCAACGTGTCCGCGGGTTGCGGTTTAAAATTACTGGGGTTGGATTTGTCTGTATCGTCGGGTAATTATTTCGCAAGGACAGGCGCCTCTTCTATATCTATCTATCTATCTATCTAACTCCCTCTCTCTCTCCCTCTCTTTCTCTCTCTGTCAATCGGGCTGTCGATGACGATTGTCATTCGAGTGATCCTCTGAATCTCGACTTTAAGGTTAAACATCGCCATCGGTAAGTAGATTCACCGCTAATCGTGTGAAATTAGAAAAAAAAACGAAACGGTCATGATTTTCTCAAAAACTAGTGAAATGAAAACTTCCGAAATTGATGCAGAAGTAATCAAGGACGTTATGGATTTTTTTCGTGAATTCTAAAAAAAAACAACATTTACCGATTTGATAACCAACGAAAAATCTGTACTTTAGAAAATTGCAGCAATTTTTATTTGTCGCACTCAAATTTAAAAAAAAATAACGAAAACGACAATATTAAAAATATTGAGACACACAATTCGGTATATGGCGGATGTCATATTTCGAGATAAATATCACGAACAATCATTTCTACGATGACGTAGATAACCCATCGGAAAACTCTCGAAACAAGCAATTCACATATGGTACAAATTGTGGCCACCCGCGCGCCGCCTACCGCCAGAAAGAGGAACGGATTAGATAGCCCGATATACTACTTCAGAATTACAATAAAAATGTATCAAAAATAATTATTCGGCCAAATAACGATGATCAATTATTTTTCGACGATTTAAATTTCCAATGGTCATTAAATAATTCGGATAAATGATTATTTCACCGTGGATTCAAACATGTTCAACAGGCCCATACACAATGATAATACATTCGGAAAGAGTATATGTTGAGTATATATATTTTTTTTGGACGATTGAATAAAAACATGGTCGACGGAAATGTTTCGATAGACGACACGTGACTCGTTGACCGATCGATCGGTCAAGTTCCGATGGATTTTGTCCCTTCTGTCCGGCGGCAACGTGCATCGCGACAAAATCTCGAGGTACACGAAGGCGTCACGAGTGCTGAACGCACGCGCGCGCGCGCGTGTCAAGCTTGTCGCGAGTCGAGAGAGACCTAAGCTCCCAAGTATTTATAGATGACACATTTAGGCCGGAACCATTCGTTCGAACTGTCTTTATTTCGGGCAAGCCGGCTATCCCCGCTGCTCCCGGCCTCGGTCTAGCTTTTTCGTCGTCGTCTTCGTCAGCTTTTCCCATCCCCTCCGTCGTGACTTTCATTATCACCGCGTTGCCTCGAATAAGGTTCTACGTTTTTTTCTTCAACCGAAGATTATACGCGACTGGTGATTACCCGACGGCTTATCTCAGCGCTGTCGTATATAAAAAAAAAAGATTCAACCCACTTCCGGTCGGTCAATTTTGAAATTCTTTTTAATGAGCATCTACTGTGTGACCCGAACCTACGTGCAAAGTTGTAACTCTCTATCTTTTGCTGGTCCGGAGATATCGTGATAATGGTTACAAGTGCCTACACTCCATTTCACCCCCTTAGGGGTTGATTTTCGAAAAATTTATCATCATAATTTATTATCAACAATTGATCAGCTAAATCTGCATCGAATTATGTTCCATTCTTCTCATATTTATCGAACCTTAGCTGGCACACTGGCGTCAAAAAGCCTTCGAGCAAAATCAACCCTTTTACATACAAACGACAAATATCGACCCTGAGTCATTTGTGTGTCCTCTTTAATTTTTCATATTGAAACAATTTTTATTCGTATTCATTATTATTTTATATTGTTTGTAACGTTGATCGTTGATTGGTTATACAATATTTCAGAATTTTTACAGAATTTTTGGGTACACAGTGAGGCAGCCCAAAAAAAGTCCAATGGACACGAATGAACCATGTACGGAGAGATAGCGTATGTCAAAAATTTCTACGAGGATCGAGGATTAAACCCAAAAATAAATTATTGAACAATGTGATATTTTATACTCGAGCATTATTCATTAAAAATGTTTTTTATGCGGTTTCGAGGTTGTTGCGTAAAAATGTTTATCCGTAAAATTTATTTTGTTTAATTTATTCGAACAAATTGTATTAATTAAATTTAGAAAATTATTCTCATTATTGTTATTAATATTATATAATTACGTAGTAGATGGTTAAACATCGGGTTGGTTTGGGTTTGAGCGTGAGACGAGGTGCAATGAGAAAGAGACGGAGGGGCTCCGGTCGGACGACAGAAATGAACGTACGATTTCCGAGAATCCAACGAGAGGGAGAAGAGCTTCGAAAATGGACTCGGATGCACCCGTCGGAGAGGGTTCTTGGCGTCTCCTCGTCTCGGCCGGGTCGGCCAGCAGCTGCATCTGGTTCTCGATGCGCTTATGAAACTCAATAGCCGGATAAAAACGTGTTCGATAGTCACGATTGCCATTATTTAACGAAGACAACCTCGACCACCCTCACGCATGACGCGAACGTTTATCTCAAACGACGAAACGAACAACCACGAAGACTTTTGCCACTCGATCGAATAGCGTTCTACACGCAATTCGATGGAAAATCAAAGATATTAGTTCGTTGTTGTTGTTTTTTTTTTTTTTTATATATATTTAAAAAAATAACAAAAATTCAATCTATTTATCTCTTCTTGAACGAACGAAAAATCTTCAAATTAAAAAAATCGAAAAAATATAATATTATTCGAATGGAAAATTTCAATTGCTTGTATTTCAATTGCCGTAATTTGGTCCACGTTTATATCCCGATATATTGAATCATTTAAGATGTTAAGAGCATTAAAAATGTAAAATAATCGTATCAATGAACACCCTAATATTTATAAATCAAATATCGTTGGTTTCTTCTGCATACAATCTTCATTCAACAATTCCGGCGCGTCTCCCCACATTATCGTGTGTCGTCTACCGTGAAGTATATATGCGCGCGTGTCCGCGATAAAGCATCGTTCCGATCGGATGTGAGCAATGAGGCATCGATATAGAAGGTGTGTTCGATTATCGATGAATCGTTTCTGATACGTCGAAGATGCGGAGGGTCAGTCTTCCGTTACACATTAGATCCGCCAGACGAAGCTTCTGGAGCATCAGTTGCAGTTTCACGCACCGTGTGAGATGCACATTTCGTAGACGTGAACACACGAACGTTCGACGATCATCGATTCTGATATGGACCGTGGCGATAGCACACGGCGTATGGCAGTGAGCTCACGTATATACGCATAAGCCTGTCGCTTTCTACGTTACAGTAAATCATAAAGCCTGTCTCTCTCTTTAAGCGGTGCTCAACCGGTGAATTGTGATCTTCAAGGAGTTATATTCAGTTGTTTTCCGGAAAATTAAGAGATTTTCATGACTTTTTTCAGCCATGTTAACATAATTTTATTGGAATGCACTATACAGTACCAATTACAACATATATTGAGGTCCTTGTATGATTTTTTCCATCGAAAAATGTTCAATTATGAGGGAACTATTGCCATTGTTCGAAAACACGTTTTTTTTGAAGATCACTTGCGGTGAAAAATTGCAACAGTTGAAATTTCGATTTTTAAAATAGGGTCGTCGACTTTGCCGGAAATTTCGATTTTTGAGATCTCGAAAATTAGGTTTTTGACCCAAGAAGATATAAATATTCGTCCAAGTGAAAATTCATTTGTTTATGAACTGCATTGAATATTATACTAACGAAATCTTTTGCGTTTTTTCAATTTGAGATAAGCCGTTCCAGTGATATCATGCTCACCGCAAGTGACATTTAAAAAAAGGGGTTTTGGGACAACGGCAATAGTTTCCCCAAAAATTGCAATGTTTTTCATGAGAAAAAAATGCATACAAGTACCTCAATATATGTTGTAATCTACACTGTATAGTATATTCTGATCAAATTATATTAACAGGGCTAAAAAAAATCATGAAAATCCTTTAACTTTCCCACAAACAACTAGATACAACACCTCAATGACTCAAACCCACGATAAAACAATACCAAAGGCGTCGAAAAGAAAAAATAGTTCCTCTGAAATTATAGAGCAACTCATGATTCGATATATACCGAAGAAACTGGCAAAATATCAGAATTTATATTGTTCATGAATTTTTTAAGTTATCCCGTTTTCGCGTCAACCCCGAATATTCACATCCTTCTTGCGTCCTCATTTGCAAATATACGGAGTTGGACCTGATATAACTTTTTGTGTATTCTTTTATGCTGGACAATTTTTATTGGAAACATTTTTCGATCGAAACAATAGTTTTCGAGTTATGATGGTTCCAAAGTTTCCAACCCCCCTTTTTATGGGTTCGAGAGGGTTGGAAAGCAGAATTTCATTGGGGCATCTTTCAGTAAACAGTTAACTACCTTCAGTTAAAAACGCATACTATTAGTTAAACAGTCTTCACTTTCGGTTTTTTTTACCGGACTATCAAGCCTATCTCACGAAAAAAAAACGTCTGGCTGGTTACTTATCGTTGAAGTTATTAATATTAGTTACAGGCTGGGGGTCCTCAACTCGTTCGTCCGTGGGGAGGGCGTCGTGAACCGTGACACTCATCGCATCCGGCGAGGTCCGATAATCAGCCAACCTAAACTAACCATCCTTCACGCACAATCTACTATCTCAACGCTGCACTAAGCATTCTCCACATCGTTATCGTACACGTAAACTACAGCCGGTAGCGAGTCCGTTCGTCAGCCGCGTCATCGTGCGGATCTTTTGCATATTATGCGCGAGCAAGGCGATTCGGATGACAATTTATTAACGTAAACATTTATCTATTATTAATATCGTTTTTACTTCTGTCGTAAACACGATTAGAGATTTATTTTTATTGTTTACTTCATCTATTCTTCATTATATAGCTCGATGAGGTTCGAACAACAGTGCACACCGATCTTCACTTGCAAAGCTTAAAAATGATAAAAACTTTATTCGGAATTTTTTCAAATCACGAAGATGTTGCATCCAACAACGCAACGAACAGGTGCGGATGTCTTTTCTCCTTATTTCAACATTTTTGGAGCACATTTTCACATGCGTCTTCTATAATAACGATATCAACGTGAGCTTTCGTTATCATCGTAAATAGAACAAGTTTTTATTGGAATACTTTTTTTTTTTGTTTTTTAATTTTTCATTTGTTCATACTAACCATTCACCATGGGCATCGTTTTATCCATCGTTATATCCTGTAACGGCATATTCGTGCTGCAACAGAATGAAAAAAAAAACAATCAATCAGTTTAAATTGCATTCGAATTGAGATTTTTTTCCTCTAAACTAATTGATAACCAGTCATTATAAATATTTCATAAATTATAATTAATAAAATAATTTAAGCATCTGACGTGGACAACCGGACGAAAACCGAATGAAAGTATTTAATATCCCGCAATTGGTATGGGGCAGATAACAAAAAATGAAGAAACAAACAAATAAACTTATTTTGTTGTTCTTCTATTCCCTTCGCCTTGGTTTCAGTAAAATTCATAAACGGAGATGCGCGTTCTGATCGTTTCACTGTCCAGATGTTATTTCACGTCGTATTTAGGATGAAAGAAAAAAAAACAAAACAAACTAAAAAAATGTTACAAAAAAATAAAAGATTTTACCGGGAATTAATTGAGCTATTAATTAAATTGCATCAACGCGAACGTAAAACATTTTGAAACGGCAACAATAAATCTCGACGAAGATTCGAGCAACGAACTATCACGCTAATCACTCACGGTGTAAGCGCGCAAATGCGAACGGAGTTTAGTATGGAAAAAAAAAATAAAATAAAAGTAATGAGGAAACTCGTGGACTTCCAGTAAGCTTTAATATAGACCCTACGTGGTTGTCGCACAAGTCAGACGATTTCCTTGAACTCCGTGGGTCGCAAAGCAAAATGAATAATCGGGCCAGTTGGTACGCGACGATGCTGTAGGTAGTTCAACGCGTAGGGCGGGGTTCGGTTACTTTCGGCAAACTACCGCGATATCTAAATCCAGAAGCATTTTCGAAACGAAAACGATGGATTTATTTATTCATTTTTTTGCTTTCTTATAGAGGAAACTATGTGATGATTGGGAAATTTTATATTTTTTTTGCACGATTGGGAAAGGTCAGCGTTAAATCCAACACTTTTCGCATAATAGCGTTACAAGGTTTCGAACAATGTTCGGTTTAGCGACAGCGAATGATGATCACCGCTTATAACGATGAATCGCGACGATAATTGATTATTGCATCGTTGTCCAATCGCTCGTACGAGCGCGGATCAAAGTTTCGAATGTTCAGGGAAAGTTCTGGGCTCCTTAACGCGTAGAATCGAAACATTGACGTTCCGAACATCGACACGCACCCATTCGTACCTCGAAAGAGTGATATTTCGTTGCCTAATTTTTCAAGCGAACGCGTGAATTGATCGTCAAACAATCGGTCGAGCGCTGTGTCAACGTTTGGATCGTTCACTCCGATCGCTTTTCACGTTTGTTCACGCAAAAACCATCTTATTCGTCACCACTATCACTATGAGTCATTCGAATGCATCTTTACAACCCCAATCGCTCTATCGCTTCGCCCATAAATCACATACTTTCTCCATATCCATTTTTCAAATTTAACGCAAAATTTTTTTTCACCCGTACCAAAGAAATTTTTTTAAAAACTTGAATTTCTGTCAAATCCGAAGCGTTCGGGCGATCTCCGCCAAATTTGATACACATCACGGCTGAATGATGTTCTATACTTTTGGAAAGCTGGAGCTCAATCAGTCAAAGTTGACGGGAGTTATGTATAAAATCGATTTTTCAAAAAATTCAAAATATCAAAAAATCAGAATTCGATGAATTGGACCTAAATGCAATATGTCCAAATGCCACCTGTGATCAAAAATCTATTTGTGAAAAACTATTTAGACTAATATCTCAAAATTTCCGATCGCCGGAGTGATAACGTCCTTTGTTTTGTACTTGAAAACGGCATAGAACCCAAACGTCAGTGTGAATCATAACGAAAATTATAGTCGATGAAAGGATTATAGAGCTGCACGTGGCTGCGAAATTTCCGGGCCGTAGCTAAAATCATTCTCGAGTTATACGAGTTTGAAATTTGAGAGGCCATTACACACACATACATACACCTGAACATTTCCTCAAAATGTGTTTTTTCGACGTTTCAGCACATTCTAAACATGGTGACATGAAGATCCCGAATAAAAAGTGTCCCACCATAACACAGCTTCCTCCACGAGGATGCAAAATAAAATTTGGAAACAAAAAAAAATCGTTATCAGTACGTGACCGTGAGCCAGACGATCTTTTTTTTTTCATTCCGTTTATCTCCCCTGCATCTCGACCCTTCCCTCTCGCTTTCTCCGAACGCGTGCCTTTGAACCCGAACGCAAGTGCACAAAAGCGAAAAGAAGAGAAAATTAAAAACAAACCAAAAAAAATCGAAGACAGAATCGAGAAAAGGAACAAGTAACCCCAAAGATCAACCAGCTTCGAAAACGCATTTCGATTATTCTTTTTACAACGTAAGATGACGAGAATAGCAACGAAAGGGCATTTGTGTGGTCCGAGGTGGTCATTCGTGGGTTCAATTTTGGCAGTGTGTCCAGTCTCTCGATGCCTCCATCTCCCTCTCCATCTCCATCCTGATCAAGGAAAAGACAACGACCACTCTCTCACCAATTGTTCCTATACCATTTTAATTCCTTTTGTATCCTCGTCTTCTTGATTTTTTTTCTCAATCGCCATGCAAAAAAAAATTAAAACAACGACATCGAACGACGAAGCGACGAATCGAAGAGATCCAATCCGACTCGGTTAGCTTCTCAGAATTGAATTCCCGGCGATAGCAGCCCATCGAAGTGAGAGCTAACACGGCGCCAAGGTGTTGCTTGTCGAATAATAAAAAATAATTGTAAAAAAAATAAAAAAAAAACAAAAAAACAAAAACTATAAGCTTTTGGCACACGTTCACGCGGCTGTTCAAAGTTGGCGTAGAGAACTTTAGTACGTGGCCCCGAGTTTTCGTGACCGAAATAGCATTTTCAAACGCTAACACACGAACGTAAAGCGAGAGAAGCAGACAGTTTGTGTGTGTGCGCGTTAGAGAGAGAAAGAGAGACAAAGAAATAAAGTGAGAGAGAGAGAGAGACTCGTCGTCGAGCGAGTTCCCGAAGATCACAATGAAGCGGCTCATAAGATCCAGGCAGCCTCGGGTCGAAGGAATGCACGCGGAAACCTTCGTCCCGTCGTCTATTTGTTATCTGCACAATTTAAAACCGCCTCAATTTCCGAGTTAATTTGTGTAGGCGTGTACGAGCGTTTGCCGCTGCAAAAACCGAGTTCACAGCCCTTCACCTCATCCTCCTCGTTCCTCCATCACGGCAATCAACGTTGAATTTTATTCTCTTGTGGAAAAAAAACGCATACACACAAAATCAATTCGACCCTCGACAATAATTCACGAGTTGTGAGCACTTCTGTCGTGCGATTTGACATTTTTGTTTGGATCATCGACATGTATAGATATATCGACTGTTGATGTCGTAGAACAAATGTGTAATCGACGAAAGAGTGAGAGAGTACCTGATTTTATTTACAACTTGTGTCTTTCTGATTAACGCTGCTTGGTCGAAATAATAATTCCGCAATTATTTCGACCAATCAGCTTTAACTAGAAAGAGATAGATTCTGAACCAAACCATGTTTTCTTTAGCTCTTTTGCGATTACACTTTTTCGTAAGGCATCAACAGGCTCTATCTATAACGTCGACGGTTTGGAATCCGAATTCGAAGCGTTGCGCGCGAGTTTTGCCATTCGCAACTACAAAAGACTGAGAGGCTGCGGAGATCAATACCGTCGGTTGAACGGTATAGCCTGCGCCGACCTCCTCTCTTACACTTTGCGTCTCCTCTCGGACCGTGGACCAATTTTTCGTTCGACAAACAAGCCACGAGCTTTTTTACACGACGTACAAAAGATTTATTAACATTGATTGAGGATTGTGTTTTCATGTATGTTCATTGGAGTTGTTGTTGAAAATTAAATCTTTAACGTTCGGCCAGTAGAACGTTGTTTTTGGTAAAGAAACGAGGATTTTATTGTTTTTGCTGAAAAAAAAAGAAGATGATAAGAACAGGAGTCGCATCATGATCAAAGTCAACTTCTGAGATAAAATTTCAGTTTTTTCGAAGCATCTCAAGAAAATTTGACAAAAAAATTAATAAATATGAGAATTCTCCGAAAGGAAATTAAATTTTCTATAAAAAAGGTTATGATCATTTTTTTTTAATGTGTAGAATATATATTACAATATATGTGTATATATATATATTTTTTTTTTAATTGATGCATAAGAGAAAAACATGATATATACGTCCTTCGGTCAGTTAATCATTGTTCGTAATTTATTTAAATTGTCCTCTGTCTTGGGCAAGTACTGAAATCCTAAGATTTAAGCTCCGAATGTTTTTCATTCGTTTATATTTGTTTATGAATTTATTTGATCAATCTATTTTGCAGTTTCGCAACATACTGTCGAGGTGTTTACCACTCTTCGCTATTTCGGTCCGCAACCATTTTCCATTCTATCTGCCCCTCTCTCTCTCACTCTCTCTCGTTCTCCACATCGCGAATACTTCACCAAAAACAATAAATATCCGATTTAAAAATCGTTTGTTTGGCGAGACTGCCAAAAAAAAATGTTCTTCATCTCATACAATCGTCTATCGGTGAAAACCAATAATGAATCCTTCCATCGGTCAAATCTTCTCTCAAGGTTAAAATAATAAAACATTATATTGCGCATTCCTTCGTCATCGTTTCCACCACATCGGACATTGCAAAAATCAGCAACATCGTAGAAACGTGGAAAAAAAATTGTTTTATGCAACCCACAAGGTAGTTATTTCGAATCGAGAGATATTTCTTCGGTTGATTCGCTGATTCCCAACGAATTAGTCGAGCAATGAGAATCAAGTAGAATAATACATATATACACTGGAGTGGTCCTTAGCAAGGGTCATTTTCTAATCAAAATATCTTAACCCCCGCACATAAGTTGCAAATATTTTTTTGTAATGCTCAGAAAGTCCCTCCAAACTATCTCAATATTCACACATCCCTGAGAAACTTTAATTTTTCGAAATTCAAATAACATGAAATGTTTATCGAGTTTATTTATCATAGACTAAAATATCAACATAAGAAAAATTCGCTCAATATGCTTTTTCTCATTAAATAAAGATTAATAAGTACTTGAAACAAAAAATTGTTAATTCCTAAAATGAAAACTACGAAATCAATATTTTTGTATTCCACATAAAAATCCCTTTTAAATGATTCCCCACATGATATTTAAAATTTAAAAAAAAAACAGAATCGAGTACCTAATTTGCCCCCTCTTGACTTCTAATATACGTTTTTTTGAAAGTGTTAACTCATGCGAAATACTTGTGTTGATAAGATGACGATCACTATGCCAAATTTCAAGTTCCCACGTCCTATGGTTTCTGAAAAAATTATCTATGACAAACAGACAGACGGACAGACACACGAAACAACAACAACAACAAAATAATTCTAACAAAAAAAATACATAATTATAACTAATAACTAACCAACAAAATGACTAACAAGAAAAAAAAACAGCGCCAAAGTGCTGGGTGAATACACAGCATTGGTAATATCGCAGTAGCGAGCATATTACGCGTCCGAAACGAGACCGTGCTACTATGCAAAAAGCTTCCTCAATTGACGCTTCGTTAGCCGCATCAACCGCGACCAACGAGACCGACGAAGAGACAAAAAAAAGAAACCAACAAACGCATTCACACGCACACGCGCAATTGCTTCAATTCTACGGGAACATGCGTTTTTTTTTTTTAATTTTCATTTCCCTTTCTCTTCTCAGTGCAGCATCGTATGGACCACAGATGGTTGTGCATCAGGGTGAACAATGGTGGGTTATGGGTCTGAAGGGCTCCGATGTGCCGGACATGTGACGACGCAACACGATTTGTGAATAATCAACTTACTTTCGAAAGGGACTGTACGCGCTGCCCCAAACACTGGTCCTGGTCGGGGACGAAGGGCTGCTTGGACCCGGATAAGAATACCCGTATCCTCCGAACAACGTTTTCATTGTGTACGATTTTTTTTTGTTTTTTTTGGAATTTTTTTTATATACGTATATATATATATATATATACAATAAGATTATATATATATAATCGTGTGTGTATAGAGTCTCTTTGTAATTGTAACTCAACTCTCACTCGCACTCCCCCTCCTCCCTCCTGCCACCCGCACAATCACTAAAATGTCAATGCGATTGAGTCAGTATGACGAGATTACTCCAAAACCTTTGTACTTTTATTTTCATTATTCCATTATTTTATTTATTATTCATCATCTTTTATTATTATTATCATCAACGATATTTTCGTGAAAATATTGAGTTCTATATATATATATTTTTTCTAATTAAGTATTATTTATTTATTTATTTATTTATTTATTTTGTTATAAATGTTTAACAACCGTTTAACGAGTCAGCAGAGTATACTTTTAATATCATAAATATGTATATATATATTTATAGGCATAAATATATTTATGTGTGCGTTTGCATGTGTCCTATGTACGAATATATATGTATATATTTGTAATACTGGATAAACCTTGTACTCTCAAAGTCTTTGGCACTGTGCTTTGGCATTTATCAGTGGGCAGTCTTGTTTTTATTCGTCAGAATAAATTTTATTACACGTCCCTAGATATATATATATATATATATATATATATATACATATGTGCATATACATATATATACGTATATGCAATCGTTTATTTGAAAATTGACTTCGATCACGATGTAATGAAACTACACCGATTCATATGTCCAACGTTGAAGTAGCATTTGACAAAAAAAAACATTCGAAGAAGAAGAAACGAAAAAAAAAAGAAGGAAAAAAAACGCGTCACTCGCGATTCGTAAGAGTCATTGAGGGGCTCGACATTCGGATTGGACGGATAAACACGTGACCGATGTGTGTGTCTCACTCACTCGGCGATGAAAAAAAAAATAAATCTGCTCCAGCATCTGAATCCTTGTGCGCAGATAGGCGGAAATTTAAAAATATATATATATATATATATATATATATATATATATGTTATATGTGTGTTCGTATACGTAGTCTCGTGATGATGTAGGCACCGATGCACGTTACGATGGCGCAACGTATGAAACAATTATTATCGACAAGAATTTAAAATCACTTTTTCGCCCACTTTCGGTCTTTCTTGTGTACAATCATTTTCGCGAAAAAAAAAACGTTTTTTCACAAACGATCTTGTGTGTCCCATGATAATCGTGTAATCACGGTTCAATCAACGAAACCATTGGGCACATGAGGGCAACGGGGACAACGACCGAAACCGTTTTGGCACGTGGGGGGATGATGCGCACTTTAGATTCACCGAAGGGGGTTGGGGGGTCAATATCCACCGAAACGATTGCAAAATCTTTGCAAACAAATGTTGTCAATGCCGATATTGTGGGGTTGTTGAATTTTCGAAACTTGTGTGAGAGACGTCGCGTTAACACGCTGGGAATGACGAGATGCGGAGAAGCGCTGAACCCGACTGAACCGAAAAACGGCGGGTCGTCGCAGTCGTCGTCGACGGCGAAGCTTCGGCAGATGTAGCATGGAGCGCAAGCTCGTCACCACGGTGGAGGGGCGCGCCATTGGATACGGGTGTTCACGAAGAGAGAGAGAGAGAGAGAGAGAGAGAGAGAGAGAGAGAGAGAGAGAGAGAGAGAGAGAGAGAGAGAGAGAGATTGAGAGGAAAAGAGAGCTCTCTCTCTGTCTCTCGGGTACGTGTGTGGCCCCCCCGCTGCTCGGGGGGATGAAAGAGACACATGGCTGGGGAAGAGGAAAGGCACAGAGATGCGGATACAGAGAGAGAGAGAGAGAGAGAGAGAGAGATAAAGATAGATAGATAGAGAGAGAAAGAAGCGAGATTTATTGATTGATTGCTTTATTGATTGATCGATTTGTTCTAGTATGACCTTAGTCGTATTCCAAGGCGATCTAGAGAGTTAGAACTGTAAACAGAAAATGGAGCAACTATTCTGTTCTGTAGTGAGAAATAGCGGAACAGTCAAATTTATCAAAACCAGCAGTAATAATAATAAGAATAAATTATTATGATCATAAAATCGAAGTAGCTATAGGGGAAACATAATAGAACCGAAATTATCAATATAGATCTAACTCAGCAACGAAAAGAAGAAGAAAAAGAGAGAGTGAGAGAGAGAGAGGGAGAGATTGATTGATTGATCATTTATTATATTATTTTTTCTCATAGTATAATAAATACTTCAACTCTCAAAAAATTGAAGTCGTCTTTAGAAATTTAAATTTACTACAACTGAAGATTATTATTATTATTATCACTTCTATTTTATTATATCTAATATAATAGTTGATATTATATTATCTAATATAATACAACAATTTATTATATCTAATAATGATAATTTTAATAATAATTATTATTATTATTACTATTGTCAATCGAAAAAAATATATAAAATCTGAAATCGGTTCGAAATAACGAAGGATGCAGGATAGCCGCAGATACACTATAAATATAAACTCAAATTAGACGCGAGAAAAGAAAAATAACAGGAAAAGAGGGTGGTGAGGGGTTGTGAGAAAGAAGCTGCGCGAGAGCAGAGAAGATTTGACAAGAGGGTTACGTTTTTTTTACAGCTTGCGGTGCGCGGTCCTGCGGGACATGCATACGAACGGAACGACGAGGTAAGGAACGACGAGGGAGTATGCGTATAAGCTGCATCGACCATCCGGGGGTACAGTGATTCTCAACCCCGTGGCAACTTTGACTCTCATGTTGTTTCGATCGTCACAGATTTTTTCTTTCGTTGATCGTGTTATTGATATTCTGACTCAACGCTACGCTATCAAATGTCGATTCGATGTAACAAAGCGTGAAACGTTTTTTTTTGTAATGCATTTGAATTTACTACTTTGATTCTGAAAGTTGATTTAAAAAAAAAATTAAAACTATCAAAAAAATCCAATGTTCACGATGGATTCGGGTCTAATGCCAAGACCAAACTTCCTTGGGCATAAATCTATTTGTGTGGGACTATTTGGAGAAATATTTCAAAATTTGCGAATGTTATGGTGGCAAACGATTTTTTTTTTTTTTGGAAATTTGACAACGCTGTCAAATCCGACCAGATTCGTCAATTGCTGCGAAAATTACAGATGACATGGAGACTATAAGGTACCACAGGTGTGCTAAATTTGAGTCATTCCACACACACGCACATCCGGACATTTTCTGGAAATGTGATATCCCGATGTTATAGGACCTTTTGATGGTATTGACATCAAAATTCCAGTGAAATTTTTTTGGACCGTCACATAGCTTCCTCTATAAAGAAACAAAAATTGAATAATAATAATAATAATAATAATAATAATAATAATAATAATAATAATAATAATAATAATAATAATAATAATAATAATAATAATAATAATAATCGTTATTGTTGAATAGAAAGCAGAATTGATTAGATGATTAAATTAATATAGCGATTGTGCGATGATTCCCATGTTAATGGGTTTAGAAAAAGTATGTTTACGTTTGCAAACACGTTAAATGCGCAATAATCGAATGCATGGGTCTGTGCAATGCGAATTAGCATTGTTGAAGACCACTGACACTCCGGATGACCCAGCTAACCCCGTCAACCGGAGTATAAGATAATAACGTCGTGGTTGCCGCAAGCATTTGATTAATTTTCGTTTCGATGCGAATAAAAAGTATATGCCGATACGCAACGCAACCAGACAGGATTCATTGTATCGCGCGCTTCGTTGTTTTGTGTGTGCGTTAGTGTGAGTGCATGTTTTTTTTCGAACATAATTATTCCGTCATTACGGTTATTAATCAGTCTCGCGTTCAACGACCGTTCGCGCTATGCGCTCGGTGCTCGAAATCACGTGCTCGGTCGGTAACGAAAAACTGTAAAGCGTTGTTCTCGGCGACGATTCATCGCTCGGACAAAAGACGAAAACTCATGACCACATAATTCAGATGTGCAGTCAATCGTTCTCTAATTTTTTTCAAATGATCAATCGTGGCTGAGATAAATGGTTTACAGTTCTCATTACCGATCGAGCAGTGCGAGCACGCAATCTCAAACCGTTTGATACGTTTTCTTCACCACTTTTTTGTCTCTCTGATTCTTCGGCAATCGTCGATAGCGCTATCTCGGTTTGACTCATTGTCATTCAGTCGGTAAGTTAGATTCCCGTCCCAAGCGGTTAATCAACTTGACTAAGTCAAGTTGATCAAGTTTGTGTCGACTCACTTAACTGAAGTTGAGGGACTTGGCATAAATATAAATATTATATCTCACATACTTATTCAGCATATACTTTACGTATAAGTACTATATATATGGGAATTTTACCGGTTGTCGATCGTTTCTGAGAAATATTTCTGTAACTAGTGCACCTGTGAAAATAAATAGAGTAATTGTGTTTTTTTACTATTAAAAACACATATTTTCATCAAATAATGCAGATAATGAAGCTTGAGGGTAATCAGTAGTACACCCCAGGGTCGACTTTCTTCGCACCTATCAAGTTTTTACTACACACAATACGCGTAAGAATCCAATGAATGGCACAACGCAGACGAAAAAAAAACAACAACACACAACTCAACTATTCCAACGGTGATACTCACGCTTCCAAATAATTTATAAATGCGGCAGTATCATCCGGATATTCCCCGTCCATTTTTTCACAATTATATTGCAAATCTGCAACGACGTGTGGCACATTAAACAATTTACGAACAACGATTAAAGAGACAAATCCCACGTTTGACAACACACAATCCGACTTTTCACCAACGTCGTCCCAAAAGCAAACCGTCGAAACTTTTGAAAACCGTGGTACGCGAAGCCGTCGCGCGCCCCTCTCGGTGGCGCTGTAGTCGCGCAGCGCCGACAACCTCGGCACGACGAAAAAAAAATAGAGAAAAAATCCGCGCGGTCTTTTGAACACCACAAATTATTCATCGTTGATATATTTTTTGTTTTCTATCTTTTTGATGTCAAACTAACCATCGAGCGACGATTGTTTTCTAAATTTTTTCAGACATTTGCTTTTTCCAAATAAAAAAAAAATATTAAGAAAATTAGCATGACGTAATTTTTCTGTCACAATTATGAATTCGAGAATCGATAATTCATCGAAAATATTAATTCGACGTTCCGCGGAAACTTTTTTGATAATAATCGTCGGTTTGTTAATGTTGAGCCTTGTGAATTTACTGGCTTGTCATTCGGTTTACGTGCTAGTGTGGTTGCTGATGATAGTGGGTTGTGGAAATTTCGTGATAACCGCGAGTGATTTGAGGTACGCGGTTGATAATACAGTAAAACCTCTCAATAGTCCAAAATCGGGGGTATAAATAGGGCGGGATAATACTATTGCGAGGTTGATCGATTGACCAATAGCAAAGTTCGATGGATTTGTGTCAGTGTCTGCCGACATGAAACCAGTGACTCTCAGACCAAACCATTTCTGGATTGGTTGTGAATTTGCAGAAAAATAATAATATACCGATTGAACAATAAAAAAAAGTTGTACGTAAAGTAAGCCGACCGAAAGGTAAGTCCAGAATTATGAAGAAAAAAATGTATAATTGCTCCACATTGTCCGATATTTGTAAGAACCTAACCTTCAAATTGTCTATCCAAGTAAAGTTAACTGCATGAGCACATTGAAAATATACAAATAATCCTTTGGAATGAATAACGAACCCCTCAATTATTCTATTCGAATCCATCGCTCGCGAAATTGTCAAAAAACTATAAATTGATGAATTTAGAATTTAAAATACGCGGGTTTTTACGATAAATCGTAAGATTACTTCGATTTGAGAATTACTGCATTCAATCACAAATATTTCGCGAGAAACGCCACTTTTTGTACTACAGTAAAATCTCCCGATAGTCGAACTCCCAAAATAGTTCAAAAATGTAGCGCCCCTCGCGGAGTATTATGTGATCAAATCCCACAATCCTCCAATCGAATTAATTGGACATCAACACAAATACATGTAACTGTTTCGCCATTGGTCAATCGATCAACCTCCCAATACCCCAGTCCCGCCCATTTTTACTTCGGATTTTGGGCTATCGAGAGGTTTTACTGTATTGCGAGTTCGAACTATTGAGAGGTGTTACTGTAAATGAAATCAACAACGTGACGATTTATGTGGCGGGGGCGGGGAGAGATTGGAGAAGTGGGGGACGGGGCGGGGCGCGGGTGGGCAAGGGCGCGTATGACGTTTCCCGCTGCTACAATTGTTCATGGACTTTTTTTTCCCAGGTTTGGCCGATCCAATGGACGCGGGTGAGGGGGAAAAAAAACGAAACCTTGTTATCACGTTAATCCAGGGCGTCGTGGTCGTAGATACACGATTCATGGATTATTCATCGGGCAGCTGTGACATGTGTGCGGCTTAGTCGAATTCAGTCGAATTCGTTGGGCACACGCACTGATAACTGATATTACCGACCGAGTAAACGTCTTCGCGGCCACGGGTTCGTTTTCCATTCATCCGACGATATTGCATTAGTCACGACAAAATATTTTTTTCCGGGTGTTTGTTTGTTGTTTTTTTTTTTTTCACCGCCCCGATAATCTGTTTTGCATTGCGATTTTGAAAAAAAAAATAACGCGTAAAATGACGTTTGTGACCGTGAACGCGATCGATTTTGAGGTTGTTTTTTTGATAAATTCGTGAATCTGTTAGGATTATATTGTCGTTATCGTGAGGTTTGTGACTCGTGCCCCACACAAGTTGACGTTGACGTGTGACAGGTGGAAGCAAAAAATTACGAATCTGGTTTTGTGGTTTTTCAACGATCAGGCTCGGGGCGGGGGACTGAGGAATCGCGAAAATCTTGTTGGTTATTATGTTTGCCAGTCTGAAGAACAAAATAAGGGACGAAATTGGAAGCGACGTTTCCACAGTCGTGAGAAATGCCGGCACTGTACGCGGTATCAATTCGAAACATCCGTTTCAGGTAAATTGTTTTTGTTTTTTTTTTTCAATTTTTTTTTTTTTTTTTTTTTAATATTTGGTTACTGTATTGGAAAGAAAAATGTTTCCTTATTTTAGATTATCCACGATTGAAATGTTTTTTGGATTTTTTTATCTGCAGATAGGTTCGACAAGCAGCGTCGGCGGTTCGCAGATATCGTTGGACGATTCGAGAGAGGACAATGCGGCGTCGTCGTCTCCGTCGCCATTGGCGACCAAGCGTGAAAACAGTTTCGAACTGAAACTCAGCGACGGCACGCAACTGTCGGCCAAAGATCTGAAGAGATTGGAGAATCGAGAGGACGAGTGGCGCAAACGTTTGGCCAAGCGGGAAGCGGAGCTAGTTAAGAAATCTGAGAAAAGGGAGGAAGAATGGAGGGTGAAGATGTTGGAGAAGGAGAGAGATTGGAAAAAAGCCATGGACAAGCAGGATAAGGACCGGGCCAGAGCCGAGGAGGAGCGAGAACGCGCGGAAAATTCCAAAAGATCGCTCGAACTCGCTCTGAGACACGCCGAAGGTGTGTGTGTGTGTTCTTGCGCGTACAAGTTCTTTTGTTTATCGTACATCATTACGTCGATTCCGGAATTGATAAAATATAAATCATTTTATTGTTCTTAAACGCAAGTCGACCACTTTGAGCCTCGATTCATGCAGAACGAGATTTTGATGAAAAATATTTTATTATCTATGCGTCGCTTGGAATGCAGCGTCTTTTATGAGCGTTGTGCGATACAAACGGCTCAGTCGAACCGCTTTTCCATATGTCGCATCTGGTCGCGCGGATTAACAGTCTGAATTAATTTCAGAGTACAAAAAGAAGCTTTACACGTTTCAAGAGGACGCCGAGCAACTCGAAGGGTTTCAAACCCAAGAAATGGCCAAAATCAAACATCTGGTGAGAAATTTGCATCGTTGTTATATTTTCATTCAAAAATGAAATTTCGCAAATTTTTTGCATGACGATGATCGATATGTTGATTACAGTTATTGGCCAAGGAGCAAGAAGCCGAGGAGAAATCTCATCATCTTAAAGCGGCCATGAACGAGGTAGATCGTCTCAAGACAGAAGTATCGAGACTCAGACGTTACGAAGACGAATTGATCAACGTTCAGGTGAGTGAAAACAGACGACGCTGCTAAACACCCAAGTCTCGCTCATCTTGTGAAAAGAAAAAAGAAAAAAAAACTCAATCATTTACGTTCTGTACATCATTATCGATCGTCAATCACTTCGCAACGACTATATCCAGTTGCAACTTCAAGACGATGATGTGTTTTTTTTTAATCATCGAACAATATATTTTTTTTGGATTTTTTTTGTCCAATCCAATCTACGCTGTCGCGAGCCATTTTTGTATTTCGTTTAATCGTTAATTATTATTCTTATTATTTTTTTTCATTTTTACGGTTTTTTTTTCTCAACGTAGATGTGATGCGCTCGGTGCTGTCGAATTTTCTGCACCCCCGCCCCCCTCCTTCCCCCCACTGCGTCTTTAGGGTTTCGCAAATATACCGTAGCAACGTAATACGCTGCTATACGAGTCGTAGTAGATAAAAGTAATGAGACTGATTTGTTCATGTTTTTTCTGACAACAATTCAATTTAATTTTCATACTTCACTGTTATCCCCTTCAAATTAGTTCCTTCGTCACTTTTAGCTCTCAGTTACAATCCTTGGTTGCGACAGTACCATAATTACGTTTTTCCAAGTGAGTTTTTGATCTTGGGGAACAAAGAAAAGTCGCACGGACTGTGATCAGGCGACTAGAGGGGTCGGGGCACCACAAGAATTCCTTTTTTTCGTTAAAAAGTGGTTGATGGAGAATGGGAAAGGAATGGAAAGTGTTTCCTGTGCTTACCCCGGTCCCTCCATTCGCCCGATCTCAGTATGTGTGACTTTTCTTCTTTGTTCCCCAAAATCAAAACCCACTTGAAAGGACGTAATTTTGTTCACCGTCGGTAACATCCAAACCGAAGGGCCAAGAGTGATTCGAGTTGAAGCCTTTTAGCAGTGCTTCGAAGGCTGTAAGGAACGTATCCGCCAAGCTGCCCAAGGGGATAATATTGATATAAAAAAATTAAATTAAATTGTTGCACGAAAAAAAAGACAAATTAGTCTCACTACTTTTCTACCTCACCTTGTTATTCTGCTTCTGAACTATTCGCCTGCTTCGGAATTCCGAAATCATCAAAATTTATTTCCAACTGGGTGAAACACATGCTTTTGAAATATCGCTAGCACCAAAGAGTTTCGATCACCTTTTCAGCGGGTGGACGTTACCTACTTATTTATTCATTTATGATTCTTGTTTTCTTTGTTTTGTTTTTTTTTACCTTCGCCATTCCGCTTTTTGTCGTGTCCACGCCATTTATGAATTTAATTTTCTTTATTCTATTATTATTATTATTATTATTATTATTATTATTATTATTATTATTATTATTATTATTATTATTTTCATTTAAAATAATCGTTACGCACTTTTTATCGGCTGACACACCGTTGCGAGATTTCCTACATATGAAACTCGTGGCTCGTGTGTCGCGTTCAAGCTTCGCCACGAGGATCTAACCGCGTCGCGTGTGGGTACATCGCCGAACGAAAATATCGCCAAAATGTCTCACGTGCGTTATTCCCAATGTGCTCCGAGAGTCTCACGATGAGACAAAAATTGCCACGAGGACAACAACCACGAAGATTTCAACATTTTTGAAAATTGATCTATTACTATTTTTTTTTTTACGTGTATTCTAATTTTAATTTTTTTTACTTCGCAAGCTTTTGGTTCTGTAAAGCATCGCGAAAGTATTTTCATCGTCGTTATTTTGTTTGGACATAATCGCATATTATGTTTATACTTTCTTCTTTTATGATTTATTATTTTTTTTCATTAAAATAAATTCTGTTTACCAATCAGTGATAAGTTCGAAAAAAAGTGAATTAAAGTTTCGTACATACACATGAAAACACGGGCATTCGGGGAATACAAAATGTATTACACATGAAGATTGAGAGAGACAAAAAAAAATATACATTTATATGCAACACGATACATCGGAGTGCAAATTAGACGGTTACCCACGTTCCGACTAATTTGTCGATGCTACGCTGCTGTCATGAGGCTGGAGGTACGTTTTCAAACACCCAAACAACAACAAAAATATGAAACAGAAAAAAAAACAAGAAATGGAAATAAAGGAAAGCTTCAGCCGCTTTAATCGCTACAGCTTCTTATTGTTAGTTCAAGACGATGTGCTTAACTTTTCTCGCTCGTCCGATCCCCGCCATGAGTGCGAGAGAGATAGCCTTATCGGGGCTCGCTCCGAATAAAAAAAGAACGAGCGTGGAAGGTGGCACATCACTTTAGAAATATACGTCGCTTACTTCCCAAATCGGCGGCCGAGCCTAATTGTCAAGAATCAATTTTCTTCGTCATTCGTTCGATCGATATCTCATTAACTCCTCTTACCCTCGCAACGAAAATTTCCAACGCTAATGTGATTTCACGTAGAGATAACAACACGTTTGTTCGTCACGTTCGGGAGCACGATGCATGCGTCAATCATTCGGGTTTTTTTTAATTTCATTTATTTTCCTTCATTTCGAAAAATCGCTCAGCCATAATTGTCGTTAGTTTCATTGTTTCGTTTCTGCCAGAACTTTTGCCACGCATCGGAAAAAACACGCTTTGCTGTGGTGACGGAATTTTGAAAAAGAAATGTTATTCGTTGCTTCATTTATTTATTTATTTTATTTGATTTATTTTCTATTTTTTCCGGTTATTTCGATTTAAGGTGATGTACTGGATAGCGAACAGGCAATCATTATGGTTGAAAAGTATTGTTCTTGATGTTTATGCCGAATTATGTCGTCTGCCATGTACCGAATTGTGTATCTCAAGTTTTTTTATGTCGTCGTTCTCGTCGTTATTATTTATTCGGGTACGGTGAATGAAAATTGCTGCAATTTTCCAAATACAGATAACCCGTTGGTACTCAAATCTGTAAATATATATTTTTTTATAATTCATGGGCAAAAAACCGGAAACGCCTGAGATCCTTGATTGGATTCTGCAATTGACAAAGTTTTATTGAATTTAAATTCAGCCGATTTGGCAAGAATTAGGACCATTCCGTTTTTAGGATTACCTAGAAGTCTTGAAACCCTTATTTATGATTTCGGTCAGTTCCATTCTCTCTCTTATTAGCAACTGAGATGAAATTTGTTACACAGACGTAGATCGATGACCCAAAAAACAAAAATAATAACATTGAAAAAAAAGGATCCCACTCCCACAGATTAAAAAATGAACTCGAAATTTTTTTTTTTTTTTGCTCACCTCATCGAGTGGGGTGTCTTTTTATAGGTCTCCTCAAATGCAATTCCCCTCCCCTCTAATTCGAAACTATCAATTTAAAAAATCAGAAAAAATGCCATAATGCAGCTTTCAATCAGTACATTCAATCAAAATTACAACGACCACTGTAGCGAAAATAGTTTACGAAAAAAAATCAAATATGAACTTGACCATTTTTTTTTCTAATTACACGGGATGAGCAGTGAAACTAATTACCGACGACGATATAGTACATCACCTTGAACGATATGTACGTGGAAATAATAACGCGCGGCAAAAATTGCCGAAGGTTGGTGGAATTGAGGGGACCGTGCGAAAAGGCTTTGGTATTTTTTTTCACGGTTCAATTGGGGATGCAGATGCTTGTTGAGTTTTAAAGAAACAAAAAAAGGAAACAACAAAAAAACCAATAATAATAAAACTAAAAACAACGTTGCGACTGATGGACGATAAATCGTCCCCACAAAAAAAAATAACCAAAAATTAAACAATAAAAAAATATATTTAAGAAAAAGAAAAACACCGACAAAAAATGTTTCGCGAGTATGGAAAATTATAAATGATTTCAGGACGAGATGGAATCTTTGCGTCACGCGACACAGCGCGAACGTGCACAATTGTCGGGCGAATTGGCCCAAACGAAGGAACAAGTACGTCATTTGTTGGTGAAGGTGTTCGTGCTCGAGCAACGTGTGGCATTGGAAACGAACGTTGACACGAACGTGGACGATAGAATAGCGGATTTGATGAGAGAACGTGCACTGTTGGAACGTAAATTGGAAGAAGCGCATTTGCATTTGTCGGACATAAAGACGAGTTGGTCGGGAAAAATATCGAGTTTGGAGACGCAGGTCGGACGTTTGTCGAGACAGGCGGGTGAGGAGGGGGTCGAACGCCGACGCGTCGAGGAGGAACGTGAAAAATTGAAATTACGAATAAAACAGTTGGAAACGGATATTGAGGTGAACAATGTTGTTATGACAACGAAAGATGCTAAACTTTTGCGCATGGCCGAGGACATCGACGAGATGGCCACGGAACTTAAAGAGCTCCGGGCCAGCGTCGATGATGAGGTCGAAGAATTTAAACGACAAATTGTGAGTTATCGCGATCAATAATCACGAATTTGATAATGCTCGTGGCTATACCGTGCGCTGATGCATGGAATAATAAAAAAAATACAAAAAAAAAATAACGAACAACAATTCATACATGAAAAACAGATAGAGCTCTCCCCCCACGCTCTCACACTTTTCCACCAACGTTTCCGATAATTATATTATCGCAAACTTATTGTGGAAACGAGAAAAAATAATAAAAACCGAGTATATATACGCTTCGGCGGTAGCGAGTTTGGATGCGCGCGCCATCCTGCGGATTTTTCGCGCATTACGCGAGAGCAAGCCGATTCACATCACAATTCATCATCGTGAATCTATTATTATTATTATTTATTTCCATCCGTGAACACGATTACAGATTTTTTTTATTTTCTTTTGTTTGCTTCATCTTGACCATCATCATCGAAGGTCACTTTCGAACGGTCAAACTTAATTGTTTTTCGAGATAAAAAAACATCAAAATGAAAGGGTCAACATTTTGTATTTAAAAAAACGATAATGATAATATATATCACCGTCATTGAGGTATCTGATTTTTTTTTTTTTTTTTCAAATCTCAGTCATCCCCTCCTGTCCCATTGCTGCTCCCAATTCTTTTTATCATTTCAACTTTCATATAACTCGATGAAGATCGAACATCAGTGCACGGCGTATTGTACTCGCAAAACTTAAAAAATGATAAAAACTCCATTCAGAATTGTTCGAATGAAGAAAATGTTGCACCTAACGACGCAACGAATACATGCGAATTTTCCCCTTTATTTCAATATTTTCGGACCATATTTCACATGCATCACAATATCGCGAACGAGCTTAACGCGTACAAACAGTGCTTTTATTCAGTCCGCCAAAAGCGTTTCCCACTCGGCCTACCGCAGAAGCGTATATTGCGTTTTTTTCGCACATTCGTTAATTCGCCATCGGTTATTTGGTGTTGCAATGTTGCTGCGAACGACGCTCATCGCGATCGAATTATTTTTGTTCATGGCAATGTTATTATTCGTTGTTATCGAATTGCATCATTATCATGCACTATATCGCGGCTGTACGGATTCGTATGAGAACCGTTGGTCCGACACCGCTTAGTCATTTTTTTTTTCTAATTTTTTTTTCTTGGCTTTGCGCACGATTTCGTAAAACGTTGTGGCCCAATGAATCGCAATTTGTTTCATTTATCATTATTTCGTTTCTCATTATATATATATATATATTGAATTTTATTTTATTTTTCGTTTCTATGACACAAATTAAATAGTTTCGAGCATGACAGTCGCATCGTTCGTATCTATGAGACTCGAGAGGAGGAACAATTTATTTTTGTTTAAAGCGGACATCGTTCGCACGATTCTTTCTTAATTATGGAAAATTTATATATTATATATATATTAATATATTCTATATATCAATATATATTACATATATACATATAATATAATAATATATACACGCATATATTATTCGTACCGTTATTTCAATTTTTTTTCCGTAGTACATGGTAAGTAATTATTGCCAGTAGTTAAATAATGTTTTCACCCAATAATGTATTACATCCGTATGTGTTATGTAAATTTTGAAATTTACGGCAATAAAGAGAGATAAAGACAGAGATTTGCGAGAGCAAAAAAAAAAAGAGCACCACGAAAACTTATCTCGCAACTAATTTTTTCACGCTTGACAAAAAAAAAGAAAGAAAAAAACCATCTCTGCATCTCCCGTTCCTTTGATTTGATTATTTGTTTATTTTAGCTTTTACATGCATACAAAACAAGTACACTCAAACACACACACACACACAGACATAAGTGAAAAGAGGTAGTTATTAATTAGGTTCTTAGACTATGTAAAAGTGACTGCGTTTACTTCTTTTTGCCTCATGATTTTGTGTTAATAAAACGTCGAACTTGTACGTAAAGGGGCAAAACTTTCTGATACGTTAACGCGAAAAATTTTCGAAGACATCGAGGGAGTCAGAGAGTGAGTGAGTGAGAGAGTGAGTGTGTGAGTGAGAGAGAGAGAGAAGAAGAACGGTGCGAGGATCAAATGTCACGTTGTAAAGACGGACACTATGCACATTACATGTTTTACAATGCCATAATGGACGGAAAAAAAAATTTACCAAGAAAATCATCAAGGACTTTTCTTCCTTCTTCCTTTTTTTCTTTCTTTAGATCCATCGACGCTGTACACATTGAAAGGTTTATTGTTATTTGATCTTCGTTGTGCGAACCTCTCAAAGAATTAGCGTATCCTGCACGTGGGGTATGTACGTACCCCAGCAAGTTCATTTTTGTTACGTGCGTTCTATTCGGCATTTTTTATTAAAAAATAAAAATACTGGGTTTTTATAAAAAAAAAAAATACTACTCTCTTTAATGCTTCTCGAATAAAGCAGCGAACAAGTGTAATATTAATTTTTTCGCATATTATCAATTCGTAATCCACTGCCCCAATTGACATTTTTTATCACAATAAAATCGCGATTGAAAATTTGCTGGGACACGTTCATATCCCTAGTGCACAACAAAGGTTCTGAAAAAAAATGAATTAAAAAAAAATTGTTAGACATTGCTGTGACTCGACTAACGTGTGATTATTTTTTTCTTTGTTTTTTTTTTTTGTTCGTTTTGTTCGATAGGAATCATCGTCAAAGACGATCGAAGATTTGAGAACGGAGCTTCGCGAAACAATGGAAAAGCTTTCGGACGCCGTCACGGAATCGTCGCAATTGCGTTTGTCGTTCGACGGTGAAAGATCGAACAACGCGAGTTTGCATCTCGAATTGGCAAGATTGCGAGAAAGTTTGGAAACCGAACGAGAAACAAGCGCGACGATTCGGGTATCGTTGGAACGCGAGAGAGCCGAACGGGATTCCGTGCTTCTGCGCAACGCTCAAGTGTCGCAGGATTACGAATTGGCGAAGCAACAAACGTCTCGTCAACAAACGGAAAATTTGGAGATGCAAAATCGAATCGAAAGCCTCGAGGAATCATTGCGATGTGGTAATCGGGAGTTGGAAATATCGTTGAAAAATTTGTCAATCGCTCAGGAACGTATCGGAGAATTGGAGAAATTGGAACGCGACAGAACGACGAAGGAAGGAACGGAAGATAGTTTGAGACGTGACATCGCGGATATGGAAGAACAACTCAACGAGAAGACGAAAGTGAGTTCGTAGTTCGAATTTTTTATTGATCGGACGATCGCATATTTCCTATCACGATCGTCGAGTATAGCACTGGGTCAGAATGACCCTGACTGACTTGGATGAGTTGCCATTCTGAATATACGAGTCCAATCGATCTGGAAAAAATTCAGTGATATACTTTTACCATTTCAAAATGTGATTATGTATTCTAGAATTGACGAATATTATCACAGACTTGAAAGATAATTCTTTGGAAATACACTTTGTTATCGAAAGTATTCAGCGGGTTCTAATCAACACGTAACATTTTTTTTTTCATTTTTTTTCGATCAGTTGAAATCGATTTTTCCGATGAATATAAATTATGGATATACCCGTCCAATTGACCTGAGAAAATTCAGTGATGTACTCTTACTATCTCAGAATGTGATGATAAAGTTTGGAAGTGTCAAATATTATTGTAGAGTTGAAAGATGAATCTCTAAAAATAAAAACAATTTGTTTCGATGAAAGTTGAAAAATATGGTATCTAATTTTTTTTATTGTTTTTTATTCAACATTACAGACGATCAAGGTGCTGCAACAACGATTGGGAGACATGAAGAAAACTCTGCAACGAGAGCTTCGGGTACCGTCGTCGTCTCTGGACAGCGATCCCGAACCCGCCGCGGCCATTCTCAATCCGAGCTCGTCCCAAACTGTAACTGCCAAAAATTCCAATTCACGAGAGGATGATGTGAATTTTAAATATCTCAAACACGTTCTCATCAAGTTTCTCACCAGCAGAGAATACGAGGTTCGTGACAATCTGAATGATGAAAGCCAGAAATATTTTCCTACATCATTATAGAAAATGAATCGTCAAAAAATTTTTTTACACAGCCCGGGGGAAAAAATGCATATATTTTTGCACGATTCAATTTTCATTTGAATAAAATAAAAATCCTTCATTGTACTTTCCTCCATCAATTCTTAATGAATTGATGGAGCATAAAGTATAATCAATATAAATTATTTCCAAAAGAAAAAAGGAAAAAAATGATATTAGCTATCCAATAAACATCGTTAATGTAGGACTCTCTCAAACACGACCCAATAGTTGAACACAAAAGTCTTAAGAATGTAAAAAATTATTTCGTAATCGCAGAAGCTTATAAAAACAATTAAAATATATGGACCAAGGCAATTAGCGATAATGATTTTTTTTTCAGGCGCTGCACTTGACACGTGCTGTCGCGACGTTGTTACATTTTTCGCCCGAGGAGGAAAGGTTGCTTCAGGAGACTCTCGAGTGGAAAATGTCGTGGTTCGGAACTAGACCAAATCTGGGCATCGGACAGACCGCCAAAGCCATTCCACCCAGCTGATAGTCCCCCCGTCGATCAACGTGAAAAAATTAAAGAGAACAAATTTTTCTCAAACAAAAAAAAAACAACATTAAACCCCTCGCGGTTTATAGTACCACGTGTCATTGGTTAGACACTATTGAATCTCGATCGCGACCCGCGTATCTCGACGAACGAAAAAAAAGACACGAGCAAATAAGAAAAAAAAACAAATTTTACAGCCTAGGACGATAAATATTCGTTCGCGAATTATCGAGAATTCGTATAGCGAATTCCTCGACCATTGCATTGTTCGTCGTTATGCATTGACGATCGAACACGAAAAAATAACCCGATCGAACAATCCGTAACGACCAATCTCTCGCGTTTCGACAACATTCGAAAAAAAAGAAAGAAAAAGATTTTTTTCAGTATTTAAAACGTATCACATGCTCACAAATTTGTTGAGGATAACATTTCCGTAAAGACGTTTAGGATTATACCGCTACGATGATAATAATGATAATATTAATAATTATTATGATAATAAAATGATAATGATAGATAGATGAATGAAGACATTACGTAAATATGTGTCGAAACTGTGTGTTTATTTACATCCTACAAAAATCTTCAACAATTCATGTCACATTTGATTACATCTAGCCGATGCACGAGAAACCGAGCCGCTGCCCGCTCCTCTCGCACATCATCGGTATCGTCGAAAAACTGTCTATAAAACTCTCGTCGATTCGATTTGTCGGTGATTGGTCGCGGTTAACCCTAGTTTGGTCGCCATATGAGGGAAAGATCGGCGCGCATCGTCTTTTTTCTACTTGCAAACTATTGGCAGAAAAATTAAAAAAAAATAGAATTTATTCTTTGAAGCTTTTAGAAATTAATTTTTTTTTTCATCAAATGAAACATACAGAAAATGGGGGTATAAAAATAATTAGATAGAAGGAACGCCGTAAATAAGGGACTTTCATCATTAGGTGTGACCAGATGCGTTAGTGGTTTCGCTCTGGCGACGTTGCCACACTCGCGCTTTAGCAGTCGAGCGACATGACAACGCTGCCGCGCCTGGAAAGCAATAAAGCATTTCCAGCACTTCCCTCATAGCTGACCAAAAGTCGTTAGTTCGTATATGGTGACTAATCTAGGGTTAAACTCTGATCCACTTTAGTGACACTTCAGTAAAATTAACGGTTCAGTCACACTGGACAAAATTCATTCAAACCAATTTGAATTGCAATTAACAAGATTTTTCCAATCAAACAAAATTTTTTTTTTTTTAAATATGTATCTGACCAAAGTTCAACCTTTTTTGTACAAATACAAATTTTTTATAATTTCAAAAATTCATTTTTAATATTCTACGGAATATCTTGAGAAAAAAAAATATTAAACTATATTTTTTTAGTGAAAATGATGCAACGTTTTTTTAAGTCCTGAGGTCCTTGAACCTTCGAGTTAACGTGAAATATTTTTCGTTGAAAAATCACTGGAGTGAATTTTACCCGGTGTGACTAAAAAGGGTTAAATTCGACGATCATGTTTACCCGGTGCATTATAGTTACATATTTTTTAAAAAATTGAGGAACGACGATTTGATTAATATGAATTTGCATCAGGCCCGGAGATCAGCACGGACAAGGCACGCGACACGAAACAAAATCTTCGTATTGTTGTTTTTTTTTTTTACATTTCGCGTTGAGTCACACATTTCGATAATTGTACTACGGTGCACCTAACGACGATTATACAAACGCACACGCGAAGTTCGATAAATTCAATGGCGATGAATAATTTTTCAAAACGATAATAATAATAATAATAATAACAATAATCGATGATTCATCGATTTGACATGCGCGCAATCATGTCGCAACCTCGTCGATGCAATTTTTAATTCGTTAACTAATTCTATTGGACCAAACAAAAACTTCGAAATTCAACGATTGACCTACTTTTTAAATAAATTTTTTATTTGTTTTAATTAATTTTTTTAAATTTAATTTATTTTTTCGTGCCCTATAAAGATTTATTTGTAATCTTTCTGTGTACTTTACAAAGCTCGTCTATGTATATTTTCAGTCTAAGATAATGAGGTTTAGGATAATTACCTATCGTGTGTCATGTGGTCATTGATAGTTTTCTTTTCTTTTCTTTTCTTTTTTTTTTGGCTTTCATTTTCACTCGAGAATATTCTACGTACAAAGTTCTTTCGAGCAGTCGAAGTACGATTGCTATTGAGGAATTTTGCCACTCGTTCGGCATTGTCGCGTCTGATGCGTTCATGACGATCAGATAGAACGGTGAAAAAAAAGAGCTCGATTGACGGTCGGAACATTGTAGATTCGAAATGTTCAGCCTTCGGAACTTCGATCCGCACCCCATTTTTTTTCCTATTTCGTTCGAATTTTATACATAATATTTCATCAGCCGATCAAACAAATTTACATACACGGATAAATCTATACACACCTAAAAATAAAATTAAAAAAAAAGAAATAAAATAAGCAGGTAGGTCGTGACTTTTGGCCTTCTGAACCCTGCTTCCTCGAGGAAAAATTATAAAGTGGGAATCGAAATTCGTAGATTCGACAAACGTATCGATTCGTCAAAACGTGGGTACAATTTGACCTCTTTGGTCGAAGGCATCGGTTCAGTCATTTTTTTTTTTTTTTAATATATTTTTTCCGTTCGGGCTTACGTAATAGTATGAAATATTATATTGATCAAGGCTGGGCCACCGATTGGTCCAAACTCGCAAATTCGGCAAGAAGTTTTCTCGTCCACTTCGCAAGACCTCTCGCCCTATTGCACCCTCCGAATTGTCCCTTCGAAAATGTGTACCTTCGATTTAATAATTTTTTTTTCATCCTCTTCGACATGCGCAAGCGTTATCATACGCCGATCTCTCACATAGCGTATGACAAAATTCCATCTCAGCAAAAAAAAAAAAAAAAAAATCATCTGCTCAAAAGTGTCACGGAATTATTATTATTATTATTTTCTTTTTTCTTATTAGTGGCGGAATTGTCTATTTTTAATCAACGGAGAGAGAGAGAGAGAGAGAGAACGAGTCGTTTATTTCGTGCTCTGGGACCGGAGTCCCCTGAAAGCACCGTGCAAAAGAGAGAGAGAGAGAGAAAGAGAGATGAGTGAGAAGAATATCTTTTGACAAACGTCGCTCACTGATTCTTCACTTTACTTTTTTTCTAAATTTTTTTCTTCAAACTTCATGCGTTTCACATTTTTGTTTTTTTTTTTTGTTAAATCGAACTTTTTTGTCATCTTCTTGAGCTCGATAGGTGTTTCGTATCACTTTGAACGGCATCGCTAAATTTTTGCGTTAATTGTGCATAATTATCGGATTTTCAATTTACTCGTAGCTAAAAGGTCGCCGATCAGCGAGGACGACGATCTAACAGTGTATTTTTAATTTTTAATATTTTTCTGTTCTGTTCTCGTTTGTCTTGTCGCTCGGGCTCTAATTTAATTAAGTATACATACGGCTACGCGCAATACAACGTGCGACATAGTCATCAAATGCATCGTGTTTGCCAACGTTAATTACGAATTTTACATATTTTTTCATTATTCAAATTCACTCTGTTCTATCACAAGTTTGGAATGTATTTATCTTTTTTATTCCTTCCTTCAAATGATTTCGTTCGTCGTTTTTGCTCCTTTGTGGTACGTTTATTTTTTTTCTTTTTTTTCTTTCAATTTTTCAATGAATTTTCGTTATTTTCATGTCCTTATTACCCGCGAGTCAAATGAAATACGTTTAAATTCATGGGCAATATGAAAAAAATTATACAACAGAACAAATAGACGAAACGATACGTTAGTTATTGCACATTGAAAACTTTGTTGTTATCGCCATTCGTGTTTTTCGAAAAAAAAAATCATGAAAATAAAAATTGTTTTTCATTATCTTTTTTCATCTTGTTTCGATTGAGACGTGGAACTTTGTCGAGTTCCTAATGTGATCGTTAGATTATAATTTGGCGCCACCGGATATAATTTCCTCGTAAAGTTCCGGTGTTACTTCGACGTACTCCTTGCTGCCCGAACGGAAATAAACTTTGTCCTGAATTTTGTTCGGGTCGAAACCCTCGCGTTGAAGATTTATCTTCTTGAGTTTGAAGGTGCTCGTCATTTCGAGTTCCTTGACGATTCGGAGGAATATCGGACGTGCGTAGGACGGTAGGGCACGGTCCAGGCCCTCGGCGAGGGCCTTGAAGTCCAACAGACATTCGGGATCGACGATGGCTGCCATTCCGGCTCTGCCTTCCACACCCGGTACCTTCAAACATTTCACAAATTCACATTCGATTATTGATCGTCGGTTCATTCGTCTCCACTTAAAATTTGGAAGGTACTTTATGATGTGGCCTTTATTATATGGCCCACGGTCTTATATACAGGTCATGGAACTCTTATTAATTTCCAGTGGTGGGGAAAGGTCGGCTGATTAACATTGTATGTAATCAGACATGACATAAGCGTGAAACTTGGTACTTAGATTCTTATTTAATTTCCTTTAACCTTCTCGAAAACGGTGATAGAAAAAAACTAATAATTTCACAATCAAAGCTTGAACTACCTGGACTCCATAAACGGTAGCCTTTCGATGTCCAGCCACGTTGCTCACAACACCCTCAACTTCGGCAGTCGCGACGTTCTCACCCTTCCACTTGAACGTGTCACCCGTTCGATCCTTGAAATAAAAGTATCCCAACTCGTCTTGCACCAATATATCACCTGCAACGTAACAATCAAAGTGTTTGAATGAAAAATAAAAAATACGGAGAATTAAAACAATTTCGAAAAATATTTCTAAAAAATTCAGAAATTTCACAATCATGAAATTATGATATAATTATTTTTCAAAAATGTACAAATTACTAGTGTCGCATAATAATTATTTTATAGTTTTTCAAAAAATTAAGTACCTGATAGAAAAGCTTTGTCGCCTTTTGTGAAAACGTTTTCGATTATCGTCTTTTTCGAAGCTTCCTTATCGAGATAACCGTTGAATTCCCTCGACGCATTGCCCTGCTTTATCAGACCAATGAACATACCCGGCTCATCTGTTCGGAAACATCATAAATTCAATCGATCAATAAACTCATTTACGATCGTATCAAAGGAGGCTTAACATTTTCGGATTTAGAAATAAACAACCATAGACTCACTCGTTTCACATCGAACGCAAAATCCTTGAGAATTTCTGATAGGTTCCCGCGTTTCCGGATTTATTCGTAAAAGCGCAACCGGATGTAAAAACTTTGGCAATATAGAAGGTATAAAACCCACAGCACCAACTCGATTGTCAACGTTAACTGCGGGTCGCACGAAAAAAAAAAACGAAACGGAAAAAAAAGGGAAAAAATAATTAATCAGACTCAAATTTTCATAATCGATTTTTTTCACGACATTTTTCATGCTGCATGTAATTTGTTGTCGCATGTAAGTTTTGTAATTGAAAATGAATAATCGTTATACCGATATTGGCATTGCCCTCGCTTGAACCATAGACTTCGGTTACTTGCTCGATCTTAAATCGATCGACAAACTCCTGCCAAAGTTGGGGCCTCATTCCATTGCCGACCATCAGTCTGACCGAATGGGCCGTATCCTCCGGTCGTGCTGGCGCCGAAAGCAAATATCTGCACATCTCGCCTATGTATTGCGACAACTGCAATTTTAAAATGTATCAATAATATATATTTAAATACTTTAATAATAATAATAATAATAATAATAATAATAATAATAATAATATATGCGTTGAAACAGTAAAAAATGCAAAGAGAGCAATATTGAGGCATTATCGGTGAATAATAATAATCATAATAATAATAACAGTGATAAAAATGATTTTAAAAAACATTGTAGAAGGAAAAACATTTTGATGCACCATGCACAATTAAATTCTAAAAAATTTTAAGAACATGCCAACTCGAAAAATATATATGTCCTGTAAAATTTATGCTCAGCTTGGCAAAAAAAAAAATATTGACAAGTTGAATTGAGGAGCATCTTCGTTTATTTGGATCCAACTAACCGTGCAATTGTATTTTATGCAATCCGTCCAGTACGAAGTTACGGAAAATTTGGTCCTCAAGACGCTTGGTATTCCTTTGGCAAGGGCGCAACCCGTGCCAACGAGACCCCCCGCCATGTGATACAGAGGTATCGGATTGTAAAGAATATCGCTGTCCGATCTCAATCCCAGCATGTGATACGTCGCCAACATCACCAGCAAATATCTATAGTTCAATAATAATAATCACAATAATAACGATAATGTGAATTTGGTACTCAGAATGTCAATATACAATATACGGACTTCCCAAACATTTAAGATTATTATTTAAAACCTATGTGGAGGCGGGGGGGGGATGACAAAAATTCAATAAAAAAATTACCATTGCTAAAGACCATTCTAATAAATTATATTAGAATGGTGGTTATATTAGAAGGGCCGGTAACACCTTCATATTTCATTCCCGATCGATTGCATTATCGTTGCTCGTGTAGCTGACCTCTTAATAAAAGCTACCGGTATACTACCCCTACGACGACACCCCCCCCCCCCCTCCCCACCTGACGCTACTGTAAAACCAATGCTAAACGTCACAATACAAAGTGCGACCGTCTAATCTTATTCTCGTCGTGAATTGTGGGGTCTCCCTGACGCGATTACCGATCGATCCTTATGTCGAGTACTCGCGAATATGCTATTGCGCCAAACCATTGCATAATGCAAGGGGTTGTCTCTTTCGAAGGCTGCGAGTCCAGTCTCGAGGGAGACTGCACTTGACACTCGCCTTGGACTTTGCTACGTCTATGGGAGGGTGGTAACAAAAATTGTTTGAAATATATTATCGTCGAACGAATTTTCGTTAATTATTAAATTATTTGGAACTGTGGGAAAACAAGGATCGTCGTCATGGATCGATCATGGATGATTTATTAAATGAAAATGTATTTGAAATACATTTCTGACTGAATAAACCATCGATTATAGGGCCCAGTGAATATCAAATTTCATTGTAAAATAATAATTCATGTGAATTATTCATGATCGTCAAACAAATGTAAATATATTAATTATTTCACGACAATTTATTATAATTATTTGTTCGAAAAAAGTATTTCAAATAAGTTTTCATTGAATTAATGGCCATTCACGTGATCGTCGTAACGATTGAACGGCTTACCTGGAATTGGGCATGAGAACGGCTTTCGGAAGTCCGGTAGTTCCGCTCGTATAAATATACAACAAATTGTCCTTATAACCGGGCGGATTGGCGACTATCGGCTGATCGACGCTAGCCTCGGACATGAATTTCTCAAGATTGTTTGCACCTTTTAAAATTTCGTTGATACCAACGCCCTGATGCCACCACTCGATTCCATCGATCGTATCACGAATCTCGTCCACCGCTGCAACGACACGAAATATTTCAATTTCAATCCTCAGTCGTCTTTTTTGATTTTATAACAAATTTTGTTGTCACTTGTTATAATTTATAATTTGAGAATTAATTCTAAAAAGACATTTTCGAGGGTGAAAAAAACGAGAAAAAAAAATGAATTTCAAAAAATGTAACCTAACCGAAAAACCGAAAATTTAGGCTAACCGAATGCCAACTCATTGGCGTAGATAACTCCCTTGACTTTGGCGATCGTTAGACAGTGAGTGAGAAGCTTCAATCGCAAATTTGTGTTGACCAACGCTGTTACGACACCGAGTTTCCCGAGACCGAGCCACGTTGCGATGAATTCCGGTTTGTTCGGCATTAAAAGTGCAACAGCGTCGCCCTTAACGTATCCAGCTTTTTGAAACACCGAAGCTATTCTGTTGCTGTACTTGTCCACCTGCGAAAGATAATAATAATAATGATAACAGTTAAAAATAATAATAATGATAATAATAATTTAATATCATGAGGATTGATATAATTTTTTAAAAATAATAATAATAATAATAATAATAAAGTATCACACACGTTCTTCGTCGTTATAGCCATAATAAAGATGATAATTCGTTCGATGAGAATTTTTTCAAAGATATTTTTTTGCAACAAATAAATATTATTTATTTTATTTTTTATTCGTTGCTTTCGCAAAGAGGAATCTATTTGATTTTTTTCTATAACTATTGTTGAAACTAATTTTAATCCTTGGATAAAAATGTATTTGAGAAGATATTATTTTCGAACGAATAACTATAATTGATTATGTACTTTATTGCTTTTGCTTTTCTTTTCTTTCAATCATTTTTATTAGTTTGATAAAAATGTATTCAAGTGAATAATATTTTTTTCCTTGGTGTATTATTGTACTCAATTGTTGTTGCGATCACACGAAATGCTCGGAAATTAGCGATAAATCTTGAATGACGATAAGTCCTCGGTTCAACTCGCAAAAAAAAAAAAAAATTCCCTACATAATTAATGATAATTATTCGTGTCGTTAAAATATCGTTAAAAACAACGCAATACTCACATCGGCGTTCGTCCAGATACGTCCTTCGAATATGAAGCACGGTTTGTTGGGATATAATTTTGCTCTCTCGCAAAAAATTTTCATTATCGTCGTGTTGTTTCTCACGAACGATTTCGTTTCGCGATCGGCATTGATGTATCGGTAGAGAAACCTGTAACGGTGAAAAAAATTGAAAAATGAAAAATACGATCAATTACCCGAAACACAAACTATTTTGTGCATCATCAAAAAGACATTAACATTATTTCATGGATGTTTAATCGGTAATATCGATCGTGAGCTTGTGGTAAAGGAACGAACTGGCCAATGCCACGAACCACGTTTTGCTCGCTATGACTCGTGACAATAATGTATTTGACATAGTTCAATGAATTAATGATTACCAAGGTCATTGAAAAATATTCCATTTCATTTTGAAACAATAATGTCTAAATTATTTTTTTTCTTTCTTTCCAAGATCAAAGCTTTTGAATATTATGTTTCATTGTTTAACAATAATTTGTCTGAATTATTTGTCATTTTTTTTATTTACAAAATCTTTGAATCTGTAAATATTAATATTCACGTAAAGATTTGTAAGACTTGCAAATTATTATAATTCTTTCAACGATCAGAATCTTCAAAATAATAGATATTCCATTGTGAAAAAACTAATTCGTTCGAATTATTCGCAATTATCGTAGAAATGCAAGTAAAAAAAAAATTATCGTCGACCCCGATACAAATTTTCATCGAATCAACCCTTCGGTCTCTGATAACGAAAACATCAGATAAAACGACGAAAGATAATTTTTCCGTTGCCGCCGATTTTCCGGATTCTCGAATAATCATTGAGGGTCATTGGGTTGCGATAAAAAAAAATAGATCATCAATCACCGAGCTTTACCCACAACCCACGAATTATCTTCTCTTCCCCCATTCGTTCCTCGACAAGGGCTCTCACCCTTGAATTCATCGTGGCGAAAATAAACGAGAAGAAGTAGGGAGGGAGAAGTAAACGAGACGTCAAGCACCAAGCTCAATGAAAAATCGATAGAAGAAAGGAAAAAAAAGAACATAAAAAAATACCGTCAGCCCTACTTTCACATTTTCACTGTCAGTTTGATAGAAAAAAATTAAAAAGAAAAAAAATCTATGCGTGTTAAGCGTGGATAGTATTAGTCGCGTCGACGGAATTTCTCATTCACAGCGAATGTTCCAGGTGGATTTGAAATATTTACGTCAAGGTCGGTGTCGGCTTGCGCGTACACACGACAAACTATATACTTTCGAGAAGTTCAGCCACGTTATCGTTTACAACTTATCACAGGTGCAAACAATCCACCCACACATACACGCGGGTTGGAGCTTAGATAATTATTTTTTAATTTTTTTTTTAACCCTCATTGTGAGTCCGGAAACCTGGGTCGTTTTCGTCCAGGATTTATATTTACGTCTGTCATGTTTTTTACAAAAAACATATATTGAAAACATGTATTTTTCCACAATTTTATAATTGAGACTTCAAATTCAAGGCTCGAAAAACCTTCGTGAATTTTTTTAGACTTTTTACAGCACTTTAACAGTTTATAAAAAACGTCGTGACCAACGTTTCCGGGCTGAAGGTGCCAAAAAAATGTTTCTAGACAAAGGGTCAATTATCGTTTTTTATATCACGACGGAGACGCGAATTATAATCGATGTACTTTTAATCATACGCACAAAAAGAAGACACCAATGCAATGTGTTTCCTAATTTTTCGGCGTGAAATTTCAAATAAAAAATGTCAGTCATACAGTTTTTCATTAAAATTTTACCTGTGATTTTGTAATTGAAAATTTATGGTGTAATTTTATAATCAAAATTGTCGAAGTAATTTTACAGTCAAAATTGTAAGGCTAATTTCATTATTCAAAAAACAACAGCAAAAAGAAAAAGAAGAAAAAAAAAAAGAAAAAAAAGAAAAAAAGGAAACGGAATAAACCGACGTGGAAAATACATAGGTAACGGAAAAGCCACATGTCGTGTCTGTGTTTCCGTTGCGTAGGCATAGTAACTCTCGCGACGCACATTTTACAAAACTAGAAAAAAAAACGTAACGAAACCTCAACACGTACGTGTATCCTATGTTCGTGCATTGGTTATTTATTTATTCATTCATTACAACAAACGACGACGATGGTAAAAGTTTTTCCACAATATCCGGCATAATTCTGTTTGAAGAAACCGCGCGACCTATATAACAATAATCATAATATTGATAATGTTGCTACAGATTAAACAGGAACGAAATAATTTTTTAATCGCGTAATTGATTTTTTTTTGTCGTTGTAAAAAAAAAATATATATATTTCTTTCTTTTATGAATCGACATTGTCTCTGTAGTTTTGCAATATATGAATATGTGTAAGTATATATATATTATATATTAGATATATATATAAATGCACATATTTACATGAAAATAAATGTGAACCGTGGTACAAAGTCCAGACTCCGCGTTTTGTCGACGCTAATCAGAGGCCGGAGTTCATTCGATTAATCAACCCATCCACTTGAACGAATAATATTCGCGTCCCCGCGTATCGCAGTTGTTCACAATATTCCCGACTGTTTGCGAATTGTCTACTTGGTCACAAACATTTTCATTCGGTCTCGAATTATCGATTTTTCGTCGGGGCCCATAGCTCCCCTCAGCTTTTATCATCCCCCAAAACTAACGTTCTTTGCCAACATTTTTTCCACGACCTCATACACATCCTCTCTCACGCCCCCCCCCCCCCCCCTCCCCCGCCCCAAATGCGAAATATATTTATCACAATCCTTATATCAATGTCACGGTCCGAAATAGCCGCTCTCAGGTTACGTCGATGAATAAGAATAAATAAATAAATAAATAAATAAAACAAAAAAATGTCCTTCAACCCTAGATCCCCGTCGTGTTTTTTGACATGGGTTATCCCCGTCGTGGGGTCACTCGTGTCAATAGCACTTTTTCGCTACCTATTGCATACCTAAAATTTTGTAAAAATTCTGAAATATTGTATAACTATTCTGCTTTACGATACAATTATTGTTTTAAATAAAATAAAAAATCGTCATGTCATAAAAAATTCAAAATCACCTTGAACGTGGTTCGAGCGTGATATTGTAATAATTCGGAAGGACAGGAATGACCCCACGAAGAGGATCTAGGTTTAATAAACAAGGAATTGCATAATCGAAAACAACTTTGTGAAAATTATTTCCGTACTCGTGTTCGTTCGATATTGCAATGCAGATACGATTGTGTATCTGGCAGACGTATAAAAGCGAACTTAGATACGTAATAAGAAAAAAAATCACGAGAAATAAATAAGAAAAAAAACCAAAAAAAATTCATTCAATGATGAATTGCATAACCGTGAACAATTTTGTGAAAACTATTTCGGTATTCGTGTTCGTTCGATGTTGCAATGCAGAGACGATTACGTATCTGGCAAACGTATAAAAGAGAACACAGATATGTGAATACGATCGATCGGGGGTGTCTCGACAAAACGGCGAACCGGTAAGTGCATTAGTTGGCGAGGGTGCACGTGCACCGAACATCAAGCGACGAAGACTAAATGGATTTTCACATATCGGCAGCAACCTAAATAATAAAAATAACAAAAATATCTATACATATATAAATATTATGTATTATGTATTATTATTATTATTATTATCATACATAATAACATATTATAGATATATATGTAATAATGTTATTAATACATGCAACATTATTTTTAATATGTATGCCAAGAAATCAAAGGGAATTGGGAATCTTGTCCTCTCAAATAATTTGACGAAAAATAATATATAAATGGATACAATAATAATAATAATGATTATAATAATATATACACATTCTTATTCAGATATCTTTTTTTAAGGTGCATAAGTACTTGGAACATAACTCTTATTATGCAAGACATTCTAAAAGAGTTCGATTTTCCATGTCGTCGTTTGATTACACACACACACATAAATACATACACACTGATACTGCGAAAAAAACATATCATTACACCTATATGACCCCAATAACCGATTAAACATTTTTCCGCATAAATACAAGGCGCAGACGAAAGATAATTAATAAAAAAATATTGAATGTAAATACATTTTTTTCTCCTCTTTAAAACTAAATGCAAACAACAAACAAAAAAAAAACGAAAGAAACCGGCGTCAAAATGTTCACCCCATACTTCAACTTATTTCACCTTATACGTCTGAATTGGAAGATGAAGTGAGGATTAAATTTTTTTTTCAGATTCGTTTCACCTTTCAAACATGAAAAATAGAAGATAACTGCAAATTTTTAGAGCGAAATGAAGTTAAAATGCACAAAAAAATTGTTCAAAACTTCATCCCACTTTCAACCCCTTCCACCCTAAAAGTGATGTTGATATAAGTCGAAAATTTCGATCCGGGAAACCAACATACCCACAATTTCACAATCAAAATCAAGAAAAACGAGAAAAAAATTAATTCGATCAACACAAACAAACAAGCAAAAAAAAAGTAAATTATCTTACTTGATATCCCGCGGCAGGGTCTTGATGATGACGTAAATTTTCGGATGAATTCGCCAAAGTGTTGGAAGTACCACGGTCGCGAATATAAGCCGAAACACGCGTTCCCAAGTGCCATTGTATTTTTCGTCGACCGCGTTGATGAACATGGCTATCGCCGCGAACAAATAGACGATTCTGCCGTCGATTGATACCATTTCCGTGCGGACGGGCAACAACTCACGTCTGGAAGGAAAAAAGAAGAAAAAAAAATAGGAAAAAAAAACACACACACACACGATTCAAACGGAGCTAGGTTGAAGTACTCGTGGCCGAGGTCTCGGGCCAGGTGCGAGTCACTCGCGCGAAAGAACCCTCACCGTTCCGAGGAACCGCGATCAACCCCCGCGCGATCGGTCCGTGTCGCCCCTCCCCCCTCCCGCCCCTTCCGAAGTTCCTCGAGCCTCCGGAAACCGTGACTTTCGTCTTTCTCTCTCCTGAACTCGGTAATTTCGGGGTTTATTTTTTTTTTTACTTTCTCCGCGGTCTTTTCCACACTGCTACTCCAGGTCGCTCCCCCCTCTCTCTCCCTCCCTCCCTCGCCGACGGACCGAACACCCCACAACTTCTGACGTTGCGCCCCTGCGGCAACGTGCCGGCAGGGTGGTGGCATGTGTGAGCCTCTTTTTTTTTCGACGCCCCTACTCGCACTCAACTGCTGTCTGTGATATTACAAACTTGTATGTGAGGCCGGGGGGAGGGAGGGGAGGGGGTTGTGTGTGTGTGTGTGTGTGTGGTGGGAATTATTGCGGCGCTTGCGCGAGACACGTGGCGGTTTGGCAGTGAGTCAGTGAGTCAGTGAGTTATCCGGGAAAATCGTTCGTCCTCCCCCCTCCCCCCTCGCCGCCCTCGACCGGCGCCGAGGTCTTTTACCCAAGGGTTGACTCCTAACCCTGGATCGTGCGCCCTTCTTATTACGTACCACTTCTGCACGCTTTCCGTCACAATTATATGCACATATATATATATATATATATGTGTGTGTGTGTGTATATATCAGGGTGGTCGTTAAAAATTAAATCTTCAGCGTCTGGTGGTAGAAAGTTTTTCTTTTTTGATTGGCAAAAGAAAATGATCAAAGTTAATTTTTTTTTTTCTGGATGAAATTGCAGTTTTATTTGGAAATGAGTCGTGAATCATGCAGATTTGGATAAGAAACTGGGAAAATAATTTTGGGAGGAAAATTTTCTAGGAGAATGGTTCTCACCATTTTCGTCGATCAAAGGCAAAATCGGATTAGGCGAAAACGGAACCTCCAAATATTGTGCGATTGGGATGAAATTTTGACACATGTCTCCTGATGGGATCTACGTTGAACGTAGCCATCGCGATAACAATCGAAAAACTCATCCATACTGATATATAAAAGCAAAGTTTATATATATATATATATTTATATACACACACAGCGTAGCTTGAAATAACTCGCCATGTGGCTCTCGTGCTCTTGACACATTACCTCGTGTCCTTTGCTACGTACCCGTCATCGTCAAACTACCCCTCTGCCCTCGGAGCACGACCGACGAAAAAAGCTCAAGCCCCTCAAACGCTTTCCCGACAAAAAAAGTCTCTGACGTATCTCATCGCACACTTCGTAAACACAATTCAAACACACGAATTCACGAAATAATATTTTTGTTGTTGTTGTTTTTTTGCCTGGGTGATTTTTTTGTTGCATGTGGTTTTTTTTAGCATCGTCGAATCGGTGTTTATCGTGATTAGCCAAAAATGCAAGTTACAGTCTAGTTATCATTTTTATTCTTATTTCAATTTTAATTTTTTTTTTTGGTATTTCGGGGACGATGCTGTGAGCGTTTTGTTTTTTCTCAAGGGTCGGATCCTTTGGCCCGATGCCAAGGGATTGCGCTCGAGACTTTATCGATCCAAGGTTGTGTTGGTGTTGCGACAAGCGTATTCACTTTTTTTTTTGTCTGACGTTGATATGTTTTTTTTTCAAACGAGTATGAAAATTCGAAGGCGGAGGAGGGTGGACGAAGAGTGAAGCTGTACGATAATAATGGGGGAAAAAAATTCGATAGCAGTGTTCTTGCAGGTCAAAGACTCGAGGAATAATGTTTCGTCCTGAAATTTGAAACTTGAAGCTAGATCCAACCGTCGTGTTATGATTTGGAAGTGTGACTGGGGAGGGTTAATAATGAAGCGTCAAATGTAGAAAAGCAGAAATTTCTACCTAAAGTTATCTCATCATCGGTCTGTAAGTTAATTTATAAATAAGTATTTTACAACGAACAATTGTTTTTGGACTCAAATCTGTCCTTTTTAATTAATCTCACATAATAAAAACTTCGAGGGTTCACGTATTTGTGTGATTTTTTGTTTGTTTGCGATATGTGTTATCAACACTATTCTACCAGCCCTTGAATCATATTTAATCTTTTATTGTTGTTTTTATTAAATCATTCTATTTATTTTCCAATGGCGTGTGATTATCAAAATTCAATAAAGTGGATAACATTATTAATGATGTTAGGGGGAGGGGAAGGAAGGGGGAGGGCCGAATAAGTTACCGTAAATTCATATTTTTCCGAAACGATTGATCCGTTTACATTTTAGCGATTTTTTTCCAAATTTTCACGTTAAGACTATTTCGTTCTCCGTCGCTCAGCCAGGAGCCCCGATAGCGCTATCTTTCTCGCACTCACGGCGCCTCGCTCGATAAAGCACATAATCTTCAGACGATGCGCCACAAATATCTCGTCTTCTCTCTCCCACTCATGGCAGTTCACTCGACGTAACACATCGTCTCAACGTTGGCCACATGCATTCTCATGTGTCACGTGGACATTCATCGACATTTCACGAACCAACAAAAAATGTACAAACCCTTTAGGTCTATAATAATATCACGATTCACATTATTCGGACACGAATAATTTTTTTTCAATTGTAGTTTCTTTTCTCTTTTGTTTCCTTTCGTTTTTTCTTCAAACGGTAACAGTCGAAACGTTGTACATCGCTTACGCGATTAATCGTCATTGCACGATGCAACGAAAAATATAGATGAAAAAAAATGCATAACGACGATTAAATCCGAATGGCTAAACGCGGTTCGTCGCGACAGATTTATGAAACGACAGTTTCGCTGACCCGTGGTCCATCGTCTGTTGCGAGCAATTATTATCGCACAATAGCAATTCATTACGTCTATTCAACAATACTAATTCGTGTCATTCACCTTTAACAATCGTCCTGCAAACGTCGGACGAATATCTTACGTTAACGATTCACGAACCGGACGTCGCGATTTAAGAATTTGTATAACCGTCTGCATCTTCGCTTATTATCAGGTATTGTCATTCAACCGGGCAGACAGATTCAATTTTTAACGAGTCATACCATACATGTCGTATGACTTGGGTGGCCCATATTTTGGGTTCTTTATTTTTTTTATTTGGGTGCTTCCTGAGAATCAGATGGTTCGAAATGACTAAAAAAAAACAGTGTCCTCTAATTCTGAGGTCCTTATCTCAATTTTTAACCTTACCCCCCAATCTAAAATAACTTGCCATTTAAATAACGTTCAGTTTTACTTTTTTCCGAATTTTTTTTTATCATGACCGAGATACTGCAACAAAAAAGGGTCATACAGCCATACCGCAATTCTTTATCGATAATAAACAATAATTTTCTTCGCCTCAGTCAAAATGAAAAAAAAAAAACAACTTATTTTTAATGTAGAATGACTCGAAAAAAAATAATTATTTATAATCAGCTCAGTACTTCGGTCATAATAGAAAAAAAATAATCTGAAACTTGAAAACCACTTTGTCATTTGCATGGCAAAGTATGGGGGGTCGGCGGCAAGTTTATAAATTGAGATAGGGACCTCAAATTTATAGGATATTTTTTTTAACGTTACTTCGAACCATCTGATACCCTGGGAGCGCCCAATTAAAAAAAAACCACTCATAAGGACCACCCTAATATACATATATACACGGTTGTACGATATACACATGTCGACTATTAGTATTCCGGTTATAACGCGATATGACGAAGCTTCGCAATTAACTTAAACATTCATCCAGCGCAACAACAAAGACACGCGTTGTTCGTCAGACGCATTAATAAAAAAAAGTACTCACAAAACTTACCAGTAAAAAATTGTTTTTTTTTTTAGTAAGACTGATAGAAAAATAAATAAATATAAAAATAAAGTATTACATTTAAAAAAACGCGTCAATAAATAATCGGATTATCAATTGATCGGACTAACTCCATGAATTGATCGAAGAATGTAATAAAAATTATCTTCCACACAATTTAGGGTTTGGGGGTGTGAAAAAAAAACGGAAAAATCCGCAACGAGGATCGACAAATTTTTTTTTTCGTAAAACTGATGCAATAAGAAATAAATATTAAAATAAAATAACAAATTGAAATAATTCGTTAATGAATAATTGGATTATCGATTGATCGGACTTACCTCGTGAGTTGATCGAAGAACGTAACGACAATTATTTCCCACACGATTTGGGGTGCGTGAGGATGGGTGGCGGGGGGGTGGAAAAGAAACGGAAAATATGCGTAACGGGGATCAAGCCGAATGGACTAGGGGTTGGGAAAAACAACCGGAGGATTCGGCGTCGGGACGACTCGACGTTGGTTTTAACACTGGGGCGGTGGTGGAGATGCGGGCGACGTAGCCGCGCTGACTGACGACGTTCCTCCGGGACCTCGCGGTCGCGTTCCCCTCTTCGGGAAACCTTTTGGCCGGCCAATGTCGCGCTATCTCGACGTTTTCATCCCCTCTATGAGTTTCCACGAGTCGTCCGCAATTCCCCTCCCGCGCCGATTTTCTCGCCGGCTGGTATCTCGCCCGCCGCGGGTTTATCTCTCCGCAGCGTTACGCCGGACCGTATAACGCATCACTCTGCCGCGATTCGCTTATTCGATGTAATACGGCTCCGGGCGCTCTCGTCGTGTCTGCATTATGCGCGAGTTCGCGAAACCCTTCCATCGCCGTGTCGCAGCGAAACATTGAGAGAGGGGGAACTAATTTTTGGGAGAATGCATTTTTTTGCGCCACGGAGAAACATTGACAAGAAATGGGGAAACAAATTTGGGGAGAAAAAATGTTTTAAAGTCGCGGAGAATCATTGAAAAGAGTCAGAACGAATTTTTGGAGAAATAATGTTTAATGTCACGGAAAAACATTGAAAAGAGAGGGAGAACAAATTTTCAGAGAAAAGATTTTTCGAATTTTACGGAGAAACATTGAAACGAGAGGGAAAATAAATTTGTGGAGAAAAAATGTTTAATGTCAAGAAGAAACATTGAAAAGAGAAGAAAAACAATTTTTCAGAGAAAACATTTTTCGAATTTCGCGGAGAAACATTGAAACGAGAGGGAAAACAAATTTTTGGAAAAATAATGTTTAATGTCACGGAGAAACATTGAGAAGACAGAGAAAACAAATTTTTGGAGTAAAAAATGTTTGATGTCAAGGAGAAACATGGAAAAGAGAAGAAAAACAAATTTTCAGAGAAAACATTTGTAATTGCGTCTAATTTAGTTGCGAAGAATTCAATCGCGACGTGATTCAAGTGCGATAGGCTACATGAACGACGTGAGGAGCTTTTTAAATTTTGTCATTTTGCCATCGTATTCTAGGATTTTTTTTTTTTTCGTTCGAATTTGGTAAGAGAGGGAGAACAGAATATAATATAATAATAAACTATATTCTATTGTATAGTATCAAAGACATCTGTAAGTATTTGATCTCAATTGGGATATATTTGGAGGTTCCGCTTTCACGAATTCGATTTTTCCTTCGATTAACACGTAAACCTTAAAAACAAATTTTTTTTTCCAGTTGCAATTTATTTTTCTGGTAAACGAAAAATTCCGGGGATGAAAAGTAATCCCGATACGTAAGGTCACTTAAGGTCACTTTAAATAGGGATATTTTTTGTATAACAATAAACAAAAAGTTAACAATTGTTTTTGTAAGTTATCAATGATTTTTGTTACAAAGAAATCATTGTTAACTTTTCTTTTCCGGGGGGGGGGGGGGGTGGGGTGGAATGATTCGTAGCGAAGAGAAGACGTTTTATTGACTGCGGTGGCATTATTTGGATTCGGCTGCGAAAATCGTGACGATAAAAATTTTATCGCTCGCGCCCGTCGTAATGCCGGTCGATAATCGACAATTTATTAATACTTAAAAGTTTCAGAACGACGCTTGAGGCGCCCACGTGTCACATCACCCTGCGGAAAACGGCAAAAAAAAGTCGGACAAGTTGCGACTTCTACTCGCTCGCAGAGGATTCCGTACCGTATGTTTTTCTCACCCTCCGCACCGCCCAACGCACGTGGCCACCTATCGGACGTTTATCACATTATCGCAGTCGATTGAAAGTTGAATGACAAGTTTGTAGAATCAATTTTGAAAAATCTATAGGATCTAGTACTCTCGTTATAATTTTCCTGTAAATGGTAACTTAATCATGGTAATTTCCTGTCATGGTAATTTAAATTATGAAAAAAAAATGTTGTATTTCTCACAACAAGCCCTTTTTAATAATTTCCCACACGATATCTAAAATTCAAGGACAAATAGAGAAAAATAATTCGATTACCCAATTTGCCCTCTCTTCAATGTTTGTCCTTTACTTGTGCTACAAGTGTTTTGGAAATAAGAGGAGGAGGAAACGGTCAGTGATCTTGTACAGGTTCCGTTTTTTTTACCTTGGAAGTACGAAACCCTAAAAAAGAGTGAGCTATTTGTTTGTTTTTTATTTCCCAGAGTGTCGACAAATTTCGAACGAGTGAAAAGTGTGGGCATTATGAGTCACGCGGTTCACGGATGACGTGAGGATTTTCGTTTTGTTCTGAAATATTCGACACTTTTGTTATTAACGGTTGTCAACTAATTTCACTAATTTTCGTTACCGTCTCGACACGTAATAACCGACGTATCAAGGATGACAAAGTTTCGTCACGATTCTTTCACACGATCGTGTCGCAAGTTGACCCAAATGAGGCAGACTCAACTGCGTTTGATCATAGATTTTTAAGAAGTAAAATAATAATAATAATAATAATAATAATAATAATAATAATACTTGCATCATATTATAGAAGAGAAAAATAAAAATTCATCAGTTATATCCATAAGGCAAATTTTTTACTCATTTCTCATTCGACCGAAAATTTCAATTCACAAATGCACGCGGTGCTAAAAATCACCATGAAAACAAACAAAAAGAACAATAACAACAACAACAACGACGATTATTTATAAAATAGTAAAAGTTTTATTCCTAGCAAAAACATTAACAAATAACAATATGTTCGTACGTTAAATTGTGGTGAAACAAAAACGCCCGTACTGACGTGGCAATAACGTCGTGACGAATAATTATTTTCGTCGTCGAGATGATTTTTTGTTCGTAGAAGCTTTAAAAGAAAAAAAATATTTTTTCAGAAGGCAAATTATTGAACCGATTATTTACAAAATAAAAACCAGAACTTTGAAGCATAATTTTAACTACTTTTGTAATTCGCATATACTGTGCAATACAAAAATATATGATAATTTTCGTCCGAGCGAAAATTATATTCGGCGACGATATAAAAACGCCCATCCGTCGGTTTTGTGCGAGACCGAGGTTCTCTCAACGAGGACCGAATTCAATCGGACAATGTATTATTGTCGTGTCTCAGTCCTTTAATCATACGACGATTTAGTCCCGTCCCACTCACACACAAACACACACACACGCACACACACACACGCACACACGCGTACGGATAAACACAGTGACTCGTGTTAGCATCCCAAATTCGTTTGACAATTCTAAAATCTAACTTTTCCCGTTTGTATCTGTTCGTAAACTTCCTTCGTCAACAATTGATAACCCAATTTTTGATCGAGATAATAAACTTTGTCGGTGATCTTGTTGACATCGTAACCCTCATCCTGCAAATCCTTTTTCTTTAGTTTGAATGTACCGGTCATGTCGATTTTCGTCAATGTTCGTACGAACATGGGTCTCGCGTATACCGGAAGTTGTTCCTTGATCATCGTGCACAAACGATCGATGTCGAGCGTACTGTCCTGGTCGTAGATAGCGGCCATTCCCGCTCGTCCTTCCGCACCGTGAATCTGATAGACGAGACGAAAAAAAATTATTTGTAACAAAATTAAGTTTTGCGGAAACAGAAATAATCCTTTTCATTTCTTGTTATTATTATTATTTTTATTTCTATCATTTTTATGACCCTTTGGCAAAGTGCGACCTTATGTTTTTTTTTTGGCTACATTCTCAACTTTTGGTGGGAGTCCGAGAGAATCCTACATTACCGATGTCATTGGATAGCAAATATATATTTTTTTCTTTTATTTCTTTTGAAAATAATTTATATCGATCATACTTTGTTCAATCAACCCATTAAGAGTCGATTTGACACAAGTACAATCAACGATTTTTATTTTTCTTTTCAATAAATTTTGTTTTCTTTTATATTTAACAAAAAATCGGTTTCATTTTTATATTTAACAAAAAAACGATTTTATTTTTACATTCCATAAAAATCGATGATTTGTACTTTGTTCCGTCGAATCTTAATGAATGTAGCTCAAGAAAAATTAGGTCGCACTACGTCGAAGCTTCATACGAAATGAAAATTCAAAACGGCCCAAAACCAATCGAAATTATTATTATTATTCTTATTATTATTTCTACCTCGACACCATAAACGACGCAGTCACGATAATTCACGAGATTGCTAACAACCGCTTCGATCTCCGACGTTGATACATTCTCGCCCTTCCATCTGAAAGTATCTCCGGTTCGATCCTTGAAAAACAGATTGCCCAATTCGTCGGCCACGAGAATATCGCCTGAAAAACATTCAAACATTCACGATCATTGAGCCAACGACGAGACAACAAAATTTTTCATGAAAATTATCACGAAAGTAAACAATTGTTGAGCAACTCACCCGACAAAAATGCGGAATCGCCTTTGGTAAAAACATCGTGTACTATTTTGCTTTTCGAGGCTTTCTCATCGACGTAACCGAGAAAAGCTCGCGACGGATTGTTCGGAATTATTTTTCCAATGAATACACCAGGTTCGTCTGCAATGATTGAACACGAAGCAACATTTAGTATGAAAAATTGTCTCTATTCCTAATTGAAGGGTAGCAAAAAGTTATTTAACGGTATAAATCATAAAAAATCCCTAAATTTTCTTGCAAACAACTCAATAAATTAATAAATGAACAAATAAATTTAAAGAAATAACCACTTAATAAGTTTTACAAACGAAAAGAAAAAAATCTCACCTGGTTCGCAAATTTGACAGAGTCCTTTGGAATTTCTGATGGGCTCACCCTCGGCGTTAACTTTGATAATGGATATCGGATAAACGCCGGGAATGATCCGCGATATAAAACCAATGGCTCCCACAGTATTGTCCACGTTGACTGTTCAAAAAATAAAATAATTTTCAAGATACACGAAAATTCTAAAATCGCGCAAATTCACATTGAAAAATCGTCGATAATCGTTTAATAACGAACCGATATTAGCATTTCCCTCGGTTGCCCCGTAAAATTCGGCAACACGTGGAATTTTGAAACGTTCGACGAATTCTTTCCAAATTTGCGGTCTCAATCCGTTTCCAAATATAACACGAATATTGTGTGCCGTGGATTCCGGTTTGTGTTGCACAGCCAAAATATAACGACACATTTCACCGATGTATTGAGCGACCTGACGAATCAAAGATGAAACAATTTTATCAATTGACATTCATTTTGTTGTTGAGCCTTGTCCGTGCAGGCCTGTGAATTGTTTTTTTTTTTTTTTGTTTTGTTTTTTTCCCCCACGTTTTGTAGATTCTCTTTTTTGTCCAGAGTGGAAAATCTCGAATACGAAGCAACGTGGAAAACCAATTGAAAGGCCCTTATAGACAAAGGTCAAAAACAAATTTTAACAATACAGACCAAAGCGAATAACAACTTGTGTGTTATTGTGGCTGGGGGATCGAAATTCAGAACGATGAAAGTTTAGATCGAACAAAAATTCAAAATGCTCAATGCCTCGAACGCCAATGCTTCGAGGTGTCAAAATTCAGGTGTCGTTAAAAATGTGTCAGATTGTTAAAAATTCGATTTTTGGTGCACGCCCATAAGAACTTCATTTTTGGTGAAAGAAAACGAGGATTCATTTTAGTACAAACAAAAATGATAAAAACAGGTGCAGAATCATGTTCAAAGCCAATTTTTTTTTCACACATTGATTTTTATCTTCCCTCCCAAACGCTGGCTAAACAACGTTATATAGCCCAAAAGCTCACATGAACAATGTTGTAGAGAATTGAATTTCCTATAAAAAAGTCCCCGACGGCATATATCTAACATTGATAGTTTACGCGTGGGAAGTCGGGCAGTGTGGGAAGTTAGTGGAAGACGTTTGGAATTTTGTACGTTCGAAGCAATGCGCGTTTTAAAATTTTGTCGTTCTGTACACTGATCGTTCTGAATTTCGACCCCCCTGCCACGTCATCATCAATCAACATCGAAACAAATAATTGTGAAACGGAAGATTCAATCTAACAACGTTCACGATCACATCGACAAGCAGATATAATAATTTCATTTTAGTTGTCTTAGTCGGCGTCTTCTCCGAATTTTTGTTCCCTCACCGTACAATTGTACTTGATGCAATCGCTGAAGTACGAGCTGGCTGAGAATTTTTTCCTAATCACGGTCGTCGCACCGTGAAGCAACGATTGACCTACAGACATTATACCGCCTGCGGTGTGGTACAAGGGTAGCGGGGTATAAAATCGGTCGGACGTACGGAATCCAGCTAGGAAATGTATTGCGCTGGCCATGAACATAAATCTGAAATAAAAATCCGCGATGAAAATAAATGAATTTTTTCGTTTCGTTTCGTTTCGTTGCGTCGATAAAACTCTGACGATTAAACAAAATCCAACGATAAATAAAAGAATGAACCGATTATTAAAAATCTTTTCAGGAATAACGATGCGAAGCGTGTCGAAGATCAATCGCGTGAAAATGATACCAAAAGGTGACGAAAAATAATATTTCCGTCGTGTGATCGATGAGCCTACGTATTTAGTATCGTTGGTCATTATCGTAGGTGTGTTCGATTATTCTATATCTGTAGTGGAACTTTACAATTGTACAAACCTATCCCACGAGAATATTCTAAGGCAATAAATGTCCGACAGTTTAATGCCACGAACTACACAATTTACAATACAGGCGAGCGAATTCCGCATATTTGCGTTCACCTTTCATCTCCTTTTGTACACAATTATTTTACTTTCGAATATTTTATTTTTTCATTATTTGTTTGAATTTTTTATTTTTTTTTAGATATTTTTTTTATTTCATTTTTTATTTATTTATTTTTTTCAGCAATAATGGAAATAATCCTTCGCCGACGCCACGACGAATGATAACAAAATATATTTGAGAATTTAAGGGAGCTGTACCACCCAGAAAACTAGAATTTTTATTTTTTATTTTTTTGAAATGATCAATTTAAATTAAAAATCTATTTGATCGTTCTGAAATACTTATACTTAGCTATCTTTCTAATTTTTTCAGAACCGTGTAGAGCATCTGAACGCTGTGAGATTTATCACAAGATTATTATTCACTTGTCGTAGCTTTTGGACCATACGACTCGACGGATTTTCAATTCTGACCTCTCATTTTCTTCGTAAAAGAGTTCATTCCCGGAAGAGTGTGAGATTTTTTTTTCCACGCTCTGTGGACACTGCGGCATCCTCTAACGTGAAGAAAAAACAAGTTTTCCGTAATTGTTTGGATAAACAGTTGAATGATAGGCTACTATAACTTTTTTCAACTTAGCATCTCAAATTCTTACACTCATCCAGGAACGAACTCTGTTATGAAGGAAAGCAGACGTCAGAATTGGAAATCCGCCGAGTCGTATGATTCAAAAGCTACGACAAGTGAATAATCTTGTCATAAATCTGACAGCGTTCATACGCTTTATGTGGCAATGTAAAATTTTGTGATAAATCTTGCAGCGTTCAGATGCATCATGTGGCTATGAAAAAATTTGAAATGATAGCTGAGTATACATATTTTATAAGAGTAAATCCGATTTTAAATTTGGATTGACCATGTCACGAAAAAAAAGGAGTTCCAATTTTTTAGGTGACTCAGCCACCTTAATCGAATGTCTCAAGACGTTATCATATACTTTATATTATCATATATTTTGTAGACCAACAAATATAATAATAATTGGCAAAATTGTTTGATCGTTCGATAAAAATTGTTCAAATTGTTAAATTGCTTTGATCGACGATCATGCGTCACAAAAATGTTTTTTTTTTTTTCGACGCACGTGTTTCTTACACGTATTCCGTCACGTTCGTACGAGTCACCGCCGCGCGACCTCGTCCGCGATAATGAACATGCGTATGCGTAAACGTAAAACGTAAAACCAGTTTGATTATACTGGCAGATTGTAATTGTCACCGATCTGACAATTAACACCATCCGACGATGGTTCGCGACTAATCTCACGTTTCGCGATTCGAACGTTACAGCGACAATTGTCGCACATCTCGTCGAGTCGCTAATATATGCGGAAATTATTACACGAGCGAAAAAAAAAATAAATAAAAAAAAATCGCACGTTCGCAAATAACGTTGTGACGATTGACAATGAAAAAATTCACCTGGAGTTGGTGATGACCGCGGCCTTGGGCAATCCCGTAGTTCCACTCGTGTAAATGTACAGCAATTTGTCGGCGTAACATCCTTTCTCTTGAATAACCGGTGGAACCGACGGCGCCTCGGCCACCAATCCCGTCAAATCTTTCTCCTTGAGACCCGACGAATTCGTCCCGGGCTCATTTCCGAATCTGTACAGTGCCAGTTTTGCATTCAACGACGATGCCACGTCCTTGATTGCTTCAAAGTGAAACGAGAAAAAAAAAAAGAAATAAGGAATATAAATATAGGTAAGAATACATGTGGGAGATTTCACGGTAACGGTTTTTTGTCGGTAACCTTCGATCAGTTGACTGACAAAAATGTTTGCCTCACGATTTTTCACCTCGACACATCAAACGTGTTTGTCATGAGAAAAAGAGCTATTACTTCAGAACGAAACGTCCCGCCAAGATCTGTGAGGGCTCAAAATGTTCGTTTTCGCTTGAGAGATGTAGAAAAAAATTAATAAAAATAATGAAATGAGTATTTTTGGTTTTGTGCAATTTTTAATTCGGAAGGTACAGATTTTTCGCTCACGAAAACACAAAAAAGAACTATAACTTAATAAGGAAACGTCCAGCCAAGCTCTGTGACAGCTCAAAATGTTAGTTTTCGTTTGAGCGATGGAGAAAAAAAATTAATAAGAATAATGAAATAAGTATTTTTGGTTTTGTGCAATTTTCAATTCGAAAGGTGTAAATTTTTTGCTCAGGAAAACACGAAAAACAGCTATAGTTTCCAAACGAACCTTCCAACCAAGCTCTGCGAAGTTTTAAAATATTTGTCTTCGCTCGAGGGATTCAGAAAAAAATTAATAAAAAAAATAAAATGACTATTCTTCGTTTCGTGCAATTATCCAATTATTCAATTGTTAATAAATAAACGTTGCATCTATGCAACACAATCATAATTTTATATTCGTCGTATAACGCGTGGAAAAACGAATAGAGAACACGTTATATTCATTATGAGAATTTGTTGAGATATAGGTATCGCGCTTTGAATGACCAAATATCATGGATAGTTGAAAAAAAAAACTTCGTTCGACTGTGTCTCAACAGCGGGCGTTCGAAAATCGAAACCGCAGATACACAGGTCACTCTTCACTTATCACATACATGTTGGTGTGAAAATAGGTGGGGGCAAACATTTTTTTTTTTCCAGTCGATTACTCAAAGGTGGCTTGTGTTGCCATTGGAACAACCTCATATACAAATAAATATATGACGTTATACAGAATTTGTCAATCGTCGTCTGATGCAAACGTTCTCGACTCTCTGCGATCAACAAACACGATTTGCTTTTTATATGTAATTTTTCAAACCTAATAGCAAGCTGCACGCTATACTCGTGCACGCAAGTGCGCCTTAAACTTGTTGAATCAAAGTCCAAACGTGTTACGAAAACAAAACAAAAAACCGAAGCATCAAGGTTCGTTCCGTTATTTTCGGGAAAAGAAAAAAAAATTACGTAAGAATCGTGTCAGACGTAATTTTTTGGTGAATGGCCATCGTTACCTTCGGACAACTCGCTTCCGTAAATAAGCCCATGACAATTTGCCACATTTACGCTGTGCAGCAACGTCGTCTTTCGTAAATTCGTGTTTATCAGAGGGACGATTATTCCGAGTTTACTAAGTCCGAGCCAAATTCCCACGTACTCCGGTTTGTTTTCCATAAACAGAGCGACCGTGTCGCCACGACGATAACCGTGACTCTTGAACACAGTCGCGACTTTGTTGCTGAAATCTTCCACCTGTGAATTTTTTCGTTATCTATTTTTATCGTTCTTCATTAAAATTTTTTTACAACGTATTTTTCAATACGATAAGCGATTAATCATTGATGAAACTCGTGTCAATTGAATGATAAACGAACGAGAAAAAAAATATATGATAATGTTGCAAATGTTCGTGTGCAATCAATGGTCGAATTGCGATGCGTGCGTGCTTACCTCTTGAAACGTCCATTCTTGATCCTCGCAGATAAAACACGGTTTGTTTGGATGACGAGCCACGGATTGTCGAAAGACATCGGCCACGCTGCGATTTTTCTTTTCGTGTGATCGTATGCTCAACAATAGTCTGACGTATCCAATCACGGCTCTGCAACGAATAATCGTAATTTTTTTATAACAATTTTCACGTCGATATGAAGTTCACGATTGATACGCGAAATGCATGTATGTTCAGCATTGATGGGTCGTTTTGCACGAAGCTTCGATAATCAACGAGAAAACGATAAGCACGTTTTTTAAGTCACGTCTTTGTTTTTTCTTATTTAATTTTAAATATTCGAATTATTATTATTATTATTATTATTAATTTTTTGTTGCATTTTCAACTCTCTCTCTTTTTATTATCAAAATTGAATGTTCAATGTGAAGCTTGACATGTCCAGTCATGATTTTGCTGCGAATAATCATTAATTGATATGACGACGATAATGAAGTTGATGATAAAGACGTGAAACGATTCGTTTAACATTTTCGATTGGTCGTGCACGAAGAAGTCGATAAGGAACGAGGAAACGATACACGCACGTTTATTAATGCATCTTTTTTTTGTTTTTTTTCTTCTTTATCGACATTTAATCGGTTATTTCTTCTCCATAGAATATCAACGGAATTCGAAGCATTTTTCCGATATTTTTTTTCAAACTTTATTTTATATAGCTAACACGTACGACTGTCTTTGGTTATTGAAGACGATATTTCGGAAAAGCTACGACAATTATGGTTGGTCATGGGTATTTGTTTGAAAAAAAATGTAGATGAGTTACTTTGACGAATTGAATAAATTCCTGGTGGATGATCATGCGACAATTTGAATTGTCTAATTTTTGCAATAATTATGAATAAGTTGGACGAATTATTCATTCACAGTTTAATTTATCACAGTTTCTAAGATTAAATCGGTTATACAATGAATTAATTTTTATATATTTCAGACTGCAACAAATATAATGATTGTGCAAATTTTTTAATCATTCGAACGTTTTATTCACGCTTTTACATTCGAACGATATCTCACTTAACTATCGCGATTACGAATAAATTCTCGATGAAGAAATTTTTTCAAACGCAATGAAGCTTCATGAGGGACACGAAAAAAAAACGTCGCTCACACGTGTAGAACGAGTGAGCAATGAATACGTAGTTATCCATCGTAACGTATCGTGCCACGTACGTTATTACACTAATAGTGTACGGAATGACGTTGCAATCCAATATTGCCCTGGCATTGACATTTTCAACGTTTTAAAGCTTTTCAATTTTTTTTTTTTCGATAATTCATCGTTGTACGATTAACGGCACAATGGTCATCGAATGATGTTCTTTCACAATGTGCAAAGAAGATGCAAAGTGGGGGAGTGAGCGCGCGCGCATGCGTGAAAGATTTCGCGCGATGTACCGTTGAATAATTGTGACGACAGGAAATGTAGAATGACGCCGAGTAAGGCTCATCGAATAATTCAATCGATCGATGACTCGACTCGTTTCGTTTAACTTGCCTTGCGACAAAAAAAAATTGGAAATAAAAATTAATTAATTAATTTGAAAAAAAAAAGAGAATAAAATGGAAAAATGAATAAATAAATGTTCTACAACAAAATTATAATCTAGGCAATTATCCACATATGATCCATAATGATTATTCAATTGATCCAAAGAAGAAATAAAATAAGAATAAATAAATAAATAAATGAATGTTCTACAACAAAATTATTTTCAAGGCAATTATCCAAGCAATTATGCATTTATGGATGCAAGTGTGCAACATTACGATATCATTTTTTGTTGTAACGAGCATTACAACTTCAATTCCAATTTGAAAATGCATTTTCTTCATCGATAACAAAAACAAATTGAATAAAAATCGATTAATCAATAAATACAGTGGAACAAGAAATAAATTGGAAAATAAATAAACATTCTACATCAAAATTATTCTCCAGGCGATTTTCCATAGATGCATTTATGGATTCGTGTGTGCAAAATTTCGATAACATTTTCCGTTCTAACGAGCGTCGTGCAATTGCAATTGCAATTGAAAAATGCATTTATTTCCATCGACATGCATACATGTCGATCGTGAATCTTCGGTGGATCATGCGTTATCGAGTGTACTAAATTACGTACAGTCACCTTCGCGATATTGTATATTCGCGGTTATACGAGTGTGACACAGCATGTACGAACAATTCGCTTCGCAAAACCCGGCAAAACGCGTTGGTGCAAACGTCGAGCGTGAAAAAAAAAAATTGCAAGAAAAACGATGAAACGAAGCTTCGGTGCAACTTTCATTCGAAACTTTCACCGCTCGGTACATATAAGATGAATATAACGCGTTTGTACCTAATTGAATACGCGAGGAAGTTGAACTGTCATACTTATATGCATATATGTATATATACACACACACACATAAACATTTTTTTTCAACGATTCCATCGTCGAGCAACAATAACGAACGATGACTAAGTTTACAGTACTTTTTAATCCATATTCGTTTGTTTTTGTTTTGTTTTTTTTTTGGTTACAAGTCATTGGCTGTGTGATGCATAATTGAAAAATTGTCTATAATTATTGCAATAATTATTTTCCATAAATTAGAATTTTACACCAATATAATTTTTATGCATGAAATATTATTTACATTCCCGAATGTAATATATTCGAAATCTCGATGATATTTTCTTCAACGTTTCTTCATGAGTTTGCGATGCATTTTGGAGTAGTACATTTTTACAGATGACGAGAAGACAGTTTATTTGTGTATATATGTGTGTGTGTGTGTATATATATGCATAATTATTTCTGTTATTCGTACCTAGTCGCTTTGAGGTTATGCTTCGTAATTTTTGCTTCAAACCTGTCACTCTATATATACATAGATATTGCGGCAGCCATTCCACCCACACCCGCACACAAACACACCCACATATATACCATCGCGTCACCGCTCTATAGTAATAAATATAACGTACCGAAATATCAAAGCGAACATCGAACACAGTGGTGAAAAAAAAAACACAAGAAATAATAACGCACATACAAAAAAACGTGACAGTCACGACCGGTCGACTATATATATATATATATTGTCGACCGGCCGTGTGTATACATATATATATGTATATACATGTAATCGCGATACCGTTAGCGTCATTTGCACGCGCGCAAACTTCGCTGAATGAAATTTGCCATAGTTCGAGAGAGCCAAAAAAAAAACGGACGAAAAAAACAACAAAATATATATATATATATAGCGAATAAATAAAATAACGTTGACGTACCGGGTATCCCGTGGGGCGGTTCTTATGGCGACGTACAACCATCTCAGACGTCCGCCGGCAACGAAATAAGCGACAACGACGACGAGACCGAGTTGTAAAACGAATATCGGCCCCATGAAGATCCAAACAAGAGCGAGCATAGCCGCGATCGCACCGAGTAGAAACATCGCGATGATCAGGCTTCGTAGCGCGCGAACGACTGCACGCAACCGTCCGCGTCCACGTGGTGAGGGCCCAGGTAGAGCGCCTCCGCTCACCGTCCCCGCTTGATTCTCGAGCTCCGACCCCGAGTCTGACGCCGCCGCCGCCGCCGACGAGCCACGATTTTCTCCCCGCTCCACGTCCTGCAACACACACACACATACATACATATGACGTTCACGTATATAAACCGGCTCGTCGGCGGCGAACGCGCGAGGGAGGGAGAGAGAGAGAGAGAGAGAGAGAGAGAGAGACGACCTTTTCCGTTTGCACTCGGTTGAGTTCGCGCGTACCCGCCGATTACACATATATACACTAGAGTGGTCCTTACCAAGGGTCATTTTTTTTTATTATTAAAATTGCGTAACCCCCCACATAGGTTTCAAATAATTATACAAAAATGTTTGCAGTTCCCCCTAACCTATTTCAATATTTTCCCATTCCTGTGGAATTTTTATTTTGTTGAAATTATTTATCATGAAGTGTTTATCGAGTTTATTTATCATAGCTTAAGTTATGAAAAACAATGACATTGTTTTACAATCGTTTCGAACTGTCCGTTGTTGTGAGAACCTAACCTAGAAATTCGTCTATTCAAGAACAGTCAACTGCATAAACGAATTGAACATATATGAGCGATTCCACGTGAATTCAGCCACTAGAAAAAAAAATTTACACAAATAATTTTAAGAAATTGAGCTATTTCATTGCAATATATTTGCCGAGGCAGGATTTGACGTATTTACATTTGTAAAAATCGAAAATGTGCGTCTTTTCATGGCCTTCCAGAAAAAAATTACTTTCGATTTTATTGAGCAAGTTGAACGTCCGTTTCAGAGCAAAATATGCAAAAATATATATTTTTTTTTTAAATGCATTTTTAATTTTTTTTTTATTTCCCCAAATTCTGAATACGAAAAAAGAATTTTTGGTATTTTTTATATCGCGGGATCGGTAATCGGTGATGCATAATTTTACCGTTTGTATTAATAGATTTTTTTCAGTTTGATTTTTTCGCTTTGCGCGATTTAACGAGCACTGATTACCATTTATTTCTCTTCCAGGACGGCTTCTGGACTCGCGTAAAGCGACTGGAGCGCATGGAAAAAAAAATCCCTATCCACACCACCAAAAATTTGGAGGGGTTTCAAGTCCTACATATAAGATCGTGCTCGAAGGTAGTGGTTGGGAGTGGAGGGGATGGCTTTCCGAGGCTCATCCCCTCCACGTCTCCAACCACGCAAATTCCCCGTGCTTATCTTCATATCTCGTGATAAAAAAATGTGCCACAATCGCGTTATAGGTCCCTCTTCTGGCGAAACGTCACGTATATTTATTCATACGTGTGCACGCTCCGCATCTATGTGTGTGTGTGTGGATGTGTGGATGTATGATAATGACTGTTAACGATCGCTCAGACGACCGGTTTTCACGCGTCGCGTTTAATCAAGCCGTATGCACTATTTCGCAATGTCCCGTTGCCTCTCGACAAACTCACACTACTTTCTATGACAACGATTAATTATCAATTATTATTTTTATCTTCACATTCTTCAACTGTGATAAAAAAAAAATCTGTTTGTTCGTTTTTTTTTTTTTGGGTTTTTTTTTCTTCCGATGATTACAAATTTGAGATGCGATAACTGAAGTTGTATGATATACATGTTGGAAAATTCGGACATTAATTTATCGGCTGGTCCGAATATTTCATTATTATTATCATTGTAATCATAATAATAATAAAAATAATAATAATTGTTTTTCGTTGGTACCAGTCAATGTACTTTTATGCAGACAAATATTAATTATAACTCTAGTAGGATTAACGTTTAATGTTATTGAGCAACAATTTCTGAAGAATAATTTTGCGATGAGTCGTTCAATATATTGTTAACGTACGCACGTTTATGACGACCGCTTGACGATGACCGAAACCAAATATTTATCCCGAACGTTCGCTTATTAACCTCGACAATTGAATTAACTCGGTATTACCGGTTTGTGCCAAGTCCATAGAGGCATAACTCCCGATTGTTTCAACAATCCACGAACAATAGCGAAAGACACGACAACTACTTACGTTACAAGATTCGTCTGTTACGTACATAAGTTTCACACGAACGTGTCTCATTATTATTATTATTTCAACTTCTTTTGTTTTTCAATTTTTACAATACAGTCCATTCGATTGTGATGCTTGAGAGTAGAAAAAAAACAAATTGAAAAATTGATCTCGTTACCTGTTCGTGGCAATAAGTGTCGTCGCGTGTTTCATCGTGATCGTTTCTCGTTATTTCGTTTATTTTTTTTTTTTGTTTTTTTTTTAATTAAAAAAAAATGTATTTTTTATTTCACTCATTCTTGTTTTACCATCGCCACGATCAAAGATCGCCGACGATGATAATTGATTGCAATTCGTGGGTTTGTCTGGTGGGAAGTGAGCGCTCAATGTTCTTAATCCTACGGCTGACATTAACCTGTTTTACGGTTAACCGTTTCAGGTACATAAGTAGGTACTTGTCTCGAGGATAAATATGTGTACACAGCTTCCGGCCTTCAAACATTATACAACAGCTCTTTATGTATATATATATTTTTTTTTCTTCTTCAATTGGTTTGTATTACGACATGATATGACCATTTTGTTCTTCTTTTTTTTTTTGAAGAACAGTCGATAATTTGATTTTTGAAAATCTTCTGGTCTGCTTGAGAATACACCGAAATGCATGTTGCACATAACTTTTGACAGACGTCTGAGATATATACATATGTATGTGCGTGTGTGTGCGTGTGTGTGTAGTATAAATAAAACATAGAGGCCACGCCACGTGGCTTTCGCGTCACCAAAACTGGAATGACGCATTTGCATAAGGCGTATATATAAATATGGAAAATACGGATTCTGTTTTTTTTCTGGTTGTCATTCCGACAATGTGGCCAACGGCACATTTGTGAATCGATAATTAATCGTTTCGAAAAAATGATAACCCAAATTCTTCGCGATTTAATCGTATACGGAATTAAAATTGTTGAATGAAAAAGTGGATTTCGAATCGGTTTCGATGGATCTGTTAATCGTCAGTGGGGTCATGAAAAAAAAATCGTAGAATCGACTATTTATTGACAATAAATTGCTTCGTCTCGTATATTTACGAGATGAAGTAATTTAAGTCGAAATTCCTTCGTGATCAGGAAAAACAATTTTTCTCGATAGTTCGTACGAGGTTACCTCCGTGATATTGAAATTGCTTATTTAAAAATTACATAAGCTCCGCAAACGTTTTTTCGAAATAACTCTACGAATACACATTTTTCGGAGCAAGTTATAAGAATCTTTTTTAAAGGAAACTTAATTTCTTGTAAAATAATTCCAATAGTTTTTTCTCTAAATCCGCATATTCCATGAGATATTTTCAAAAAACTGCAATTCTATTTGAAGAAATTGACTTTGATCAGGATTCAGCACCTGTTTTTATCATTTTTTTTTTTTCAAAAATAAAGTTTTCATTTAAAAAAACTAACTTTCTATGGGCGGACGCCGAAGATTTAATTTTTATCGACCACCCTATTAAAGATATATCAAGTTAAATTAAATTGTTGCAAAGAAAAAAAATCAGTCTCATTTCTTTTTTTACCACACCTCGTATAGATATATATACACGATATTTAATTTAGCTTTAATTTTATTTATTTATTTATTATTTAGGTTAACTTGCAGAAACGCCTCCGTCAAGGTATAATTGCCCAGGGAACTAATTTCGAGAAAATAACATTGATGTATGAAAAAGGAATCGAATGGTTGCAAACGAAAAAAAACCAGTCCCATGAGTTTTCTAAACGACATTCGGTTTATTCGTAAATTGAAGGTCATCGTTGATTTTCATGTCGAACAACAAACTGCTCGTTGATTGACATGACGAATAATAGAATCCGTCGGACGTTCGTTCGGAGCCGAGTGAAGCTGTCATTCGAGTTATCAAATCGAACAGCGTGGATATAATGCGGTTTTCCCGCGTTATTGCACTATCGTCGTGGGGAGATCGTGAGAGTAGGTCGTCAGCCTCCGCGGTCGGAGATGGCGAGGCCGTTGCCCATGCACACTCCCGACTTCAGCGACTCGCGTTCGTCCGACAAGTCCAACGTACGGACGCGAACTTCGCAAGGAGAAAGTACAAACGTCGTTTCACGGTGAGTTGACGCACGTAAACCGTATCTCATTGCAGTAGCTCGGTACGTTTATTTCAAAAACCCGACGAATTTCCAGATTTTCGCAAAATATTTATTTTCAAGATTTTATTTCTTCTGGTACGATATAATTCGTTTTTTTATTTATTTTATTTTTATATTACTTGAAAAGAAAAAAAAATCGATAATCTTGCTCGATGTTGATCGACGTATGTAAATTAACTCTATATGAAAAATGACTGTTGAGCAATATCGTAACTATTTATATGATTCTTCGATTGATTTTTTAAAAAATATTAATGATTTTTCTATTTGAATTTAATTATAATTATGAACATTTTATTAGACCGTGTGAAATAGGATTTGCTAATTGTAATTTTAATTATTATTATCACTATTGATATTAATGATAATACAATTATTGAAAGGCTGCTATTTTCAAAAAATCACCATGATTGACATGATAATAATAATAAGTATAGTTTTAACGCTATCATTGTATCTATCGCTGTATTTCGCACTATCGAGTGCATCGTGGTGTCCAATCGACCCAAGGCTTAAAAAAAATAGAAAATGTCATCCGATACATCTGGAAAAATTCATGAGTGAAGCTCAGGATTTATACTTCACGATGGAAATTAAAAAATATGAAGTTTCGAAATTTATTCATTACAAAAATAACAATAAACAATTATTGTTATTTTGCCTGGTTAAAAAATGCGAAAACTTTGAAAATTTTGCCTGGGTCGAATTGACACGGATGGGGTTGAGAATTTGTGAGAGATTGACCGGAAATTCTTGTAATTTTACGGAGTATCGATAAACCGATAAAAATATTATCATCATGACTGAGAAAAATCTTTCGTACGATGGACCGAATAAATTATACGACAGCGGGTAAACAATTATTACTCACTACGTCAAACCGTATTACACGCCGAGTGGCTACGATAGCCAACAAAACACATTTTCGTGCGATTCGTTTGAGTCCCGTGATGACGCCGAAGCCTCGTGGCTCCCTTGATCAATCAATCACGACGCACATTAGATCAAACATTGTGATAGAAAGGATCTTCCGGATCGAATGAAAACAGAAGAAGAAAGAAGATTGATAATAAGTAAAAAATGATAGGTAGCGATTCCGAGCAAAGGGTTAAGACTGGATGCGCCGTTTTGTTGCTTTTATTGTTTGGCTAACGAGAGGGTTGAATCGTGGGGAACACGAGGCACATTAAATCTCGATAATCACGATTACGGAACTATTCTATATCCGCTTTACATACACGAAAGGTTTTATTATTATTATTTTTTTGGTACTTTTAAAAGAATTTTTTTTTTTCAACGTTACGTCATCGACGCCACGCGGTCGTGTGTGATAGGCGGGCGATCCACCCTCGCGTTGTCCGGTCTACTATCTGACTTCTCACGAGTAATACAAGTGGTCGATCAATATTGCGATCGTGTCGCCAGCTCACGGCCGCGTCGACAACTTTTTCACCGATTACACCCTTTCCGTCCGATCACCCCTTTCGTGTTTTAATAACAATCAACCGTTTTAAACAGTCACGACGGATAATGTATATGTATATTTATGTATTATTTTATTTTTTTGCGTTTCTCCAGAGAATTTCTGATTTTTTTTCCAAATAATTCTTTCACGTAAATTATTTGATAATTTACCAAGAATAATTTTATCAGTTTATTATTTAAACAAATTTTTTCGTTTGTTTGTTTCAATTTAATTTTTTTTTCAAAATGATCCACACTAGGCACGATTATTTTATATTTATTTGGTTTTTTATTTATTTTATTTACAATGTGTATTTACACTAGACACGACAATTAAGGGATACAACAAAAAATCCTAAATTTTTATGTGATTTTCGAAAAGCTGTAACTTGGCGAAAAATGGTTGTGGAGTAATGATAATACGAAGCAAATTGAAGCTCGAGGTCTCTAGTTTGCAGATCTCGAGTTGAAATATTTTTATCATTCCGTATAATGCAGCTTCAACGACAAGCAGATCGACGTACAGAATCAGATGAAACGTCATTATTTTTTTTTCGCGGTTTTCAATTGGAATAGTTAACGTGAACGACAGAACATCGTTCAGATCGACCGGCTTTGCGTCATCAAACGAGTTTGATTCTATTTGTCTTTTCTCCGTGTTTTTGCGATAATCACGTGAATAATTATTTTTTTTCCGTTTAACAACACGGCATCACGAGTGTCAGTCGTGACACTTTGATCGTCACGACAACGTCCAATTTTCAACATTTTTCCATGAGTTTCACATTATTGCATAATATTTTTCGTAAACGCTCGATCTATATCGTGTTCAATTAATTTTCGTCAATTCAATTTTCAAAAATGTCATTTTAATGAATTTTTCATTTTTCCGTAATTTACATTTTTTTTAATTAAAAATCGTCGCGATTCACGATCGATTGTTATTTATAATAAAGTTGAAAAAATTATCGGTAACTTTATCGGGAATAAAGTCTCGAAAATTCAATTGGTTCGTGCAAATTTAATTTCTTTAGCTGAAAAAAAAAAATTAAAATAAATAAACTAATTTCAATTAATTCTTCATTTTCGTTTATCAACTTTGAATAATTTTTTTTCACCAGTTTGTGATGAAACGGTTAATTGTGAGACGTGAGTCGATGATGGACCGAACGTCATCGTCCGATCGATTAATCATGTGAAACGATGGAAAAATGTAAAATCATGGAGGAAACGAGAGGAAGCGAGTCATCGACCTACTGACCAACTAATGCAAACTGCGCTCGATCATACGGGTTACCCAGCAACATGGATCACACACACACACACACACACACACACACACATTACACATCCGCAAATGCATTTATCTCGCGCACCTGTGCAACTGTGTGTGAGATCTAATCAATTGCGCCAGGCGCTTTCACCGTGCGCCACTATCGTCCTCGTGAACCACAACTTTGTTCAAATGTGTTTTTATTTCCCTTCTTTCGTTGACAACTAATATAAAACTGCAGCGTGAAATAAAATTGCAAACTCGCGATCGTTTCCAATCTCGCGGTCATACGTCATTCGCATCTTCGTAAAAAAAAATACATTCCGAGCGCGCAATTGCCCCGACGAAGGTTTGAAAAAATAAATTTTAAATATCCGACGTGGAAAAAAAAGTCATAAAAAATAATCGAAAAATCGATTTTCTATTAAAAATAATCGAAATAGGTATCGAATTTCTCGTAAGATAGATTTCGTTTGTTTTTATTTTTTAGATAGGAAATCATTATTATATATTGACATTTCGGAAAAACTTGAATTTTTCGAAAATTGAAAAAAAAATGTTATTTATATTAGAAACATGATGCCCACTCCAATTTTATGAAAAAAGTTTCTCAATTTCGATAATTCGAACAATTTCGTATGTGGGAAAAAAATTGTCATCCAATTAAAAACGGACGAAATCGCAGTTACCTCTTGATTAAAAAAAACAAAAGGAGGTGTAGTGAGAAGTATTCGCGACCTCACTATTTTTTTTCTTGAAGAAAAATAGTGAGGTCGCAGGATCCAATTGATACTATAAAAAAGTCGGGGGATAGGAGGGTTTCAATCCGGTGATTTAGGACATCCCTCCCCATATATTTGTCTATCTCATATCATAATTCAAATTTGAATATTATATCAGTCACTCACCCTGTCTTTGATAACAACTACTTTATCCGACACACCATTTCCGTTGCCAATATTATTGGACCCTCCTTTGGCCATCACGTCCGTCATTATTACACCCAATAATCGAACCTTTGATCAAACAATTTATATATTTTTATGTGTATTTCTTTTTTCTCGCCCAAGCTTCTAAAAATATTTTCAAACCGAATAAAAATAAGCAAAACTATTTAATGAGCGATCATTGTCATTTTGCATCCCCAATGAAGCAATAACTTCGTCGAGCCAATAGACAAACAAAAAAAATATATATCACGAATTGAAAAAATGAAATCATTAATCTTCAATGTCGTTGAGGTTCAATATAAGTTTGAAAAAAAAAAACAAATCGCAAACATAAGCACTGTTAAACGGTGAGTTATTCCGCTGATGAATTATTCATCCCTCGGTTTCGATGAAATTAAAAAAAAAAAAAAAAAAAAAAAACAAAACAAAAAAAATTATTTAAAAAAATCGCGACGACGTGCGAACAACCGTTGACGTACTGTCGTGAAAGGGTCTCGGCTACGGACTAAAACATGTTAGTCGCGGCGAGTCAGCCACTCGCTTCGGCGCTACCTCAACTCACCGACTTAATTCCAACTTCCTTGCTCTCTCTGTCTCTCAATATGTCCCTGTCGCTCTTTCCTCGCCCTGTCCTCGCTCCCTCTCTCTCTCCCTCTCTCTCTCTCTCTCTCTCTCTCTCTCTGTCTGGCTTTTACACACGCCACATATATTCAATTATTGGACGTTCGCATTTATATCCACGCAGATCCACGTCCAAAGTGCCATTGGGCTGTGACACGTGGCATGGGGGCGGAGGGGGGAGATGACTTCACGATCACGTATCAACCATTTATCCCGAATTATTTCATAATTCGTTGTTCTCGTCCATCGAGTTGAAGGAAGAAAGGAACCGGAAGAAACGAAAAAACACAGTCCACCAGCCATCGACGAAAAAAAATCTAAAAATCGACGAAATTATTTAAAAAATCAAAATTTCGCTAAGCCGTTCACGAGCTGTGTTGAATATTATACTAATGAAATCTTTTTGTTTTTTTTTTTTTTAATTTCAGACGAGCTTTCAGAGATATCATGCTCACCGCAAGTAATCTTAAAAAAAAAGGGTGTTTTGGGACAACGGCAATACTTCTTCCAATATTTCAATTTTTTTCACGAAACAATTCATATGAGTACCTCAATATATGTTGTAGTTAATACTGTATACTGTATTCCAGAAAAATTATATTAGCATGGCTAAAAAAAATCATGAAAATCCCTTAATTTCCCAACAAACAACTAGATATTTATAACCATTCAACATCATTTTGTCGATGTTTCAAAATGATAGTTGACTGATTTGCCATCGACATCCAAAGATGATACGAAACAAAAAAAAATACTCCAATCGAAATTATCAAATTTGGAAGATTGAAACAAATAAATAATAAATAAAGAAAAAAAGAGAGGAAATATATATATATATATATTATATAGATTGCACGTCGTTGAATGTTGAGAACCGGACGAGAGGTCTCGACAACTCGCGTGACGACGGTCGAGGAAACGAAATTAGAAAACGTGTATCCGCTCGTGTTCGCCAAAGTGCGGCATCAAAACCACGAGAAATAGCGGAATTATCTTAGAATGTAATTTTCTCCGAGACATCCAGAAACTCGGGATCCTCGTTACGTGCTGTTAAGTGCGGTAACGGGGATAAGTCACGTCTGGTCGAACACTCCGGGCCCATCCGACCCAACCTCCCATCGAACCGACGAGTTTCCATGTGTTGCACCGCTAATCGTTATCCCGTATACCGAAAACTATGAAAAACGTACAAAAAAATAAATGGTCCAAATCGCAAAAAAAAATTGAATAAACATTTAACCTTACAATTTCTAAATAAAAATGTTATTTTGTTTTTTCAGAAAGAGAGTTTTTTCGAAACTTTCAACCCCTGTAGCTTAAGAAGGGATGATCGTGGAAGCTTAAAAATTGGTGGTTAACTTTTTATAGAATAGACAAACAAACCCTGTAAATTTCAAGTCAATCAAAAAATATGACTTATAAAGTTCGAACAGATCACGAATAACGCCTTATATAGCCTGTATATTATTTTTTTACTCGGGCTTGATATTGAGTATGCATAGAATCTCTATATAGACAATACTTAGACTATATATAAACTATATATAGAATGTGTATAGATTATATATGCCAAATCCTATATATAGTTTATACATAATTTTTTTACTTGGCTATGGACTGCATATAAACTATATATGGACAATGCACGCCCAATCCCAATCCCATGCATAAACCATATATTTTTTTTCTTATCCGGGAAGTCCCGAGCGTCACACAAACCAAAAAATTTGACGAAAATTTCGAGTCATCACATTTGTATAATCGGACCGACGTCTTTGAGACCCTCGAAGTGCGCATAACGTTTCGCAATTGGAAGGTCGAAAGTCTCTCGTGTTCGTGTAAAAAAAAAAATAATTGTATAATTGATTTATGAGATGCGGAATAAACAAGCGGGTATGCACTTTTCGATACCTGCGAAAAGATGCGTTGCCCGCACATCGACCGGACGAATCTCTCGATAGGTTGAAAAAAAAATACGAACAAATGGTGAAAAAAATTGATAAAATTTGTAAAAATTAACGAAAACAAAAAAAGGGTTATTGGTGAATTTCTTCACATCTGTCGATTGTAGAACGATTCGATGGGCGATTGAAAATAAAAAAAAATAAGCAATGAAATAAACGAAAAAAAAATGAAAGTTGTAAAAACTAAAAATAGAGTTTTTTTTTCTTTTTCGATCTATCTCAGAACGATTCAATGGACGAGTGAAAAGTGGAAATTGAAAGTATCGGACGAATATGGCAAATAGCCTTGTCGAAAAGATTTTTATGGTAGACTAATGGAGCCCTCGAAACCCGAACCAAAAAAAGAAACACGAAAAAAAAATATTACAATTAAAAAAAACAGCACGACGGTAGCACATCGGACTTTTAATTCACGCATACTCGTGCCTCGCCAATACCAATGTGCGTAACCGCATTTACAGCCGCGAATGGGATTCGATGAGACGCGACCACGGGTCAAGGCGAAACGTTTTATTGCAACTCACGTGACTTATCGGTTACAACTTGCGGGGTGTTTGGGAAATTCACAGTCCCCCGAACAACGCGATGAATACAATTTCACGTGTGTGATGAACGTTGCCCGGTTCGAAAATGAAAGTATGAATGAAGAGCTTCAACGGGCTGAGTCATCTAAAAAATTTGAAGAATTTTTTTTTCTTTTGCGACACGATCAATCTAAATTTTGATTCTATTCTGTCCTCGTGGAATACCTATACTCATTATTAGCTATCCTTTCGAATTTTTTCAGAGCTATATAAAGCTCTGAGATCAATCACAAAATATTTCACTTGTCGCAGCTTTCGGACCATACCACTCAACGGATCTTCAATTCTGACTTCTTATTTTGTTTATAACAGACTACATTCCGGTGTGAATGAGGGAATTCGTGATAATTGTTTTTTCTCCCAAAAAATTACAGAAAACTTGTTTTTTTGTCACACAATAGTTAGTAATATTAATTAGACGTTATGATAACCTATCATTAATGCACAAAAGTAGTAAAAAAAAAAAGTTTTTTCCCCGATTGAATGTCCAAGGCTTTAAAGAAATAGAAAATGTCGTCCTAAAAATCTGGGAAAAAATTCATGAACGAAGCTCGGGGTTTCTGCTTTACGATAGAATTATAGACTTGAAATATGAAGTCGTTGGCATTCATTCATCATAAAAAAAACAATAAACAGAAGAACTCCTGTAAAATGCGAGAACTTTGAAATTTTTGTCTGGGTCGAATCGACACCATGATACACTGATAGGGTTGAAGTTAATCGAAAATTATGCTCACACCACGACCGTTTGATTACAAATTTCTAATGTTTTTTGTTAAAAAAAAAAATTTTTTTTTCATAATTCGTTTTTGTGTTTTAGTGTCTTGTTGTGGCATCTAGTCGAATGGCCATAACCGGTTGTGGTTGTGCTTACGACCAATTAAAAGTTGATTGAAAATTATGCACACAGCACGACCGTTGAATTACAAATGTTTAATGTTCATTTTTTTCAAAATCTTTTTTTTCACAATTCGTCTTTGTACTTTAATGACTTGTTTTGGCGTCTAGGATTTCATCGTCCTATTGTTCGTGTTAGATTCTCGTACAGCATCCGAGCCATTGAGCAGCGACGAGGTCGAAACAAGACCGTGAACAAAAAGTTGGCTTGGAAAAAAAAAAAGATCTGGCATCTTCGTGTCTTTCGCTGTTGGAACGGCGTGTACGCGACTAGAAAAATAATTGACCGCGTCGTAAACGTTCGGACGTACGTCTTGCGTGGAAAATCGTTGAACGTGCGTACATAACGCAACGAACTATCGACAATCGCTCTCCGTGGAACAGTGTGCAACGTAATCGCCATCGTAAAAAAAAGAAAAAAAACAAGAAAAAGAAAGAACGGAAAAAAAAAACGAACCAGCAGTGCGGTACGACGATCTCCACGGTTGGGAAACATCAGGGCCAACAACTCGACAAGTTGAACGTTCGCGCCGAGTTATTACATATTCCCACTTCTATCGCGGGAAAACCGTTCCGTTTTCTCGGGGTAAACAACATTTTTCACTTAATGACAATTTTTTTTCGGGCAATTTTTACGTCTCGGATTAAAGTTGCTCAACACAATTGTAAAGAAAAATTTTTCTTGCTGTAATTGTCCGGGATGAAAATTCGTGGCCAAGCAAATTTAACTTTATTTATTTATTTATTTATTTATTTATTTATTTACTTATTTATTTATTTATCTATTTATTTATTTGGCTTTGTCAAGATGTTTCAGTTCTTTCGGCCGATTGCAGAGTATCCACAAGATCGGCAGCTTCTCTCTTGACCATGTTTAGCAGTAGCTGTGAGCTCTCCAAGATCTTCAGTAGCCAAGAATAAATGAAGAAAGAAAAAATGTATTATTGAACAATTGCATGCAAATGAATATAATTTATGCATGAGTTAATATTTGCTGTTGGCTTTGCTGTGTTGTTTCGTTGTTGTGATCTGTCCATTGGTTCGAAGTACCTCGAATTATTATTATTATTATTGTTATTATTATTATTTTGACATTGCTTTATATTCTTTATACCTATACTCTTATAATTTTTTTTTGTCTGTAAAAATTTTACCCCACCGACGTTTTTACATTAAGCCAAAAAAAAAAAAATATCTGAATAAATAAATAAATGAAAATAAAAGGCTTTAGAATGAAACGAACAAGACATTCACTACGATTTAAAAGACTGGATTATAAAAAAAATGTTGTGTGACTGACTTTGGTGCAAGCTGATTCGGCTTCTTGTATAGTTCGATCGTAATCGTTTCTCACTGCAGCTTTTTTCGCAAGACTCTCGGTCAAGTGATTGATCCTGTAGGACATCCTTTCGATTTCACGCTGCAACTGATTTTTTTCACGCTCCTCGACCTCAATTTCGTCGTGAATCTTCGATCGGGTTAGTTTCAATTCTTCTATGCCTTACGAAACGAGCGCATCGGATTATTATTATTATTATTTTTTTTTCATTCTTTTTTTTTTACAATGGGACGAGATTGAATATTCAAATGTATCGACGTTTAATGTACATGCGACTTTAATTCATTGCGAAATAACGTATAAAATCGTCGTTAGAAATTTTGCAATGAAAATTTCAATACGACGATTTCCATTACAAACATTTAACGAGTTCGGAGTTGTAGTTCTGCATTGCATCACCGAAATGTCTGGCCATGAATTAATTTTCTTTTTTTTACTTCCGAATTATTCGTCAATGTTTGAAAAAAAAATTTAATTTTGCAAAATTTCGAGGAGGTTCGATTTAATTTAACCACATTTCGGGGGAAATTATTCGTGTCACTTTCATCCGCGACATTCTGATCAACGCCAGGCGAATGTTTTTTTTCTAAATATATATATTTTATTTTATTTTATATGCTATTTTATTTTTTAATTTCTTGTCCCCTTGTCCTTTCGATCTTTCGACTTCATTTGATCGTCTCACGCTTCTGTGTATTTTACAACAATTTACCGTCCAAAGTAATTTCCCTGTAAGCCGTTGCTCGTGGTAATGACGCAAAGACATGGACGCGATGTGACGGGGCTGGCGAAATTTATGAATAAAATTACACAGACTATTGGACTCGGTCAACACGTTATTAAATTCGTCGCAGTACATGAACGAGTGTGTACGCAAGACAGCAACAAAGAAAAAAAAAACGTAAAACGTCACTGCTCATTTTAGTAAAAAGTCTTTGAATTTTAAGTGAGCAATTTTTAAGTAAAAATCCGAAAATTTATTAATTTCTGATTCCATGAAGAACTATTATTATTCATTGTTTTTGTTATTCGGTCGACTCACTCACTGATCATCCAGATGTATACGATACTTGTTAAAAATGATATTTTGACTGTTGTGAAAATTTGCACTTGTAGAAAAAGATTTGAAATATGGTCAGAATTTTCAAATAAGTAATTTTGTTGATCGCAACATTTTTTTTCATTGCTATTTAAAGTTGCTAGAGTGAATTTGACCCTGTGTGACTGACCGTAATTTGAATGAAGTGTGATTGAAGTGGATCAAATCAAATTAACATAAAATTGGGTAAATCGAATTCAGCTTGGAGGGATCGAATAAATCTTTCACATAAATCGTTGCAGCGCGATGTGCATGTGAAAGTTCCATCGAAACCACATTGAAGCATTGTAGCAATTGAAAAATTGTAAACGTGTGAAACTTTTTGAAAAATTTAGCGACAAACCGCGTGTGATTCGCCGCTTACGATTATTTCGAATGTGAGGGATAATTTCGAAGACTCGTGGAACAAGCAATTCCCACGTGTTTACATTGAGGTGACTTTCCTGAGAATTAACAAACTCGTGAAATTAAAATCGATACGTCAAACCGTTGAATTCATGAATAGTTATGTGGAGAATTAATTAAAGAGGGAAAAAATAATAAAATAAAATAATTGAAAAAAAAACCAAGAACTTACGACAATGGACTTCTTTGTAGGCGGCAAACGTTATCCGTGGCTTTTGTGAATTTCAAACTGAAAAGCCCGGACTTGGGATCGACGGTCACCCTCACGCCGTAAGCCTGAAAAATCCGGTCCCGATTATACGTTTTCACAACGGAACCCAAGGTCGTGGAGTTCAAGGCGTGAAATGTGTAAACGATAGAAAATAAATTTTATTCAAAAATAAATAAATAAATAACAACAATTGTTGCAAAATTCATACTTACTGCGTTGAAGAACAAACAAAATTATGAAATATATTAAATACAGACAAACTGGCCGAGGAACTATTTATCGGCATTTTTTTTTTTTTTCCAGTTTTTCTGATACCGATCTATGGCCTCTGTAATTGTTTCTTTTTGCAATCGATGGCGCACCACAGGTCCATCGATTACTGTATACTAATAAAAAAAGGCACGAGGTACACGAAGAAATAATTAACACACTTAATTAGCACAGGCATGTTTAATTATTCGTGAAAAATAAAACGTGAACGTGAAAAAATACAAAAGTCACGACCCTCGAAATTGTAATTCGATTGTCAAACAATCGTTGGCTTCTTTTTCAATAATCTCAAAGCTCGGCTCGTTGGAAATCACCAGTCGCCGAGGTAGCACTTTTCGAGAGCGGTGAAGACCTTCAAATCGTGATCAAATCTGTGGAGAATTTTTTTTTCAATCAGACGATAGAAATCATATCGATACAAAAAAACTATCGAACGACAATCGCCCGTTAAAGTTTTTCAAAAAAAATTGAGGTTATTATGCAGAAGGTGCACACCACTTTCGAGGGAGTAAAATTGATCCCCCGAGTAATTTTATGTACATATGTTAGACGCGAAAATAAAAAACTATCAAAATTAGGAAAATGAAAAATAATAAATTAAAATTAAAAATAATAAAACTCACTGTTTAAACGATTCTGCGACTTCGGGAGCTTTCATCGGATGGCATACAAGCGTCGTTTGACATTGTTTCGGATCGAAAAGATTTTTCAGATACTTGGTGGCTACCCGACTCAAATCTTCCATCGTAACCGCGTAAACGCGCTGCACCATTTGACGACTGTAATCGTGGGATACGTTTTTGAAGTAAGACAGCAACGATTGAGCAACCATGTCACCGACGCTCTTTTCCTTATCGATTATTTTAAAAATCAATGACGATTTTGCCGATTCGTACAAAAGCCGTTCCCACTTGCCATCGTTCACGTGACTTTCCTGCGTTGTTAAAATTTCAAATTATTCACAATAATTTGGTAAACAGAAACAATTTTTTTTTCTTTATCGACGATCGAGATGAATAACGTGAAAGAAGAAACGAAATGACTTACGACGATGGCTTTGGCTTCCTTGTAAGCGGCAACGACGTTCGTCGCTCCGTAAAAAGTCAAGTACAACAGTTTCTCGTTGGGTTTGGCAAATATGTTGAAATCGTATGCGAAACCTTGACCGCGTATTTGTTTCCACATCGGTCCCTATTTCAAAAACAAAAGACAATTTGAGAGAAAAAAAAATAATAGTAAAGAAAAAATAATTGAAAGTGACAAATAGGAAAGAAAAAAATTCAAAAAGTCCCCGATCAAAATCAACCCTAATTCGAAACATTTATCTTCCATTTCTAAGAAGAATACCTTTTTTCCAACAGCCACTATCAGGCTATTTTTTTTTTCTGAAAGTGGAATATTTCACGAGTATTCAGTGACAATTTGTAGATTGGAATAATGAAAAATGAAAACGTTTCGGTTTTCGTTGTTGTGAAAATCGACAAATTTATGTTTTTTTTACCTTCAACATTTTTTTTATTCGAAGGAAATATTTAATTTAAACGAATTGAAAATGAGTATTGAAGAATATCTGAGAATTTTTCTGAGTGAAATAAATCAGTCGGTTACTCGCAGCAATTAGAAAATTACAAAAAAATATTAAAGATATTAAAAAATTACAAAAAAAAAAAAATCGCAAAGAAATGTTTGATCAGGAACTTTTTTTTCTTCGTTTTTTCCCCCCAAACTAAACGAACCTCGAGTTGTGTGAGATATTGCAAGCACACTAGCAGGGGGGCGAGATCTGGATCCTCGTAATCGGTCGTACAGCTTGTACATTGTGAGAAGTATGCCGAGTCGATGCACCCGAGACCCATGACGCATCCCTGAATCGGTATGTCTTCACGTCGATTCATCAATTCCCAATCGTGGGTCACGCGAAGTCTACGTTCATCAACGAACGATAAATTCAACGAATACGTATTATCATCGAATAATAATAATTTTTTTTTGTTTCTATTATTTTTTTTGTTGTATTACCTATTTTTTTCTTCGTTATCGGAGGTTTGAAAAATTTTCCACGGGCCGTAAACATCGGCCACTTGAGCGGTCAGTTTGTCGATGTTGACCGCCATGGACATTACCATGGTTTGCCTTGCGGTCAAAATTTTTCTCACGGCTTCCATTTCCTGCAACACTTCTTTCTGACCGACTTCCGTGGTCAATCGTTCCACCATTTTCGTGAGAAACTTGTGTTGTCGCAACAAACTCGACGTGTAGTGATTGCTGCCTGGGTTAAGGACAATTTAACAAATTTATTATGTGAGGTAAATTTTTGCTTTCTCATAGAGAAAGTTGCGTGACGATTCGAACGATTTTTTATGCGGATTTTGCAATTTTGGATTATGTTTAGATAGCAAATTGCAACTTCCAGCTTGTTTATTCATAAATAAATTTAAAAAAGGTCTGCGAGCATAGAGAACTAAAGTTAATTTACTCTTGTTGTATATCAATCCTTTCATCAAATCGCCGGTTATCTTGTTGCCTTTCTTCTTGAATTGTGCAACGTCGTTTATCATCTTGGCCCCAATGATTTTCAATCGATCAACGGTGAACTTGGTGTCGTAGAGAATTTCTTTGATCCATTGTATTCCCTTGGCGTATTTCGACAATTCCAGCTGGATACGAGAAGTGCAATGAAACGGTTAAAACAATAGGAAACATTGAAATCGGTCGAAATTTGTTAGACCGTGTGAATAATGTCGTTTCATCGTTATTGGCAACACGGTCTTATGTACAGGTCTTGAAACTCCGATGATTTGGGTAGTACGGGTAAACAAAAAAATTTAATTAGCCGACCTTCCCTCCACCGGGAATTTGAAGGAGTTTCAAGATCCGTATACAAGACCGTGATTGCCAAGTTATCTCACTTGAAGCATCAAATTTGCACTGTGACTGTAAGAACCGCATGAAAATCGTGGAGGGCTGTGAAGTCCGATACCGCTGCTCGAAGCTATCGTATCCTCTTCGAGTTCGGCCACGACGTCTTCGTACGGAATTAATTGGCCGTTTCTCTCGATCGGCGACTCGGTTATAGCCTCGAGAAGAATCGGAAGATACGGTCTTGATTCTCTGTCGATCGCCGATGTGTCCATTATCACGAACATCTAAAAATTTCACGTTATTCTTGAGAAATCCAACTTTTTTGGAAAAAATCGTCATTTTTTTTTAAATCAAAATTACGGTAAACCCTTTGTACACGAGATATAACACATCCACATAGTTTCATTGCAATAAACTGAAAATTAATCTTGAAAAAAAATTCTTTTGAAAAAATTAATTTTTTTCTTTTTAATCGACGTGAGAAGTGATAAATCTATAAAAAAAAATTGAAAGTAGAATTTTGACCGTGTACGTACATAAATAAAGTTCGTGTTGATGTGATCGAGGTAAGTGAAAAGTGGTAATTTCGTAATGTCGAAACGAGGATGTTGTTCGGCGGATTCCGTCGTGCAACTCTTGATGTGATGAAAGTTGATGCTGTCGGTGCCTGGAATCGGGACCGAAGACAGCATTTCCGCCGGAATGGGAGCCTAACGAGAAAAAAAAAGTGAACATCAGGGTGTATTGAAAAAAAGGCCAGGTTTTTCGATTAATTAGGCAACTCCTGTATTTGATTCGATTTGAATAAAATCAGGAGACACGATCAGGTCTCACCTCGTTGACCTCGATGGCTTTTTGAAGATTGCGTCCCTTCTCTTCGAGACCTTCTTTCCCCAGATCCGCGATCTGTTTGGCAACACGTTTTTTCTCGATCTCAGTCAGTTCGTTCAATTTCGCACAGCTTGGAATACCATTTATGACTACGTTCGGTGCAACGATGAGATAACGATGTAAAATATCCAACCAATAAGATTCCGGCTCGTTGATCAATTTTTTGAAATCCTCGACTTGATTGAGCCTCTGTTCCAACTGATCGGACCGAAGAAACGAAACAAAGACAAAATGAAAAAGGAAGACGAAACGCACAACGATCGTGTCGATCGAAAAAAAAATTGAAATTAAAAATGTTTAAAATTTTTAAAAAGAAAAACAAAAGGAAACTCACGTCCTTCTTCGTGTTGCCATAAAGGACATCGCCTATGATCATAAAAGCTACCGCATGTTGCGGCATATTTTCGAGATTTCCCAAAGTCTCGAGCAAATGACGATTAATCACCGTTTTCATTCTCTTCATATCTATTCCACCTTCGTGAATGTTCTTCAACGTTGTCGTCAAATGATCCTTTATCGAGGAAATTTTTTTCAACGGCACACCGCCGAACATGAGATACAGTATGGATATGGAATTTTCGCACAACGAATAATCCACGTCGCTCGCGTAAGGATCAGCGATTTCCACGAATTCCTTTTTAACCGGACTCACGGAATTGTCGGTCAAATATTTGAGAAGAAGAGCGCACGCGGTTAGTTCGTAAATTTCGGTTACCGCCGAGGGACCGCGCCAACCTACGTAAACCAAACCGTTGTCCTCGTCGTCGCACGGATAGAGAACGTCGCGAACCACGTTCTCGGTCAATGGCGGTACCGGATTTTGCCAAGGTCGGGTAAACGGTCCTCGGCTTCCCTGGTAACAAAAATATATATATGAGTGGAAACGCCAATTATCGGACAACTTTGGGCTTTGCTATCTGATATTTATAAAGATTCAAGTGCACGTTGAAAAACAAATTCCAAAATTTTTTAATATTTTGGTTTTTTTTTTTCCAAATGTTTTTTCCACATACTCACACTGATAAAAAAATATATGTAAAATCTGTTTCGAACGTGAAATTGTTTCAGCTTGTCAAAGAAAAATGTTAATATTTCAGTAAAAATATTTCATTTACTTTGGAAACAATCTTGTCCTCCAGAGGCTTCAGAGCTTTGAAGACATCCGTGTGTTTGACTTGACCGGTTATGATGATGGTCAAATTTTCTGGTCGATAAAATTCTTTGTGGTATTCTCTCACTCTTTCGTTATTCGTACTCTCTCGAAGATTCTTAAGCGCGCCTGCGATAAGACAACAATTTTTTTTTCTAAACACCAATGAGCTTTCGATACGGGAACGAATAGATAGGAGAAAATATTTGAAATATATGAAATAATCAATTGTTTTGAATTTGTATATCACGTCCAAACAGAAGCAGGGAATATGTGGTACGATCCGATTTACCTCCGACAATAGATTTATAACCGCATTTGCCGGGATAGATCGCCCTCAGTAATTCGTTGTAAGACAGATACTCTCCGTTGTTGTCCTTGTTCTGCATTTCGCAGTAGACGACTCCAGCGTCCTCGCCCTCGCCCGTAATATGATGTACTTCGGTCAAATATCCAGAGTCCTGTGACGTTATATCAGAAAAATCAAAATCTGCTATCAAAAATTCACGATTCGAAACGAGACGTCGGCGTTATGTACCGTCAGAGTGGGATAGAGTATGTGTTCCAAATAAATTGGCATCAGAGATAGAAATCCTTCGCTGCCGACCGTAGTCATCGTATAAGCCGTATGATCTTTGTCGGTCCATGCGTTCGTGCCCGAAGCGAGACATCTGTTGCCCAGAAGATCCAAAACTCCTTTGTAAGGATATTTCTCGCTACCGAGAAAAATAAGATGTTCGAGGGTGTGGGGCAACCCATCGTCGTCATAAGCTTCGGTCGCTGTTTGTCATTGAACACACGAGAAGAAGCCGGGTCGACGCACATTACCAAAAAAAAAAAAAATGGTGCTGTCATACAGAACGAAAATAGGTTATGTTCGACAACAAAACTTACCGAGACAAAAGTAACCTCCGACAACCGGCCCATCGACTTCGGCAATGAAAACGTTGATACCCGTATTCGTTGATTTGTACTTGTGAACCGGTATAGTATCGTTGGACTTTAACGAACATACCAATTCGAAACCTGCCATATTACTCGCCAAAGACTTATCAATGGGCGCCATGGTGCTAACGCTATGCTTGCAAACCAGCTCTGCAAACCATCCAATTTCCAAATCGAACAGATACAGCAACAGTTCAGAAGAACGTGTGCCGCACGTCGTCTGATCTGACTCTATCTCTGTCTCTCTCTCTCTTTCTCTTTCAGATTACGGACGAGTGCGAGAGACAGCCTAATCTTCCAAATTACATTTTTTACGTCGACGTTGACGTATTGAATAAAAAAACGAAAACGATAGACTGCAGAATATTGGTATACAATAAAAGATTATCGTCTGTAATGCGAAACGTCAATCGTTACCAAGAACAACGCTTTACAGTTTTTCATACCGACTTAGTATCATCACATCATCTGAAAATTTTCGTATCCTTTCGCAATCTTCTTCCATCCTGCCTTACCGACACCCCAACGAAAATATCCAATGGCAGTGCAAAAATATGACTTCGCAGCGCTTACGTTCCCGTCACTCGCCCCCCACTTATCACTGATACGTCTGATTGGTCAAATACTCTCGTAGCGCCAAGGTTTAAGGTGATGCCGTAACCCGCGTAACGTTGCAATCTCCGCCACGAGTGCGAGAAAGAACAACCTTCAAACGTTTTGCATCACCTTAATTCTCAACGAATCAAAAAACCCAAACATCGATCGATACGCCATAATGATCCTACGAAAAAAAAAATCATCACAATGTTCGTCCATCTCAATGAATATCTCAAAATCATTTCCCCCCGTGTCGCGATCACCGCCATTTTGTTGTAACGAAAGAAAAAAATTAAAAAATAAAACAAAATCTCTCATCGAATGTTCGCCCATCGTCGAAATTCCACGAAAACTCACGAGCCAATCCCCGATGATCTTTCGTCGTTCGTCTCACTAATTCCCATCGTTCCGTCTTCGTTCACGGTTAACGATGTCGCGTTCCGCTGCTTGCAGGCGCCACCGGTTAATTCCGGGCGGTACGGTCGACGCGTTACGGTGCGCCGCAGTCGGGTCCGGCCAGTCAGTGGTTACGGGCGGACATGTTGTACGTGTGTTTCGTTTAATGTTGCGCGGCTATCCTGACGCGTGTGATTCAATATATATATATATCCTATATGTATTTTTGTGGTTCATGAGTTATTTTTTTTTCGGCGTACGTCGTGAAACGGAGCCCGGAGTTTGCAATAAGTGCATCGTCGCAACGCTGGTACATGTGAAGTGAAGTGTTAGTAATAATAAATTATTCCCTGTATATATATATATATATACATATATATATATACATACAGACGAGAAATATCTGGGTGCCTGGTTGAGCCCGGACGCAAACATGAGCTGGGGTACCGAACTCTGGGTAAGTCATCTGTCCTTGTCGATTATAAAATAAACGTCGTTAACAATCAAACGAACGACAAGAGAACACCTCCGCGTTGTCCGTGCGAATAATAGTACACACCATGGCCACGATCGTGCCACATTTTACGTCCACGTTATGTGTGTGTGTGTGTACACGTCAATGTTCTAGGAACGTGAATGAATCTTGAAAAAATTTCGCACAGTTATGTGTGAGACGTGGAAAGGCGTGAGAGTGAGAGAGAGAGGATAGAGGGATCGAGTGGGAGCGATAAAGAAGCGAGGCAAGAGAGACCCGTGTGATACAGCCGAGGCCAAGAAGGACCTCCCGAAAAAAAACAAGAAATGAAGAAAGAAAAAAGAAACCAGTTCGCGATACCTGAAAGAGCTTCTGGACTGTGAAACGGCTGCTTCGGAGATCGGGAGACTTTTGCCTTTTCGGTTGCTAGCCGCGGGGCAGCCACATCGTTCTCTTCTCGCTGCCTTTGCCCCTCCGCCCCCCCCTCTCTCTCTCTCCTTCGTCACTCCCCCCTGTTCTCTCTCTCTCTCGCCTCGTCGTTCCTGTTCCTCGCAAACCTCTCTCTCTCTGTCTTTCTCTTCGTCTCCCGTATTTCCAAGGTAATGATACCCAAGGGGCAACCTTCTCGCCAAAAATTCTTCTCGCTCCGTATTTCCACAACCAAAAATCTCAAAACCCATCGGACATCGGATTCTCGTCCTAATCCCATCGGCAACTACAAACAATTGCGAATGTGAAAGAAAAAAAATAATATAAACGATAGCAGAAAAAAATATATAAATATATTCTTATGCCATTTATTTTATTTTTAATATTACTCTTTTATTATTATTATCATTATTATTACATAATAAAAGAGTGATAGAATTTTGAAAAACAAAATGGTAGAATAAATTGAAAAAAAGAAATACGATGAAGTCGTAAATGAAAATTAAATGGCAAATATAATAAAATCGTGAGAGGAGTAAAAAGAATTTTTAAAAAAGAAAGAGAGAGAGAGATGGATTATGAGAGCGAGAGAGACAGAGACAAAACCGCAGATTGTCAAATCTCGTGTCACGGAGCTATTCATTCACGTTGTCTGTGTTACTCTCTCAGCGCCTTCTGCTTGCTCCCTACGCGCTCTCTCTCTCTCTCTCTCCCTCGCTCTTTCTCTCTCTTACATCCAGTCGGTGCGTGTCTCTCCTGTCTGTCTGCTCGTCTGCTCGTGCGCCCCTCCACCGGTCTTCTCTACCCACGCCTCTCTCAGCCTTCCCAACCGCTTCGGCTTCTGCTACTACTATACGCGCACTGTACGGCTACTTGTACTACACAAGTTTACTATACATCACAACCTCACGGGCGTACATACTCACGCACCTACCTCCAACGTCCATGACGAACCCGTGTATCGTGTGTACGTGAGAGAACGACGAGTCCACCACGCGCGCCCTGCCATCAACCATCATCGAGCACAACTTTTACTCCCCCGTTATCGCGTCGATGGCGTTTCGCACGAATTCCGGTTATCCGTTTTATTTTCGACTTTTTTTTCTCTCTGTCTCTTTCTCTGTCGTTTTTCAAATTTGTTATATACTATCAGTGTATCGTTGTGTCGATTCGATCCACGCGAAAATTTCACATTTCCCACATTTTCCAGGAGTTAGATTGTTTATTGTTATTTCAATAATTAATTAATTCAGGATAGTTCATATAAAAATATAACTATCACAGGATAGTTATATTTTTACCAGATTTTTAGAATGATATTGTTTATTTTTTCAAAGACTTTGGTTGATTCGACACGACGATGCACTTAAGTGGGATTTTTTAAATTTAATCTGAATTGCCATATCAAAATCAATTTTGAAAAAAAACATTCGGAGTATATTTCAAATCTTTTTCTACATGTACCAAATCCTATAATAGCCAAAATATTATTTTTCATGTGCCAAACCAAATCTTTGGGATTTAATAAAATCGAATAAACGTCTTTTTCACTGAAATTGCTATAATTTAAAAAAATTCCGAAGTCTTTAATTCTCTTTGGGAGAACGTGACATATCTTAGGATGTAAAACCGGTGGATTTAAAATTATCCAGTTTTACTGAAAAGGGTTCAAACCCAATTTCGTAACAATATTTCGAATATTCACGTCGAGATAAAACATTGATCGATGTTTCTTTTTCCTACTCATCGTTTAATTGTTCTTTTTCTTCTTCCTTTTTTTATTTTTTTTATTCTGTTTTCAAGCAATTTCCAGTCTTTTTTTTATTAGCTAGTAACAATTTCGATTTTTTGAATATTATTTTATTTCGTTTCTTACAAATTATTCATTGTTTCATTTCATTTGTCACATGCCAAGTTATTATTGTTATTATCATTATCATTGTTATGAACCTAGCGTTACGTGTAATTGACCCTGCATCATCGACAAACGACAATCGCGTCACAAAGCCGTCTGCTTCGCTCAACACGGATGTCATATATACCCACCCACACACACACACATTTGCAATCGTCTGTCTGACTCAACGAACTTTGTGCAACGTTCGCGGCGAAAAAAAAACAAGAAACATTTATTTTACGAAAAATAAAAATGAATCAAACGTCAATTCTTTGTTTTTCTGGTGGCTCGCGAATCACTGTTTCGTCGTGACTCACTGGTTGATTTGATATCGGCGACCGACTCTCGTTGGTACATTTTGCTGACTACGATTTTTAATTAAGTAGCTCGCAAAACGGGGCGACAATCGACCACTGTTTATTCTTTTTTCTCTTTCTATTTTCTGGATTCGTTGTTACGGATTTTGTTTGTTTGGTAGTTTTTTTTTGTTTTACGAATCGTTGCAAGTTTTGATGCAGGGGGTTTGATTAGTGTGCGATTCGAGATGACTTGTGAGGTCAGGTGACAGTCAACAAGGCCTCATTTTGGTCTTTTTCTCGCTTTTGGTTTTAGATAATTTGTGATCCTTTTTTTTCTTCTTCGTTTTAACAACTTTGTCCATATGTTTTCGTAGTTCACGGAAAGTTGTTGGTGCCATTGTCTTTCTTATTTTAAAAATGTGCTATCGACCCCAGGACCCTACTGAGGGGTTTCCCAAACCCCAGATTAAACGACAAACAGCTCAGATCAATCTTTTAGTGTTCATCGAACCCCGTTCATCACAAGGAAACATTCTCGAGTCGAAATTTTCACCTTTATTTCGACCCATTTCAATATCACTTTCAGGGTGAAGCAAGTCGAAAGTAGGACGAAGTTAGAATCAATTCTTACGTTCGTTTTAACTTCACCCGACCCTAAAAAGTTATTTCTGCAGTCATTTCCCATCATTTAAGTTCGGAAGGTAAAACAAAGTTGTAATAACGAGAAAAAAAATTCACCCTCAATCGGAAAGGTGAAACGAAGGTGAAGAAATGTCGACATTACATTGAGGTTGAAACGAAAGTGAAAAAAAAATTCAATCTCACTTCAACTTCCAATTCGGATACAAGGAAAAATAGGTTGAAATGTGAGGTGAAAATTTTGACTCGGGTTATTATTACATTCAATTCAATTACATGATCAATTTATTCACTATTTATAAACCGTAGTAAAAAAAAAATCACGTCGAAGCGATGTGAATTCCAGCAGTAGCATTGTCTTGAACTATTGGGGTCAGTGTGACCCCACAGTGGCGTTTTCATGACGTGTGTGAATTGTGAAGTCCTAGGCTGGACAGGATCTCCAAGCTTAGTTAATTAATTAACAAATTCAATGATTTAACGAAAAAAAAAAATAAAAAATGATCTATGATTTTCAAAAGCGGTGATTCTCTCGCGCTTGTTCGTCACGTAGAGGTGTTGGGTGTACGAATGTTGGTATCTGAGCAACGATTATAATATACGTGCGAGATCCGTGTAGAAGCGCGCGCCCCACGCCGAAGGTTGAGCGCCGGGTCGAATTCCTGAGTGTCGCCCGTCGACGCCGACGGCGGTTTCAACGGCCGCCGCGCCATCGCCTCTCTCTTTAATCGTCATATCTCCGTGGCTCTCGGCCCCGGGGCCAAGTGTCCCCCATTCGTCGTTCACGGCGGCGTTACAATTCCTGACCACAGTCTGCGGTCCATCGACGCGCACGATGCACTTTTTATGACCCTTTTAAGCATCGAGATTACTCATGGCCCCGGTTATATTATTTACCAGTTGGGCCCGCGTACGTCGGCTTCGTTCCCGTACAAAAATAGTATTATCGCGTGCCAAGGACAAAAACCCGACGATTTTTACGTCCGTGATGCACACGATTCTTTTTTGTACGACACGCTTTGCAAAAAAAAAATGTCTCATTTCGAAAGCACCTGAAAAATACTTGATTGCTGTGTAGAAAGAATTATCTTTGTTTCACATATTGATTGTTTGATGCTAGCTTGATATCAAGCTAGCAGAGAGATTTTGAAAACGCACAAAAATCCCCCACAAAAATGTTCAGAGCACTAAAATAAACCGAGTAGTGAATTAGTGCCTTAAAAGCACCTGATTCAGGTGCAGAGTAGATCCAAATCACAGACTTCTCTCTGTACTAGATTGACAGGGGTCTTGAAAACGCTCATTTCATGCGTGCCAAGCTCTGGACTGAAATCGGTCATTTTGCGTCCGCTTCGAAAAGCATGACATTTCTTTAACTTGACATCAATAGTCCGGAATTTTTTTTTTTCAACGAAACTTGTCATGCACCTTTGGTAGGATGCTTGCATGATCCCTAAGATGGTTATAAAAAAAGTCGAGATGGTAATTCCCATGTAAATAAACAGCTCATGTAAAATCTATCGAATGCTTTGATCTGAGAGTCACCGGTTTCACTTTGGCAGATCCTATGGGAGCTGTTTCATTTTGACGTAGAAATATGCTGCGTCAAGCGTTTTGCGTCGAATATGAGACAGTTATGAGAATATAATGCTTCAAAATCGTGCGTGAAATATTCGCGATGCTGTGTCACGTTATAACCTCTTTCACACCTGTATCCTTGATCACCATGCAAAGAAAGAAATACGCCCCATCAATCATATCATTCATCTGATAGTTGATGCTACTAACATTATTACAATCTCAAGTCCAATGTTCTCTACATCCAAATTCCTTATTCATTCGCAGCACATGTATTTCTGATCCGGTAACCAAAATTTCGTCGAAATAAAGTTGAAACAGTTTCAGTTTCACTGTCATGGCGAAAAAAATAAAACAAAAAAACTAGCATTTTACACAGCATCCGTGAAAATAAATCTCACCACAAATACATTAAACTGTCACGCTATTGGCCAATCGATCGACCTAGCAATAGTCCAATGTCAACCATTTGTACCTTTGATTTTGGACCATTCGGAGGTTCTACTGTAATCGAGTCTGACATACCACAGCGTGCCATACGAATGTTGTGTTGTCGTGGCTCATGATGGCTCATTGTCAGGAGACTGGCCATGTCTTAGTGCATCCACCAACGCTACTGTGAACAAGCAATCGTATGCACTCTTGTGCATGCACTAATATAAAATTCTTGGTGCAGCTACCGCAATTAGTGACACTGCCCCCCCCCCCTCTCTCTTCGGTCTTCTCGTCACAACCGACGAGTCTACCAGCGACGCCGTCGTGCACACTCGTCTCCATGCATCGTCTACACGCATTAATAATTCATGCGCACATCCCGCCCCCCTTCGGGGAAGTCGTCGAGAGGGGGGGGGCACTGTCGATGTGTTTCCTCGCTGCTGTACCATGCGAGTGACGCTCATTAACCGTCCCCGTTAATTATCGAACTCGACCGTCGTGAAACCGACTCGCATTGTTTTGCATTGGCTTCCTCAAACTCACTGCGACCTACAACGTATATTGCACACTTTTCACCAACTCACACGTGCACGTACAATCACGATAGATACAGACACAATCTGTGTTGTGCTACACGAGATCGTCGGATATATCGTATGTCCATCGTCGGTTTATCATTATCAGTCGGTCGATGATACAATTTTGAAGACGCGAAAAATTATTTCCGTGTTGGATATTATGTCAATGAATTACACTTACTTATATAGATATATAGGTAGCGTACGGGCTGGACGAAAAAAAGGCGGGAAAAATTGTCAAAAAATTGAGAAATACAAAATAATACAGATGCACAAAAAAAATTAAATTAAAAAAAATTGTAATGAAGAAAATTAGGAAAAAAATGCTCAGAATGTGTTGTTTCGTCAGAGAGCAAGCGAAATGGCGATGCAGAAAATAAAAAAAACTTATAAAAATCTCGATTTCAATAAAAATAGAAATTTAAAAGAAAATAGAAAACGATCCTTAACGTCCGTCACGTTTTTCAATTTTTCACAAACTCTTTTTGTTTCTTTTACAAAAATAACGTTTTTCGTTAAATACATTCGCGTCGAATTCACTTTTTCTCATTTATATCATCGTCCAATGCCGTCGAAAATAAGTCGCGAATAATTTGTATTTTAATTTTATAAATATTGGTTTACGTTTTTTTTTTTTCGTTATTCAATTGTTTTTCAATCGTCGGGATGAATGCTTATCGATTGGACTGTAATACGATTCAAAATATCTGGGTAGCGAACGCTGACTTTGCGATCACGTCGTGCACCTGCGTATCGACCGCGATAACGTGCGGGGACCGGGGAGTGGCGGCGGTGGCGTTGTGTTACCACGTGCGATGGATACAACACGACGCGCCGGGGGGATCATAGTCCGCTCGGGCATGGTCCCGGTTTCCGCCAGTCCGAGTTGTAATCGTGTCAGTTTACTTACACACGGACGGTGGTCAAGATAGGACTGAAGGAAGTTGGGACCATGCCCCGGTGAGCATCTCAACTTAACGTCTTACATGCCAGGTCTTGAGATTTCGACAATTCGACCTCTGTGAACCTGGCACCCGACTTAAAAAAAAAAATTCTCTCGTCATTCCTAAAGATTGTGGTATATGCAGTTGTTTGTAGTGACAAGTTTTTCATTTGTAGTAAAACCCAAGAAAAGTTATGGGACTTAAAAAAATGACCATTTATTTATTTATTTATTTATTTTTTTAATTGTTGTCAGTGCAGTTGATTCATTTGCTTAGAGTGGTTCAGAAATGAACTAAAAACGATCAACTCTCTTCAAAATCGTTTGTAGTCGTTTGTAGTTCCGTTTTTTTCGTTTGTAGTTACTCGAAAATTAACTTTTTAAGACCCTATCCGGTTCAAAGTTGTTTGTAGTAGTTTGTAGTTCCGTAATTTTCAACTGTCGTAACTCAAAACTGAACCTTTAATGACATACACGATTCAGAATCATTTGTAGTCGTTCGTAGTTCCTTAATTTTCGTTTGTAGTAACTTAAAACTGAACCTTTAATGACATACACGATTCAGAATCGTTTGTAGTCGTTTGTAGTTTCTTAATTTTCAATTGTAGTAACTCGAAAATAAACTTTCAATGACATACACGGTTCAGAATTTTATTCAGCCGACCTTTCCCCCACCACCGGAAATTTGAAGAAGTTTCAAGACCTTTATGTATAAGACCGCGAACCGAGGGAAACTGTCACCGATGGAGACTCGGCAACGTGGACAACTGACACGGTGGTAACTCGGGCCGATGGAAGTTGGGTACCGTGCCGTCTGCTCGGAGCACTAACGTCGGACACATTCGTCTATCTGTACCCGGTTCGACGCCCGTCGGTGGCCCACGGCCTTGCATTTAATTACGAACCAACTGCCCGTTCGCATTACGATTCATTGACACACGTTCGTACGGTCTCATGAATCATGATACAGGACGCATTTATGTTCAAACTCTTGAGCGATACACACATCCACACATACATATACACACAACAGTCTCACTGTTTGTGTGTGTGTGTGGGCACTGTGCAACGTGTGTGGTGTGCCTCGTGTGACACACGCTGCTAACGGCTCGCCACGGGGCACCAATGTCAGTCCGAAGGTGCTGCGAGCATATTCGCACGCGTAACCCAAAGCCCCCGATGTGCCGCTCAAATGCTTAACCTTCCCCCTTCACCTCTCCTCTACCCCTCTTCCTCTCGCTTCACACCCGGACGTGACGCGGAAGTTTGGACCGTCGAAAATTGAAATATAGGTCAATCACTTCTCTCATATTATCTGTGCTAGCCGTTTTCTTTCATTGTAATAAAATTCTGCAGAAATGAACTTTCGATTTTTTCATAAATTTGTTTTTTTTTTAATTTATTTTTTTAGACGATGATTAATGTATTTTATTCGGCGAAATATGAATTATTTTTGTGTGGTCGATTATAAATTTTTTTAAAATCAAATATATAAATTATTTGTTTATTGAACGATGCTCTGCAGAGGTTTCTCGATTTTTGTGGAATTGTCGAAATTTGAATTTAGGACAATCGTTGATTTCTGTTTTGCTACCTGTTTTGTTGAGTAGAATAAAAATGTGCACAAACTTTTTTTTGTTTTTCGTCGTTTAAACGCTTCATTTTATGTCTTATTGAGTTGAACAAAAATTAATTGATAAATCGCTAGCAAATACCGATGAGTGATTCAGCTCTATTCACTAGCTTTCAATTAATTTGTTTAGCAAAAAAATACCCAGTTTTAATGATCAATTGATGATTCACTATTCTATCGAGTGGAAAAAAATATATAGTTTCGAGTTACCCTTGCACAACAATATAATCCACAATTTTGTTTGTTTTTGCTTCATTAAACAAAGTGTTGCAATCCGTCTAGATTAATAAAGCACAGAGTCCAACCACTGATCTCTTTTTTCCCAACTTTTCCATCAGAAAACCAATTATCGAACAATGAATCACCATTTTACTGAGTCGAAGAAATAATTTTTCAAAAATCTTCCCAACCGATTATTCACTCATTTGAATAAAAAATACTTTTTCTATTCCCCCCTACCACGAAGCTTCGAACGTGTAAACAACGTTTAAAATATTTTACGCGTGACAAATGTGCAAAGCTCCATTCCCCACTTCCGACAGTCTATGCCTCCCGTTATCACCGACATGATTGATAGCGCAATTACCGAGTTATCGTTTTGCTCGCAGATACGAGCCCCGTACGAGCGATGCAATAAAATGCGCATCGATCAAAATTATTTAAATCCGTTAAATTTTCGATATCGTCATTATCAATGGACAAGCAATATGTTTCGTACATGCGGATGAGGGTTTTCGCGAATGGGTTCTCGCACGGATGATAAACGTTTGCGACGTTGTCGAACAATTTGTCCGCGAGAGATGGAGATGCTGCATTCCGACGATTATATCCATCCGTTATTCGCGTACGTCTCTCGTACGCCTATACGTTGCATCATTGAAAATTTACGCGTTGTGCACCGTTGCAGCGAAACGTATTTTACGTTTAACCACATATATATTGGAATGGTCCTTGGCAAGGGTAATTTCTTAATCAAAATTTTCTCACCTCTCGCATAGGTACCAAATAATATTTTTTTTAATGTCCCTGCCCCCAACTTATCTCAATATTAACACGTCCCTGAGGAATTTGAAAAAAAAAGCTCCATTCTGTTTTTGGAGATTAACTATTTTTTTTTTTTCAAAACTACTCATCTGTCAGTCATGATTTGAAAAAAAATCTCGGTTATGAAAAAATATTGTGTTATTTTAATGGTAAAGAATCGGCAGGTTAGTGACAAGGTTAAAAATTGTGATAGGGACCTCAAATTTTGAGGATATCATTTTTTAAATAATTTCGGACCATCCAATTGTCTAGGAGTGTCTAAATTGAAAAAAAAAACCAAAATAAATACCACCCTAACACACACACACACACACACACACACACACACACACACACACACACACACGCACGCACGCACGCACGCACACACACACACACACACACACATATATATATGTAATCCACCGGAAAGAAATTACATGCCGAGAGGAGGTTGTCTTACTACAACTCCACCCGTCTCTTATTTCGTGCTGTATTACCGTTGCGGTCAATGAAATAGAACGGTTGCCCTCGTGGTAGCGGGCAACGGGGCAGCGCTCGAGGAGCCGGTCGACGTGCTGAGGAATTCAAGATCACCGTTTTATTGAAATCGTGACACAGTTCTTTTTTTTTGTTTTTATTTATTTTTATATTTTTGTTGTTTATTTCGGACCTCGATCTGGGATTGACGTTAGAGACGGAGAACAATGATCCGATGATATGAGATACCATATAGGAGGTTGATCATCATGTAGGTTGATCATCAACTCTCATAACAATGTTAATTTATTAATTAATTTATAACGAAAGTGAATTATGATATCGTTCTCGAGTACAGCAAAAATTCAATATGGCAAATTCGAATCAAATAAGTTGTATCACAATGCCACACACAGACGTGAGCTTTCCCACTCGGGAAAACTCGATTGTTGTATCATTCGCAACGACACACCGAATAGGGGTCGAAATTTCCTCACGATCGATGTACAGAACGTCCAAAATTCAGAACGCCCAAACGCTTCTTCGAACGTCTAACAGTCGCGCTATTTCCCACATTGTCTGACTTTCGAGTTTTCCCACGTGTAAACTATCAGTGTTTACAGCTTCGTGACATTGAAATCTCAACCAAAAAAAATCATTCCTATGAACGAGCTGAAACAACCCCCTCCGTCCTTTTTTTTCCCTTTTGATTTTCGAACATTCAATTGATCACAATGACTGAGTCGAGTTGTCAATATAATCCTGACGCGAAATTCGTTATTTTTTAATAATAAACGTACCGATATTTCTGGAGTATATCTACTCGGTAATACTTGCACAAGTGCATTCCCCTTTGTCCTTTTTTTTCACGGCAACCCGATCGCCCTTCTCGTCGCCGGACTTCCGGCACGCCTTATGTGACCAGTCGAAATACACACAAACGGACACACACACACACATTGCTTCATATATACATATATATACAAACACGAGCACTCGAACATCGTGTGAGAAAAATGAAAGCAAATAAATTTGAACGACAGAAGACAAAGAAGAAGAAAAAAAAATAAAACCTGACAATAAAAAAGAAATATTGTCAGCTCCCGTGTGTAACCCATACATCGCTATATCCACACATCCGAAACTTTCACCGGCATGGTTTACGCAGGTCGGTGTTGAGGGGCGTAGGGGGGGGGGGTTGAGGGGGCACGCGTTATCCGTTAACAAGCTCGCTTCACAATGGCGGCTGCTCGGTAATGTGCATCGCCGCACGAGGGAAACACGACCCAAACGAAAATCGGAAATCACTTTTTCACGACGTCTTTCACCGATATTACAATATAATGTCGTACGCGCTCTCGAATTTACAACAGTTGACGCGACATGACGAACGTTCGAGAGAGCCGGCTCGTGTACGGGCTTGTAATAAGGAGACAGAAATTAAATGCAAGTCGCGTGCGATCGCGACAACCATCGGTCAATACCGACGTTTATATATGTTGTGTGTGTATATATATACAAATTTGTGTGTGTAGTAGTCGTACTTAACAGTCCACGTTTAGTGTTATGGTTCGCGCGGTGATTTCATAGTAGCTCAACGGCTGTTGCATTCCTCCGCCATGACTTTTCACGTTCGTCTACATTGTGACACTTACGACGGCCTATCATGTTTCCGACGAGAAACATTGACTGAACAATAAACCATTTTTTTAGGTTAGTTCAATCTTTTGAAATTATTATTATTATTTTTTTTCATTTTCACGCATATAACCACCAGGATCGAGTTTGAGGCGGTTTTTTCTTCTTTCAATCGCATAACTAGCGTGAAAAAACATTCGAGACGACAAGCATCATAACCTAGAATATTCGAACGATTGCGTGTCACGTGCTGTGGGAAAAATGAGATTTTCTTCGCAACGCATTGATTATTGCCGAACGATTTAGCGCTCGATCGTTTCTTGCCACACACCCGCGTTGTTTGACGTCAATACGGTTCAAATCGATCGAGCCGTTTGAAAGTAATCGCGAAACGCGTTTTCGAGGTGGGGGCGGACGGTGCGAAAGAGCGTCATTTGTCTCGATACAAGAGGCGCCAAGACGCGACCGTGGCCGTTGATTGAAGTATCGATGAATCGCGTGCCATCATCTTCGCCGTGGTTGTAGCTCGGAGATCTCTGCGTGATACCGACTGACCTTGGACAGGCATATCAACGAAAATCCTAGTTGCCGATATTTTTTGTTCGTCGAGACGACGAGCAAAGAGAGTCAATATCTTCGTCTTTATTGCGATCACATGAATCGGCTTGTTTTTCATCGTACCCTTATCTCACGTTGTGTCACAATGCACTCTAATCGTTCCACCTGTTTCCATTTTTCTCAAAAACGTATATATATATTAAACTCTCGAAGTTTCGCTACGAGAGTGAGAAAAAAAAAGTCGGAGATGTCTACCATCACCTTAAATCAAAGCACCTGAATATTTATATAAAGATCGGTGTTTGCGTCGTACTCGATTGTGATTGGGATGGTAGCTACTAGACTTTCCACAGCTTGACACCGAACAGCCTGACTCCGCTCAACGCGGCTCCTGAACAGCCTGACTTCGCTACATCTCAGATAATTCGAGCGTGACGTCATAGCTTCAGATGACGGTTAAGATGTAGCGAAGTCAGGCTGTTCAGGAGCCGCGTTGAGCGGAGTCAGGCTGTTCGGCGTCAAGCTGTGGAAAGTCTAGTAGCTACCATCCTGTGAGCGAGACGGTGGGCCACGCGTGGTTGTGTCGGGATGGTAGCTACTAGACTTTCCACAGCTTGACGCCGAACAGCCTGACTCCGCTCAACGCGGCTCCTGAACAGCCTGACTTCGCTACATCTTAACCGTCATCTGAAGCTATGACGTCACGCTCGAATTATCTGAGATGTAGCGAAGTCAGGCTGTTCAGGAGCCGCGTTGAGCGGAGTCAGGCTGTTCGGTGTCAAGCTGTGGAAAGTCTAGTAGCTACCATCCCATCTCGATTGGACTGGCTGGAGCTTCTCAAAATTCATATCTTAAGCGAATTTTTCAAAAACCGAAACAATTTCATTCACAATAATATCCACATTTGCCAAAAATACACATCAAAATCATTTCTATTTGATTCTTAATAATTTATTTATTTCATTTTTTTAAATTCAGATGAATCAAATGTTTATTCCATCGAATCAAAGTGTATTTGTACAAACGATGAGTAATCTTGTTTATATATTTTTTTGGTTCTTTTTTTAAATCTTTTTTTCTTGCGTGCCTTGATCAATCAGATAATTTTTTCACGACGACTCGTATAGTTAGCAAGAGTGAGATGAAAGAAAGACTAATGAAAAAGAGGTTTTCTTTATCACTCGTCTCACTTGCGGAACTTGGCCGACGTATACGCGGTGAGAGGCTCTCGCGCCAAATCTCTATAAATACATGTACGACGGGTGATGCTGGTCGACGTTGCGCCGTCTGGAAGCTGCGAAGAAGGGAAAGAGGGAGAAAGAGAGCGAGCGAATGAAAGAGAGAGAAAGAGAGCGAGCGAGGGAGAGAGAAAGAGAGAAAAAGAGCGAGGGAAAGAGAGAGACTGACATGAATCGAGAGAGAGAGATGCCGCAGTGAGGAACGATAAAGGGTGCGAGAAGGAAGGAGAACGGAAGAGTAAAGTACACCGAGAATCGGAGGAGCAGGGGCGGGTTTAGCCAAGAGGTGGAGAAGCGTGAGGACCCTCTCGTATGTAACCCACACACACCCACACACGCGCGTGCGAAAGACCGTGGTACTCGTGGGAGAGTTTTATTATTTTTTTCTTTATTTACAAAAAAAAAAAAATGTTTTACCTTCAACGTGTGATTGAAAGAGCGCGGAGTAGATTGAAAAGAATGAACGAGGGGGTTGGGGTCTTTACCCGCTCATGTTGGGTTTACAATGATTGTCTGGATTATTGTGCTTCGTCCCAACTATTTCGTGCATCATCGTCAAAAGAAGAATTTGAAAAGACGACGAGGAGAATAAAATTGAAGATGAAGGGAAAAATAAAGTTCTCTGATGAGGGGTTATAGAGATGTTTGCAGGAAGATAAAGGGATTTTCATGATTTTTTTAAAAACCGTGTTAACATAACTTTATTAGAATGCACTTTACAGTGTCAATTATAACGTATATTGAGGTACTCAGATGAATATTTTCATGAATAAAATTTCAACTTTGAGGGAACTATTGCCGTTGATCCAAAACACCTTTTTTAAAGATCACTTGCGGTGAGCATGATATCTCTGGAACGGCTCATCTGAAGGGAAAAAAAACCAACAAGATTTCGTTAGTATAATATTAAAACAGTTCGTGAGCGGAGGGTTCAGCGAAATTTTGATTTTTAAAATAATGTAGTCGATTTTTCCAAAAAGATCCATTTCTGAGATTTAGGAAAATTAGGAAAAATCTACATTATTCGAAAAATCAAAATATCTGAAGATAGAAGGGGGGAACGAGGAATGGAGGGAAAGAGGGAGGGATATAAATGGTTTGCAGTGATCATAAGATGTTCATCAATAAATCTTCGGCAGCCAGACTGTTGCAAATGCAACGCAAATCAATGTAATATTCGAATAAGATATAAACGCATCTATTGGTTGCAGAAATACTAAATAATAACGACTTGAAAGGAATATTAAAATAATAATAATAATAATAATAATAATAGTAATAATAATGCAATCATCTGTCACAATATTCAAACATTGAGCGTTAGTCAGACGCAAACTCGAGCAGTTCGTGAAAATTATAAATATAAAGAAGACAAAAAAATTGCAATCGCTTATCACATATTTATGAAACATTGGAAGGTCATTCAGCCTCGATGCGGCTCCCGTGCTAAGCGCATGCGCGAAAACTTCGAAATACGGACGACAAACTCGCCGAGGCCGAGTAGAACCAAGTGCGAAATAAGCGCATGCGCGAAAAATTATAATGATAAATGAGAAAAAAATAATGCGATCGCTTACCACGTATTTATCGATTGATAGTCATTTCGATCCCGTGGTAAGCGCATGCGCGAAAATTTAAAAATATGGACGACGCACTCGCCGAGACTGTGATCAGAAGGAGGGGGGGGGGGGGGGTAAGACAGCCTCCCAATGGGACGATCTCGGTCCCATGGGGAAGCGATTGTCATCGTCGATAACCGTGTGAAGAGCTCGGCTCGACTCGTGGGCGCGACAACGATGACGCGCGACGACTCATTCTCATATTGACCTAATCGAACGGCGGCGCGCAAGCGTCACGAAAACTCGGCAATCTCGCTCTTCTTCCCCTTCCCCCCTCCACTCCTTCCCTCCGAACGTCTTCATCTTTGTCCACTTTTATTTCTTACCGCACAAACAATTCAACGGAGTTACGGTGTCGTGAGTCAATTATCGTACGAGAAACTCGATGGCTCATCTTCTCCGGTCTAACGAAGAGGGTTTTTTCGTCTTCATTGTTTTCTCACTTCTTAAAAAACCAAAAAGAAACATTTTTGGAAAATCTCGAGTGTGTCACTTCGATGAGTTTCTTTTCCCCAAATTTCCGTCGAGAATAGTTTTTTTGAACCAATCACGTCGACCCCATCGATTCACATTTATTTACTTATGTACTTATTTATTTATTCGTTTATGTTAACTAAACTAGAATATACATCGAGTCGCTCGAATCTGTTTATCATTTATTTATTTTGCAACCCTATTCTTGAAAGGCTTTGTTTTCTTTCTCACTTCATTCCTGAAGAGGGCGGCCGAAGAGAGGGTCAGATCGACCCTGCCTTTTCAAAATTTCTATATCACAGTAAATATAGTTTTGAAAATTCTGAAGAAAAATGGCATGACGATACATAAACTTCGTGATCAAATTATGAAATAATGATATTCATGAATTAATATTTACTAATAATTCAACAATCTCGTGTAGAAAAAAATTCTTAAAAAAAAAAACAATTTCCTAAATTGCAAAAGAACAAGAAAATTTAAAGAACCAAAGTTTTGATTCAAGCTTAAGACGTCGAGATCTCCATTACCTTTTAAGCAGAAAAATATTGTCGCATAATTTTTTTTTTCGTAATGGCTAACGATTGAAATTTTTGGCCCGGATTGAGTCGACTCCTCTTTTTCAGAAATCGGGTTGAGAAAAAAAAAATTCACTAGCTTTGAGAATGAAATGGAAAAAAAAATGGTATTTATAGCTCGTGGAGAATCGCTCTCGTAGTATCCGTAGCTATGAATTACCGCTTCCTTCCGGTCTCCTCGATCTTGGCGCCGTTTGCGTACACGTTCCAACAGAATCGAGGCCGCGCGCCATATATGTTGTTAGCTTCTCGAAATGAAAATATATATATATATATATCTACATTCATGTAAGATGCCTTGAGAGTGGGCGGCTCGTGCAAACGCATAAATTTCATCATTGTTAACCCGATTTATCGTTAAATAAAAAAATTCTGCTTGAAAATATGTTGTAATAAAGATCATGATAAAGACAAGATAAGTCGATTCGTCGATTTATCGACCCGTGTAACGGCAGCAGAGCACATTCGGAAAAATGACTATCACTATATACAGAATTAATGTGCTTTTTATGTGTTAATTTTGTGCCAAGTCGAAAATTTTTGGGTTCTTCTGGTTTTTGCAAAAATCGATTTTCAAAAATGCTCTGCTAGCGTTATATAACGCTAGCAGAGCACTCGCGAATAACAACGCAATCGTGGAATCTATACACATGAGAATTATGTGCTTTTTATGTGCTCTCGGAATTTCGAAGGTTCAACCCCGTATCTTAATTATTTTCCGAGATATCACCCTTAGAAGACCCGAGCCGCCACCCTTACAGACGGATTTTCGACATTCCATTAAAATCGCTGATTTTATCGAGCTAGAATTTTGTGCTTCTTATGTGCTCTTGAAATTTTCAAAGCTCAACCCCGTATCTTGATGATTTTTCGAGATATCACCCCTAAAACACCCGAGTCGCCACCCTTACAGACGGATTTTCGACATTTCATTAAAATCACTGATTTTATCGAGCTAGAATTTTGTGCTTCTTATGTGCTCTCGGAATTTCGAAGGTTCAACCTCGTATCTTAATTATTTTCCGAGTTATCACTCTTAGAAGACCCGAGCCGCCACCCTCACAGATGGATTTTCGACATTTCATTGAAATCGCTGATTTTATCGTGCTCGAATTTTGTGCTTTTTATGTGCTTTCGGAATTACGAAGGTTCAACCCCGTATCTTAATTATTTTCCGAGATATCACTCTTAGAAGACCCGAGCCGCCACCCTCACTGATGGATTTTTGACATTCCATTGAAATCGCTGATTTTATCGTGCTCGAATTTTGTGCTTTTTATGTGCTTTCGGAATTACGAAGGTTCGAACCCGTATCTTAATTATTTTCCGAGATATCACCCTTAGACGACCCGAGCCGCCACCTTCACAGATGGATTTTCGACGTTTCATTAAAATCGCTGATTTTATCGAGCTAGAATTTTGTGCTTTTTATGTGCTCTTGAAATTTTCAAAGCTCAACCTCGTATCTTAATTATTTTTCGAGATATCACTCTTAGAAGACCCGAGCCGCCACCCTCACAGATGGATTTTCGACGTTTCATTAAACTCGCTGATTTTATCGAGCTAGAATTTTGTACTCCTTATGCGCTCTCGGAATTTCGAAGGTTCAACCTCGTATCTCAATTATTTTCCGAGATATCACCCTTAGAAGACCCGAGCCGCCACCTTCACAGATGGATTTTCGACGTTTCATTAAAATCGCTGATTTTATCGAGCTAGAATTTTGTGCTTTTTATGTGCTTTTGTAATTTTCGAAGCTCAGCCCCGCATCTTAATTATTTTTCGAGATATCACCCCTAAAACACACGAGCCGCCACCTTCACGGATGGATTTTCGACTTTTCATTAAAATCGCTGATTTTATCGTGCTCGAATTTTGTGCTCTTTATGTGCTTTCGGAATTACGAAGGTTCAACCCCGTATCTATATTATTTCCCGAGATATCACCCCTAAAAGACCCAAGCCGCCACCCTTACAGACGGGATTTCGACATTTCATTAAAATCGCTGATTTTATCGAGCTAGAATTTTGTACTTTTTATGTGCTCTTGAAATTTTCAAAGCTCAACTCCGTATCTTAATTATTTTTCGAGATATCACCCCTAGAAGACCCGAGCCGCCACCCTCACAGATGGATTTTTGACATTTCATTGAAATCGCTGATTTTATCGTGCTCGAATTTTGTGCTTTTTATGTGCTTTCGGAATTACGAAGGTTCAACCCCGTATCTATATTATTTCCCGAGATATCACCCCTAAAACATCCGAGCCGCCACCCTTACAGACGGATTTTCGACATTTCATTAAAATTGCTGATTTTATCGAGCTTGAATTTTGTGCTTTTTATGTGCTCTCGGAATTTCGAAGGTTCAACCTCGTATCTTAATTATTTTCCGAGATATCACCCCTCGAAGGCCCGGGCCGCCACCCCCACAGACGTTATTTCGACATTCCATTAAAATCAATTGAAATTTTGTCGAATCATTTAATTATGTTGAAAAGAGTAGGGAACATTTTATCGAAATGTTTGGATCACATTTTATTTTTTGAGTTTTTCGTAATTTCGAAATTTTTTAAACACCGTTATGTCTTTAAAGCATACGATTTTTTCACTGGTAGTGGTCCCTGCCCGGAACCGGGGACCCGGGGATCATTTTTCAGCGAAAGTCAATTTGCAATGTCAATTTGTTATTAAAATTGAACAGTTATATTTATTGTAAGCTTAATAGACATAAATTTGGGGGAGAAAAATTTAAAAAAGCATAGGCTCGAACCCGCGTTCGCAGGGATCGGAAAAGTGTTACCGTGCCTCTCACCACTGGGCCACGCTCCTCATACGAACGATTAGATTTTCGTAGAGACGACATGAAAAACCCGGGTTTATTTCAATTTTCAAAAATTCATAACTTGAAAACACTTGAGGGTTCACTCAAAAGCGGATACTACGGTGTTCCGGGGAGGGACCACTACTACCTGTAGAAAAATCCCCTCGAAAAAGTCGGTCCCGGCTTTGGCGTCCGCCCCTTGTGAGACAAAAAAGTTCCAGTTTCACATAAGCTTTGTTAAGCATTTTTTTTTTATTTTTCAAGCTGACAAAATTACGGTTTTTATCAAAAATATACGGAAATTTGTTTTTCGGTCGGTATGCCAGTTTCGATTTAATTCGAAAAATCTGCAGATAATACCCTTAACTGTGTAGAGTAGACACGTATTTTTTTTTTAGACGGCTCAATCCGTTGTTCCAAAGCTATGCTTTGTTTAATTATTATGTTTTTTTTTACAGAAATCAATTATTATGGAAAATCATAGTCTCGGTTATCGATGTTTATTACCTCAAAAATTCATGAAAAAATTGGGATTATAAATTTTAATAACAATAGAATTTTTCTGAAAAAAAAAACAAAATCATAATAATCAAACAAAGCATAGTTTTCGAACAACTCATCGAGCAGTTTACAAAAAATACTTGTCTATTGTACACTCTTCAGATTATTTTCTGGAATTTTTTAAGGTATACCGAAACTACCGTACAGACCGAAAAAAATTAATTTCGTTTGCTATCAAAAATATTTTTGATAGCAATGGTAATATCAAAAATGTTTTTGATAGCAATGGTAATTTTTTAAACGCAAACAAATAAAAAAAATGTTTTCACAAAGTTTATGTAAAACTGCAACTTTTTTGCCTGAAACATTGCAACACATTGTCGTAGATGAATCGAAACTGCCGCACCGACCGAAAAAAATTTTTTTCGTATATTTTTGATAGAAATGGTCATTTTTTAAACTCAAACAATTTTTTAAAAAATGTTTCCACAAAGTTTATGTAACACTGCAACTTTTTTGCATATGATGGTACGAACTGTGAAGGTGGCTGAGGTCTTCTAGGGGTGATATCTCGAAAAATAATTAAGATACGGGGTTGAACCCTCGAAATTCCGAGAGCACATAAGAAGCACAAAATTCTAGCTCGATAAAATCAGTGAGTTTAATGAAATGTCGAAAATCCATCTGTGAGGGTGGCGGCTCGGGTCTTCTAAGAGTGATATCTCGGAAAATAATTAAGATACGGGGTTGAGCTTTGAAAATTTCAAAAGCACATAAAAAGCACAAAATTCTAGCTCGATAAAATCAGTGATTTTAATGAAACGTCGAAAATCCATCTGTGAGGGTGGCGGCTCGGGTCTTCTAGGGGTGATATCTGGAAAAATAATTAAGATACGGGGTTGAGCTTTGAAAATTTCAAGAGCACATAAAAAGCACAAAATTCTAGCTCGATAAAATCAGCGATTTTAATGGAATGTCGAAAATCCGTCTGTAAGGGTGGCGGCTCGGGTCTTCTAAGGGTGATATCTCGGAAAATAATTAAGATACGGGGTTGAACCTTCGAAATTCCGAGAGCACATAAAAAGCACATAATTCTCATGTGTATAGATTCCACGATTGCGTTGTTATTCGCGAGTGCTCTGCTAGCGTTATATAACGCTAGCAGAGCATTTTTGAAAATCGATTTTTGCAAAAACCAGAAGAACCCAAAAATTTTCGACTTGGCACAAAATTAACACATAAAAAGCACATTAATTCTGTATATAGTGATAGTCATTTTTCCGAATGTGCTCTGCTGCCGTTACACGGGTGATTTATCGTGAGTTTGAATCAGGAGGATGTTAATTTAGAAAATAAAAATTATATTCGAAATATTTTATCAAAAATAATTCTCTGTTCAGTTTTAGCAGTTGAAAATATTATTATTATTGTCACCATTCTGTTATAATTATAAACAATTCACACGAATTATTGTTTAACAGTGCATTATAATATAATAGTAAAAACGGCCAAAACAAATGAGAATGAATGTACAATAAGTGCTATGCTTATTTCACCGAGAAAAGTATTTCAAACATGATTTGCATTTGTGAAAAAATGCCGATCGTGTGTTGGGTCAGAGAGAAGAAAAGTGCGGCGTCGAGCCCGGATAAGTGTACGCGGCAAGCGCAAGCAAAAGGAGTTTCATTCGGTCACGGCTAGTGATTGCATCGGTGGAAACCGTCGGATAAGATTGCGGGCGCCTGGGCGTCGTCGGTGTGTGTGTGTGTGTGTGTCCGCTCCACACATCAATAACCCCCGTGTTCCACGGAAAAAAAATCTTGGCAACGTAGAGCAATGGTGGCCGAGGCGACAGTCCCGCGGTGACGTTAAGGGGTTATATCTACTCGTTTGCGGAAAAATTGAGAAATTTTCATGATTATCTTCAGGCCATGTTAACATAATTTTATTCGAATACACTATATAGGATCAATAACAACATATATTGAAGTACTTGTATAAATTTTTTGCATGAAAAAAAAAATTTCGGGGGAACTAGTGTCATTGTTCCAAATTACCTTTTTATTTCAAAGATCACTTGATATTTCTGGAACTGCTCATCCGAAATAAATAAAAACAACCAACAAGATTTTGTTAGTATTATACTAAACGCAGTTCGTGATCAAAGGGTTGAACGAAATTTCTATTTTAAAAATAATGTAATTTTTTTTACATTTTTTTTTTCAATCTCGAAAATCGAACTTTTTGGAAATATCTTCATTATTTTAAAAATTAAAATTTTGCTAAACCCTTCGTTCACGAAGTCCATTTGATTTTATTGTTACCAGAATTTCTCTTTCTGAGAAAGAGAAAAAAAGAAGATTATTTTCATTTACATATTTACATTGTTTCTGGTTTTTTTCTTTTTCTTCTCTCAACCATTCACATCATAGAAACTCGAGACACAACGACCATAATCGTAACAGAATTTAACACTCACGCTCGAAGTGAGTGAACCCAAAGTTTCACGCGATCGTAACACGCCTCTGCTTTTATTCTTCAATCGTTCTTTTTTTCTCTCTCTCTCTCTTTTATTTCCTTCCTCATTATTATTGTTATTATATTCTCAACGAAAAAAATTACACGAATGCGGTTATAACGCGAGTCGTTGTTCGTGTTCTGGGTGTTACGTAAAGGATCGTTGCGCGTTCGTTAGAGCGTACGAGTTCCGTGGCAGCAACAGCAGCAGCAGCTTGAGGCTACAGATTGTCCGTGGACGGAGCCAGCCTGCTTGCTCACTCGGTCCACAGTCCACTAAAAAGGCCGAAATTAAAGACTTTTCACGGTTTCACAAGTTTTTTAAACCGAACTTAGATCACCGGCCCCTGAAAGAAGCCCCAATGAAATTTTCGTCCTCAACCTCCGAGAACCCTGAAAAAAAGAGGTTGAAAATTTTACAACTGCCATATCTCGAAAACTACGATCTCCATGAAAAAATGTTTCAAACAAAAATTGTTCGCAATAAAAAAATACACAAAAATGTATATCAAGTCCAACCCCGTATTTTTGAAAGTAAGAGCGCAGGAACGATGTGAAATTATTCGAGGTTCGCGGGCAAATATTTCCACTTCGAAAATGTTGCGCGCGCAGCATTTTACGTTGGTTCGTCACTTTCGTGTGTGTGTTTCGAACAAACGAATACGTGACGAGCTCACGAGGCTGGTGGACAGTCGACTCGTCGACGACAACGAAGATACAAAAATTAGTGGCAAAGAGAATGACGGAGCATAGCGAGGCGACGAGGGAGGGAGGAAGATGAGAAATAGAAAAAAAAAAAAACAAGAGTGTGGAAGGTTCTGCGAGAGAGCAACGGGCCCACGCGTCCTCTCGTTCCTCCACGCAATCGTTTCTTATCTCACTCGCTGCATCCTCCAACGATATCCGCCTGACCAGTTAGCAAAGCCGTATGTGGTCACTGCACCGCTCGAACCTCGCCATACGTTATCGGTCCTCACCAGTTCCTGTCGTCGTTCGAAATTACAAATTACTGACTCTCAATTTTTCCATTACTTTTTTTTCTTCGGCTTTTTCTTCTCGATTATACATTTTTTCGATTTTTTAGGGTTTCTCCGAATAAAAAGAAAAAGCTGTAAGTTGAAACTTGCAATTTGCCTCTTCTGAATCGTGAATAGTGAAGGAAGATTATTATTATTATTATTATTATTATTATTATTATTATTATTATTATTATTATTATTATTTTTGTTGATAATCTTCTAAAAATGTATTTTGCTATAACTTGGTTAAATCTTCAAGAAATATTATACGTGAAATTTTCGTTTGTTCACAAAAAAGTGCAGACGGATAAGTTAATGTTAGTTTTCAAAAAAACAACAACAATAATAAAAATGTTGTTTGTATCTTTGCGTCGTGGATTTTTGTCCATTAATTTTCAGATTTTATTTTCATGTCCCTATGTGTGACGTGTGATTAGAATTATAGATACAAATAAATTTGAGAGAGGATTGTTATTTTTTTCTAGTTCGTTTATTTTCTCGACTTTTTTTTTGTGGTCCTTGAGCGAATTGGGTTTTTTTAAAAATGTTTCATAAATATTTATTTTCTTTCTTTCTCTCTGTTTTGTTTCTAGTTTACGTCTACGTCTCTCGTTCCCGATTTTTGTTTACGTTTTCTTTCTTCGTCTCTTTTAAAAATGAGGGGAAAAAAATGTAGTGATAACGATAATCAGAGGCTCGCGGGTATCAGCTGCGACTCGAGGCTCGTTTTTTATTTTCTCAGACTCGACGATGACGAATCGTTGACGTACGATATGTGTGTATATATATATGTTATGTATATATATAGAACACACGATACGCACACTCGCGGAAACCCACGAATGGAGAAACAGTGATTCACGTGAGCGGTTCTTTAACGAATTTAGGATCTCGGATGAATCACGGGTCGGGAGCTTACAATATATATATATATACCGGACTCGAGAGAACCCACTCTCGTGATCCAGATACGCATCTATTCTCAACTGCCTTGGAAATCAATAGTCGCTAGGTCGCCCACTTTATATATAGGTACTTGATTGGACACTTGTTTGTTGGCTTTCCCGGTTTTTTAATTCGTTTATCTATTTATTTATTATTATTTTTTTTCAAATGTAGTTTTAAAAATTTATTCTATTGAACTCAATGTCAAGTCTTCAATCTCAGTTAGCAATTGTTGGTTACGATGTTCGATAAAAACAACCTTCTCGTCTAATCGAACAGATTAGTAGGTTTATCAACGATTTTTGTTGTTCTTAAACGTTGCATCATTGTTATCATTTGTGCGGTACTGGACATTATTATTGTTATTGTTGTTATTACTATTATCATCATCATTTCTATCACAGTTTCACAGAGACAAATACATTGTGAAAATCATTAGAAAATTGTAATAGAAACTATAATACGAATTATTTTTAATTAAAAATAAACAAATTGAGGTTTTTAACATTTTTTTTCAAATATTTGTTGATTCAACGAGAACCCAATTTGATTTCCACGTATATTATGTAAAATTTTCTCAGCTTTTCGAAAAAAAAATATTTTCAAAATTTTCAAACAAATACGCATTTTTGTATTTCTAATGCGCTTTTCAGTAATTTTTTTACGGCCCATAAATGTTTTGGTATTTCTTTTTCTGAAAGCTGAGCTTTTTTTACATAGAAAATGTAGGATTACAGATTTTTTTATCTTAACACGTTGAGAAATTAATGGAGTGATAACACATGGAAAATTCACAAATTGGCTCATATAATTACAGTAAAAATAACCAGAGAAAAAAAATCTAAAAAAATTTAAGAGTTCATTTATCGATAGCGACTTTCATTTGTGAAAGTTACAAAAAAAAAATCGCTGATAGCAAAGACCAAACTCGGTGCTCGAATTGGTGGAATGGTTCATATATATCCATACATTTTTTTCTGATTTGGAAATTAATAAAGATAGACGATAATGCAGAATATAGTGCACCAGACATTGAAAGAGCTACACCGGCCCCAGCTGTTCGTCGAACGCCCGGTACAATTCCCAACCCAACCAACCGCGTCAAAACTAACCGTCACCGTCACTAACCCGTACGTTCACCCCAAATTACGTTATCTTGCCGCTACCACGAAGTTTTTTTTTCATATTCACCGCAAATTCGTTCGTCGTTCGCCACGAAAATATTCAACGTTGCTTCGCGAAGGTATGAGGAGTTGAAACCTAGTGCAGATGCAAGTGAAGATGCACATAGTGGTCAGTGGCACAAGAGCGTCGTCAGTGCCACTCAAAGCTCTGGCGTCCGAGAAATGAAAAAACTACGGTATAGAACTTGGGGAAGGTGGTTCTAAGATGCGTTACGACTTTCACGCCAGTATCGAACGAAGAATGGATATCACAAGAAGACAACGACCCGAAACACCGCAGCCTTCTGTGGACCTAGTGGAAAACTGAAAATTACATCATCGTCTTGGACTGGCCCGCACAATCCCCAGACATGAATCCAATGGAGAATGTGTGGTCCGCAATGAAACATAAACTCCAAGGAAAACGTGTGTTCACCCCGAGCAGCAGCTAACCCAACAGATTCTCGCAGTATCCGAAAATGTTTACCCGCTCATGCCGAAAGTCCGGTGGAAAGTATCCCCCCCTTCGATGCTGCCAAGCTCCAATCGGCAATGATGGAGATTGGACGTCGTACTCAGTGAAACGCATCTTAGTTCAAGCACTTTACTTTGAACCTACGCGTGTGTGATTTTCACAAATATTTTTATTTTTTATTTTGAGAGATACGCAGACGACGGTCTTGTGCCACTGACTGTAGTTTCTCGAGACCCCGAGGGTTTTCCATCTCGACTCGAACACGGCTCGTGCGCGCTTCTCTTGACCGTGTCACTGTCCTCATTATCGTTCCATGACGCGAAGGGACGAAACGTCGACAATGTTACATCTCTTACCCGTCCACAAGCCTATTAGTCGCTTTCTCTTTCCCATCGTGTGTCTCACGTCTTCGCTTGAACATTCTTCTTGAATTTTTTTTTTTCCATTTTTTTTTTATTTTTCTTTCTTTCATGTTGTGGACGCGGGCTAGACGATACTTGACTAGTCAAGGGGAACGACCAGCGGCGCGGGGGGGGGGGAGGCACGTCGTTACCACGCGCAATTAGTCATGACACCTCCTCGGACTTGCTCGCCACAAATGAGAATACTTCCCGGATGACAATTCGTCGGCTGGAAAAGAAAATTTAAAAAAATGAATAAACAAAATAAACAGAAAGGCAAAATGAAAATACAAAACAAATGAATCAATCAATGCAAAATGAAATAAATGAATTAATGGAACTAACGGAAATAAACAATAAAGCCGGAAAGAAAACAAAAATCAATAAAAAATTGAATTAGTGGATGGAATAAACACAATGAAAAAAAAAGAAAAAAAAATTGCAAAAAAAAGGTAAATTAATGAAAATTCAAATAAACCTATGAATCAGGGCAGAGATGAAAAATGGAAGTGGATAATAAATCAATGAAAACAATAAAAATAAATGAAAGAAGATAAAAAATAAAATAAAAAATTAACGGAGGAATGAATGAAAGAAACGAAAAAATAGAATAAGAGATGAGAATAAGAAAAACGTAAAAATCGATGGACCCACGTTTTTGACCTCGGGGCTCGCCCGGTGAAATTCCGAGATACGGTTGGGTCGAAAACGTCGTGTGGAATTGGTGGGTCTCGAACGGGTTGCCGCACGTGCGGTTTTCGCGACTCGAGAATGAAAATTGAAGGAAATAAAAAAATTTGAAAAAAAAAAAACGAAAAAAAAAATCGACGGCGCCGTTCCGAGTCGGGGAGACCAGATACGAGCATGCCGAAGGCACGCGCCCGAGTGAGAGAGCGAGAGAGAGCAGCGTCGACTGTGTATATAAAACCGGGCAACTTTCGCTACTCGTGAACCCCAACGTTTCGGTGTGGCGTGTAATAGTATTCCGAGCTCTAATACTCCTCCGCGTTCACGAACGGCTGCAGATGCGTCTTCGTGTACCGCGCACAAGGCGTGGCAGCCAAGGGCACGGCCGACGACATTTTTCACATCTCTTTCGGGGTATTTATTTATTTATTTTTATTTTTTTTTTCGTTTTGTTTTTCTTTCCTCATAGAGGAAGCCATTTGACGGTGGAAATTGTTTTTTTCTTGATTATTTTTCGAGATCTTCATGTCACCATGTTCAGAATGTGGCAGAACGTCGAAAAAACAACATTTTGAGAAAATGTCCGGATGTTTGAGTCTATGTGATGGTATCTTAAAATTGAAACGTGTATAACTCGAGAACGGTTTGAGCCACAGCTCCCAAAATTTTCAGGCATGTGCAGCTCTGTTATCCCTTCATTGACTGTAATTTTCGTCGTGATTCGACCTGCGGCTCAGATTTTACGACGTTTTCAAATTTTCAAAAAAAAAAGGGGGGGGGGCTTTACACTATAGCAATCGCAAATTTTGAGATATTCGTCTAAATAGTTATTCTTCTAATGTTTTATCTTTTATTCGAACATCGAATTCACCGAATTTACCAATCGTTTTTTTATTTCTTTATTTTTCGGACATTCGATGAATTGCGTAATCGCATGAAAAGTGACGCATCGAATAAAATTCCACGTGATTGTATCCCGAAACGAGATACCAAAATCCCGGTGATTTTGTTGTCGCCGTAGATAAGACAATCCGCCTCGAATCTCGATAATGATTTTTTTTTTCTTTTTTTTTCGTCTGTTTTTCTTGCGATTTACAAAGTTTTCGATACGAAAGCTCACACGAGCCATCAATTTTCATCACACGTGAATGTTTGTTCGATATAATAACGTGACTCACACACATGCATAAAGGGGACACACAGGCGCCCGTATATGACACGCCATACATCATTATCAAGACTCCCGAAGTCACTCGACCGGTGCTTGAACGTCCAACCGACGTTTTTCAATATTTAAAGAACGTCATTACGTAAGCCAGTACGCAAAATATTATTTTTTCGTTCATACATAAGATGTTAAAATAAATAAATAAATAAATAAATAAATAAATAAATAAATAAATAAATAAAGCGAATTTTCAGGATAATTTTTCAGCCATGTTAACACAATTTTATTACAATATACTATACAGTATCAATTACAAGATCCATATTAGGGGGTACTTTATAAATTTGAAATTTGATTTTCAAAATAATGCCCATTTTTCCGAAAATTACGATCTTTGAGATTTGAAAAAATCCTGAAAAATCTACATGTACAATATATTTAGAATTACAGATTTCTATGTTTCTATAATGCGAATCATGATCGATTAGTTGACAGACAGTCGGTAGATATGTTCCAGAAGAAACACTATAGAACTATAATACAAAATCTGTAATTCTACATTAATAATCCAAATAAAATAATAGATTTTACACCGAAATTCAAATACACGTAAAGAAATATGAACATGTATGTATAGAAAAAAATAGACACGTTAACGTGTTCTCCGTCGAACTTTTACCCACGTCGCTGCATTGTTTTGCGAGGGTTTAACGAGTATTAAGAGCATCGAGCGTGTGCCGGCTCGTTGGAGGCCCTTCAGCGATGTGTACCCACTCGTCGTTTCGGACGTTGCGGATTTCTCGTTAGTGCCACGTGGAGTCGTCGTCTCTTCTCTCCTCGACCCCCCTCCCACCCTTACTTCTGCTGAGTGTCGTGTCTCGTCGTTTCCACAACCGATTCCGTATTCGTTTTCTCGGCCAAACGCAGCAGGTAGATGAATCACACGGATATCACACACACAAATGAAAGCCCTCCAGAGGCACTGGTACCCCCAAGACACGACGTCGTACGACACGGAATCGAATTCAGTCACGAATCCCGAGTGGTTATCGTAGACAGAAATAGTTGAAACGACTGTGTGTGACGTCGACGTCCTCGTCGACGACGCCCTTTGCCATGTCCACCGCTATGTACTATGTGCACGCATATATGTATAGATATATACATACTATGTATCAAGAGCGAGTGAGAAAGGGAAAGAAAGAGAAAGAAAGAGACAGACATGTGGAGGATCGATAGGATGAAGAGGGTTGGAACGCACCCCCTCCCCCCTCCGGCCCCTTCTTCCCCGCCCCGAACTCGATTACGTGACTCATAATGCACACTTGTTCGAGTCGCACCCACCCACGCTCGTGTGCCTCGCGCACCCCCCCCCCGCCGCTCCTTCGAACGTTGCATTTCGTTTTCTTTACTGAACAAATCTTTTTATTTTATTTATTTTATTTATTTTATTTATTTTATTTATTTTATTTATTTTATTTATTTTATTTATTTTATTTATTTTATTTATTTTAATAAAAAATCAAATTTTCAAATATTTTTTTCACGATTTAATTAAAAAAGTAAAATCGTTGATTGTACGTTGTTTCATCGACCCTCGATGGGTCAGGTTTGGACAAAGTATAATTAATACAAAAAATTATTTCCAAAAAAAAAACAGGTAAAAAAATATCTGGTACCCAATAAAATCGGGATCTAATGTGGGACTCTCGCGAACTCGAACCAAGAGCTGAGTACAGAAGTTTTGAGAATGTAGCTGAAAAAAATTAGATCGCACTTAGCCAAAGTTCCATACAAAATACAAAAATTATTATTATTATTATTATTATTTTCGAAATGATAAATCCGTGAGATCGCGTGTAAATATTTTTCAGATTTTCAAGTGGACTTCGTGGGTTTCGAAAATATTGACCGGGGGGAGGGGGGTGGACCGCATGGAGCGCGACTAATCTGCTACCTGCAACCCGCATTTATCGTTACCCATATACCGGTGAAGAGGAATCGGCGAGATGCGTTAGAGACGCTCGTACAAGCACACAGGCTCGACGCGGTGATTCCATTGTGTTTCTTGTTTCTTTTTTTCTTTGGTCGGGGGCAGGGGGAGACACGAAGAAGAGCCATGGTGAAAAGGCCTGTGGCAGCCGACCCGGTTAGACCGGCCGGGACAAGTGCATAGGACGCTCTACCGCGTGACACGAACCCCGATGGTGAGCTTGATGCACTCGTTGAGCGGCGCGGGAAACACACCGTGGGCGCGCGCGCGCGCGCCGTCGTCCGTAGTGCCGAGAGGATACGAACTAACGTACACGAACGAGGTTCGGTGACTCACCTCGGTTGCCCGCCGGGGTTGCGCCTCGGGCATGGGCAATGCCGCGATGACGCGTTTACCTCCTATCGACCTTTCGGCACAGCGGCATAAGGTCGAACGGAAATGTAGGAAAATTCGCGCGATTGGCCGGGCGGCGGAGAGCCCCTGGTGTCCCGATCCCCCTCGTGTATATGTATATATATATTAATATCGTGTGTGGGACTATATTTATACATATATATAAAATATAAAATCGTTCAAACCAGGCCTACCATTTTTCTTTCAATGCCGATAATTTGGTTCTCTTGCAATTTATTATCAAACATGAACTTCAATTTGTTTTTCAAATTTATTTTGACGTCATTTTATTCAGAAGGGATTTTCATTCACTCGATATGTGAGGCCAATTAATTTTCTATTCGACAGTATGAATCACTCAAAAGGTCACTCAAAAGGGGAATATTTTTCGTTTTACAATTTGAAAAACAAAGGTAACATTTCTTTTGGTTCACTTTCCATGATTTTTGTTGTTTTTAACAAAGTTGTTGAATTTTTTTTCTTTTTTTTTTCAAATTGTAAGATTGAAAAATATCCCGATTTTAAGTGACCTTGATACTATGTATTGACTTGAATTCTTTATTTACCGGGGGGAAAATTGCACACCCTTATATACATATATGTGTGTGTGTGTGTGTGTGTGTGTGTGTGTGTGTGTGTGTGTGTGTGTGTGTGTGTGTGTGTGTGTGTGTGTGTGTGTGTGTGTGTGTGTGTGTGTGTGTGTGTGTGTGTGTGTGTGTGTGTGTGTGTGTGTGTGTGTGTGTGTGTGTGTGTGTGTGTGTGTGTGTGTGTGTGTGTGTGTGTGTGTGTGTGTGTGTGTGTGTGTGTGTGTGTGTGTGTGTGTGTGTGTGTGTGTGTGTGTGTGTGTGTGTGTGTGTGTGTGTGTGTGTGTGTGTGTGTGTGTGTGTGTGTGTGTGTGTGTGTGTGTGTGTGTGTGTGTGTGTGTGTGTGTGTGTGTGTGTGTGTGTGTGTGTGTGTGTGTGTGTGTGTGTGTGTGTGTGTGTGTGTGTGTGTGTGTGTGTGTGTGTGTGTGTGTGTGTGTGTGTGTGTGTGTGTGTGTGTGTGTGTGTGTGTGTGTGTGTGTGTGTGTGTGTGTGTGTGTGTGTGTGTGTGTGTGTGTGTGTGTGTGTGTGTGTGTGTGTGTGTGTGTGTGTGTGTGTGTGTGTGTGTGTGTGTGTGTGTGTGTGTGTGTGTGTGTGTGTGTGTGTGTGTGTGTGTGTGTGTGTGTGTGTGTGTGTGTGTGTGTGTGTGTGTGTGTGTGTGTGTGTGTGTGTGTGTGTGTGTGTGTGTGTGTGTGTGTGTGTGTGTGTGTGTGTGTGTGTGTGTGTGTGTGTGTGTGTGTGTGTGTGTGTGTGTGTGTGTGTGTGTGTGTGTGTGTGTGTGTGTGTGTGTGTGTGTGTGTGTGTGTGTGTGTGTGTGTGTGTGTGTGTGTGTGTGTGTGTGTGTGTGTGTGTGTGTGTGTGTGTGTGTGTGTGTGTGTGTGTGTGTGTGTGTGTGTGTGTGTGTGTGTGTGTGTGTGTGTGTGTGTGTGTGTGTGTGTGTGTGTGTGTGTGTGTGTGTGTGTGTGTGTGTGTGTGTGTGTGTGTGTGTGTGTGTGTGTGTGTGTGTGTGTGTGTGTGTGTGTGTGTGTGTGTGTGTGTGTGTGTGTGTGTGTGTGTGTGTGTGTGTGTGTGTGTGTGTGTGTGTGTGTGTGTGTGTGTGTGTGTGTGTGTGTGTGTGTGTGTGTGTGTGTGTGTGTGTGTGTGTGTGTGTGTGTGTGTGTGTGTGTGTGTGTGTGTGTGTGTGTGTGTGTGTGTGTGTGTGTGTGTGTGTGTGTGTGTGTGTGTGTGTGTGTGTGTGTGTGTGTGTGTGTGTGTGTGTGTGTGTGTGTGTGTGTGTGTGTGTGTGTGTGTGTGTGTGTGTGTGTGTGTGTGTGTGTGTGTGTGTGTGTGTGTGTGTGTGTGTGTGTGTGTGTGTGTGTGTGTGTGTGTGTGTGTGTGTGTGTGTGTGTGTGTGTGTGTGTGTGTGTGTGTGTGTGTGTGTGTGTGTGTGTGTGTGTGTGTGTGTGTGTGTGTGTGTGTGTGTGTGTGTGTGTGTGTGTGTGTGTGTGTGTGTGTGTGTGTGTGTGTGTGTGTGTGTGTGTGTGTGTGTGTGTGTGTGTGTGTGTGTGTGTGTGTGTGTGTGTGTGTGTGTGTGTGTGTGTGTGTGTGTGTGTGTGTGTGTGTGTGTGTGTGTGTGTGTGTGTGTGTGTGTGTGTGTGTGTGTGTGTGTGTGTGTGTGTGTGTGTGTGTGTGTGTGTGTGTGTGTGTGTGTGTGTGTGTGTGTGTGTGTGTGTGTGTGTGTGTGTGTGTGTGTGTGTGTGTGTGTGTGTGTGTGTGTGTGTGTGTGTGTGTGTGTGTGTGTGTGTGTGTGTGTGTGTGTGTGTGTGTGTGTGTGTGTGTGTGTGTGTGTGTGTGTGTGTGTGTGTGTGTGTGTGTGTGTGTGTGTGTGTGTGTGTGTGTGTGTGTGTGTGTGTGTGTGTGTGTGTGTGTGTGTGTGTGTGTGTGTGTGTGTGTGTGTGTGTGTGTGTGTGTGTGTGTGTGTGTGTGTGTGTGTGTGTGTGTGTGTGTGTGTGTGTGTGTGTGTGTGTGTGTGTGTGTGTGTGTGTGTGTGTGTGTGTGTGTGTGTGTGTGTGTGTGTGTGTGTGTGTGTGTGTGTGTGTGTGTGTGTGTGTGTGTGTGTGTGTGTGTGTGTGTGTGTGTGTGTGTGTGTGTGTGTGTGTGTGTGTGTGTGTGTGTGTGTGTGTGTGTGTGTGTGTGTGTGTGTGTGTGTGTGTGTGTGTGTGTGTGTGTGTGTGTGTGTGTGTGTGTGTGTGTGTGTGTGTGTGTGTGTGTGTGTGTGTGTGTGTGTGTGTGTGTGTGTGTGTGTGTGTGTGTGTGTGTGTGTGTGTGTGTGTGTGTGTGTGTGTGTGTGTGTGTGTGTGTGTGTGTGTGTGTGTGTGTGTGTGTGTGTGTGTGTGTGTGTGTGTGTGTGTGTGTGTGTGTGTGTGTGTGTGTGTGTGTGTGTGTGTGTGTGTGTGTGTGTGTGTGTGTGTGTGTGTGTGTGTGTGTGTGTGTGTGTGTGTGTGTGTGTGTGTGTGTGTGTGTGTGTGTGTGTGTGTGTGTGTGTGTGTGTGTGTGTGTGTGTGTGTGTGTGTGTGTGTGTGTGTGTGTGTGTGTGTGTGTGTGTGTGTGTGTGTGTGTGTGTGTGTGTGTGTGTGTGTGTGTGTGTGTGTGTGTGTGTGTGTGTGTGTGTGTGTGTGTGTGTGTGTGTGTGTGTGTGTGTGTGTGTGTGTGTGTGTGTGTGTGTGTGTGTGTGTGTGTGTGTGTGTGTGTGTGTGTGTGTGTGTGTGTGTGTGTGTGTGTGTGTGTGTGTGTGTGTGTGTGTGTGTGTGTGTGTGTGTGTGTGTGTGTGTGTGTGTGTGTGTGTGTGTGTGTGTGTGTGTGTGTGTGTGTGTGTGTGTGTGTGTGTGTGTGTGTGTGTGTGTGTGTGTGTGTGTGTGTGTGTGTGTGTGTGTGTGTGTGTGTGTGTGTGTGTGTGTGTGTGTGTGTGTGTGTGTGTGTGTGTGTGTGTGTGTGTGTGTGTGTGTGTGTGTGTGTGTGTGTGTGTGTGTGTGTGTGTGTGTGTGTGTGTGTGTGTGTGTGTGTGTGTGTGTGTGTGTGTGTGTGTGTGTGTGTGTGTGTGTGTGTGTGTGTGTGTGTGTGTGTGTGTGTGTGTGTGTGTGTGTGTGTGTGTGTGTGTGTGTGTGTGTGTGTGTGTGTGTGTGTGTGTGTGTGTGTGTGTGTGTGTGTGTGTGTGTGTGTGTGTGTGTGTGTGTGTGTGTGTGTGTGTGTGTGTGTGTGTGTGTGTGTGTGTGTGTGTGTGTGTGTGTGTGTGTGTGTGTGTGTGTGTGTGTGTGTGTGTGTGTGTGTGTGTGTGTGTGTGTGTGTGTGTGTGTGTGTGTGTGTGTGTGTGTGTGTGTGTGTGTGTGTGTGTGTGTGTGTGTGTGTGTGTGTGTGTGTGTGTGTGTGTGTGTGTGTGTGTGTGTGTGTGTGTGTGTGTGTGTGTGTGTGTGTGTGTGTGTGTGTGTGTGTGTGTGTGTGTGTGTGTGTGTGTGTGTGTGTGTGTGTGTGTGTGTGTGTGTGTGTGTGTGTGTGTGTGTGTGTGTGTGTGTGTGTGTGTGTGTGTGTGTGTGTGTGTGTGTGTGTGTGTGTGTGTGTGTGTGTGTGTGTGTGTGTGTGTGTGTGTGTGTGTGTGTGTGTGTGTGTGTGTGTGTGTGTGTGTGTGTGTGTGTGTGTGTGTGTGTGTGTGTGTGTGTGTGTGTGTGTGTGTGTGTGTGTGTGTGTGTGTGTGTGTGTGTGTGTGTGTGTGTGTGTGTGTGTGTGTGTGTGTGTGTGTGTGTGTGTGTGTGTGTGTGTGTGTGTGTGTGTGTGTGTGTGTGTGTGTGTGTGTGTGTGTGTGTGTGTGTGTGTGTGTGTGTGTGTGTGTGTGTGTGTGTGTGTGTGTGTGTGTGTGTGTGTGTGTGTGTGTGTGTGTGTGTGTGTGTGTGTGTGTGTGTGTGTGTGTGTGTGTGTGTGTGTGTGTGTGTGTGTGTGTGTGTGTGTGTGTGTGTGTGTGTGTGTGTGTGTGTGTGTGTGTGTGTGTGTGTGTGTGTGTGTGTGTGTGTGTGTGTGTGTGTGTGTGTGTGTGTGTGTGTGTGTGTGTGTGTGTGTGTGTGTGTGTGTGTGTGTGTGTGTGTGTGTGTGTGTGTGTGTGTGTGTGTGTGTGTGTGTGTGTGTGTGTGTGTGTGTGTGTGTGTGTGTGTGTGTGTGTGTGTGTGTGTGTGTGTGTGTGTGTGTGTGTGTGTGTGTGTGTGTGTGTGTGTGTGTGTGTGTGTGTGTGTGTGTGTGTGTGTGTGTGTGTGTGTGTGTGTGTGTGTGTGTGTGTGTGTGTGTGTGTGTGTGTGTGTGTGTGTGTGTGTGTGTGTGTGTGTGTGTGTGTGTGTGTGTGTGTGTGTGTGTGTGTGTGTGTGTGTGTGTGTGTGTGTGTGTGTGTGTGTGTGTGTGTGTGTGTGTGTGTGTGTGTGTGTGTGTGTGTGTGTGTGTGTGTGTGTGTGTGTGTGTGTGTGTGTGTGTGTGTGTGTGTGTGTGTGTGTGTGTGTGTGTGTGTGTGTGTGTGTGTGTGTGTGTGTGTGTGTGTGTGTGTGTGTGTGTGTGTGTGTGTGTGTGTGTGTGTGTGTGTGTGTGTGTGTGTGTGTGTGTGTGTGTGTGTGTGTGTGTGTGTGTGTGTGTGTGTGTGTGTGTGTGTGTGTGTGTGTGTGTGTGTGTGTGTGTGTGTGTGTGTGTGTGTGTGTGTGTGTGTGTGTGTGTGTGTGTGTGTGTGTGTGTGTGTGTGTGTGTGTGTGTGTGTGTGTGTGTGTGTGTGTGTGTGTGTGTGTGTGTGTGTGTGTGTGTGTGTGTGTGTGTGTGTGTGTGTGTGTGTGTGTGTGTGTGTGTGTGTGTGTGTGTGTGTGTGTGTGTGTGTGTGTGTGTGTGTGTGTGTGTGTGTGTGTGTGTGTGTGTGTGTGTGTGTGTGTGTGTGTGTGTGTGTGTGTGTGTGTGTGTGTGTGTGTGTGTGTGTGTGTGTGTGTGTGTGTGTGTGTGTGTGTGTGTGTGTGTGTGTGTGTGTGTGTGTGTGTGTGTGTGTGTGTGTGTGTGTGTGTGTGTGTGTGTGTGTGTGTGTGTGTGTGTGTGTGTGTGTGTGTGTGTGTGTGTGTGTGTGTGTGTGTGTGTGTGTGTGTGTGTGTGTGTGTGTGTGTGTGTGTGTGTGTGTGTGTGTGTGTGTGTGTGTGTGTGTGTGTGTGTGTGTGTGTGTGTGTGTGTGTGTGTGTGTGTGTGTGTGTGTGTGTGTGTGTGTGTGTGTGTGTGTGTGTGTGTGTGTGTGTGTGTGTGTGTGTGTGTGTGTGTGTGTGTGTGTGTGTGTGTGTGTGTGTGTGTGTGTGTGTGTGTGTGTGTGTGTGTGTGTGTGTGTGTGTGTGTGTGTGTGTGTGTGTGTGTGTGTGTGTGTGTGTGTGTGTGTGTGTGTGTGTGTGTGTGTGTGTGTGTGTGTGTGTGTGTGTGTGTGTGTGTGTGTGTGTGTGTGTGTGTGTGTGTGTGTGTGTGTGTGTGTGTGTGTGTGTGTGTGTGTGTGTGTGTGTGTGTGTGTGTGTGTGTGTGTGTGTGTGTGTGTGTGTGTGTGTGTGTGTGTGTGTGTGTGTGTGTGTGTGTGTGTGTGTGTGTGTGTGTGTGTGTGTGTGTGTGTGTGTGTGTGTGTGTGTGTGTGTGTGTGTGTGTGTGTGTGTGTGTGTGTGTGTGTGTGTGTGTGTGTGTGTGTGTGTGTGTGTGTGTGTGTGTGTGTGTGTGTGTGTGTGTGTGTGTGTGTGTGTGTGTGTGTGTGTGTGTGTGTGTGTGTGTGTGTGTGTGTGTGTGTGTGTGTGTGTGTGTGTGTGTGTGTGTGTGTGTGTGTGTGTGTGTGTGTGTGTGTGTGTGTGTGTGTGTGTGTGTGTGTGTGTGTGTGTGTGTGTGTGTGTGTGTGTGTGTGTGTGTGTGTGTGTGTGTGTGTGTGTGTGTGTGTGTGTGTGTGTGTGTGTGTGTGTGTGTGTGTGTGTGTGTGTGTGTGTGTGTGTGTGTGTGTGTGTGTGTGTGTGTGTGTGTGTGTGTGTGTGTGTGTGTGTGTGTGTGTGTGTGTGTGTGTGTGTGTGTGTGTGTGTGTGTGTGTGTGTGTGTGTGTGTGTGTGTGTGTGTGTGTGTGTGTGTGTGTGTGTGTGTGTGTGTGTGTGTGTGTGTGTGTGTGTGTGTGTGTGTGTGTGTGTGTGTGTGTGTGTGTGTGTGTGTGTGTGTGTGTGTGTGTGTGTGTGTGTGTGTGTGTGTGTGTGTGTGTGTGTGTGTGTGTGTGTGTGTGTGTGTGTGTGTGTGTGTGTGTGTGTGTGTGTGTGTGTGTGTGTGTGTGTGTGTGTGTGTGTGTGTGTGTGTGTGTGTGTGTGTGTGTGTGTGTGTGTGTGTGTGTGTGTGTGTGTGTGTGTGTGTGTGTGTGTGTGTGTGTGTGTGTGTGTGTGTGTGTGTGTGTGTGTGTGTGTGTGTGTGTGTGTGTGTGTGTGTGTGTGTGTGTGTGTGTGTGTGTGTGTGTGTGTGTGTGTGTGTGTGTGTGTGTGTGTGTGTGTGTGTGTGTGTGTGTGTGTGTGTGTGTGTGTGTGTGTGTGTGTGTGTGTGTGTGTGTGTGTGTGTGTGTGTGTGTGTGTGTGTGTGTGTGTGTGTGTGTGTGTGTGTGTGTGTGTGTGTGTGTGTGTGTGTGTGTGTGTGTGTGTGTGTGTGTGTGTGTGTGTGCGTGTGTGTGCGTGTGTGTGCTTGTTTGTGTATGTGTAATACTGTACCATAGAATTCTGACGTTTATGACGATCCTGGGTTTCGCAGTAAGGCGACCCGGCCTCTCCTGGCTGCACGGGAAACGAGCGCCTGTAAAACCACTGCCACGTTTCCCAAGCGGTTCTCAACTTTCGCCTACCTAGATGTTATGAATGAAGTACGATCCGCCCCCTCGTCCCCCATCGCCTTGCAGGCACAGAATTTTTTCGAGTGAAAAATAATACTGATGATGGGTTTCGGATAAAGGTTTGTGGACGTTCTTCAGCTTCTTCAGATTTCTTTTCTTCTCTTTTTTTTCCTTTTCCGAGTGTGCGTTCGCACGGACGATTGAATTTTCCGTTCGTATTTTCCCAATTTTTTTTTCGGTTCTTCGTTCATCAGCGTCAACGATGAACACTCGAATTCATTTGAATTATCTTTTCCGATAGCGATATTAAACGAAGGAAATAAATAATACATAAATATATAGATATAATTATTGTAATAATAAATATATTATTATTATGATATATAAAATAATTTATAATATTATACTTGGATATAAAAACAATATAGATATAATCTATAGACCAATAGTCGGTCAATTCTATAATTATGAAATCGCTTCAAATTAAATTCCGAGGTAAATACATTTTCACCCCCCCAAAAAAAACTTAATCCCTAAGACCGTGAGAAAGTGTCTTTGACGCATCATCGTGATCACATAACAAAATTACTCTCTCACAATCGTTTATCATAATCTTTTATTTATTTGTTTATTTGTTCGTAAATCTTCATCCCCCACCAAATGATCATGGAATATGACGTGAGATCGAGAAGTTGAGGGAAGGGTCTCTCTCTCTCTCTCTCTCTCGATGGACTCGTTTGAATAATTCATGATGAATCATTGAAAACTATGTGAAATCGCATTTACGACGAAATAAAGTAAAGTCGTACAAGCGAGGACTATATAGTCGACGAATGTACATAACTTCTCGGATTCGAGCGTGCCACGCGGGGACGCACCCGCGAGCAATACCAAGCGAAACTTTATAACAGTGTGTGTGTGTGTGTGTATGTGTTTGTGCAACGCGTGTGTGCAGGGGTACAGTCACTCGGGGCACAACGATTACAACGTTCACGCACGCAAACTTGTGTCTCTTTCTCGCTCTTGACTGTCGCGAATACGTCACACACACACGCGCACAGACAGACAAACACATACTCACCTACACACACACAGGTTCGTCATGATCTTACCCCTTTTTGTGGAACGTCCAAGGCTGTGGACAAGTCTCGGTGGATGTCGTTCGCCAAAAAGGGAAAAGGTGGACGTTCGCGAAGCTTGGGTATTGTGTTCGTGTCGTGGCGGTGCATTTAACTGACTTTTACGATCCCAGCCGTGAAGATCGAGGCGAAGTCTCTCGGAACGGAGCTTCAAGGTGTAGGGTAAATGCCGTGGTAATTGTCGTACTTCGATATACGACGTTGTAGTCGGGTCAAATCGGGATAGATGGTCGTAATTTATTTTTGTTACATTTCTATAATAATAATTAATAATTGCATTTGTTATTGATATCCTAATATTTATTTTTTTCTAATTCTATAGTTTTCGAAACTATCAAAATTCCAAGAAAAAACATTTATGATAAAAATGTTTTCTCACTGAAAAACAAAGTAAATCATTCTTATAAAAAAAATTGTAGCCCGATGATTATGTGAAACTCGATGATTGAACCACTTCAGTCAATATTTGCATTTTGAGCCCCAAACTCACGTCGAGTGACCCAAAAAAGCATTTCAAAAAAAGAAGGTTTGAGCGCTATTTTAATTTTCAAGCAATATTAGTCCCGCCATTTTGTTTTTGAGGATTAGCAAATTTCATAAAGGAAAACACGCATATTTTCTATGGAAGAAAGCATATCGAGTAATTTTTTTCTTATTTTAATGTTTTACCTATGATGAATAAACTCGTTAAACAATCCACGTTATTTAATTTCAAAAAATTAAAATTCCTCAGGGATGCGTAAATATTGAGATGGGTTGGAGGGACTTTGCGAACATTTTTTAAAAATTGTTCGGAATCTATGCGAGGGGCGACGAAATTTTAATTAAAAATTGACCATTGCTAAGGACCACTCTAATATATATATATACTCGATCTCGCTTTGAGGTTCCTGCGTTTGCCAAGTGCATTCTTACGGTCGCGACTGGACACATCGACCGGCTATGGGCTAACTCACCGAGCCTCTCGATACGTTCTTATACCGTTAGCGCTGCTACGAAGGAACGCTGATGGTGTATACGTGCTGCCCGGTGACCGGTGCTGCCGCTGTGACTGCACCGGGCTCACAAGCGTGCATGCACCGAAAGAGATGGAAAGAGAAAGAAACGAAGGGAAAGAACGAGACGGACAGACGTCCTTGAACGATAAGACTTTCCTCGCATTCTTCGTCGACTGCTATACACCGACTTACCGTCTGTGTCGCACCTACATACCCTCGCTCGGATTAAAAATCATTCGACCCAGCTTTTCTTCGGATTTTTCATCTTCCATCGTGTGCCGAACAATTTTTGTTTCCTTTTTTTTCTTCGTCATCGGATTTAATTTCTGGTTCTTTTTCTCCCCGTTTTATTTTTTTTTTTCTTATGGAGGAAGCCACGTCACGATACGAAAAAATGTTGTCCAAAATATTTAAAACTCACATTTGCAGAAAATGTCCTGATTTGTGTGTGTAGTGTGTAGGGATTCTGGAAAGTTCAAATGTTTGGAACTCGAGAACTGTTCGAGCTACAGGGTTCAAATTTTGCACACACGTGGTTTCTTATAATCTCTATGTCATGTATTTTTTTCAAAAATGTCGGTGACAACACTAGTTTTATACAAATAGAGTTATGCCTACGGATATTTGGTACTCGATTTGAGCGGAATTCATCAAGAATTACCGGTTAGGGTCGTTGAGTATTGAATTTGGTGGAAATCCACTTAGGTCAGTGGCACAAGAGCGTCGTAAGCGCCACTCCAAGCTCCGGCGTCCGAGAAACGAAAAAACTACGGTATAGGACTTGGGGAAGCTGGTTCTAAGATGCGTTACGACTTTCACGCCAGTATCGAACGAAGAATGGATATCACAAGAAGACAACGACCCGAAACACCGCAGCCTTCTGTGGACCTAGTGGAAAACTGAAAATTACATCATCGTCTTGGACTGGCCTGCACAATCCCCGGACATGAATCCAATGGAGAATGTGTGGTCCGCAATGAAACATAAACTCCAAGAAAAACGTGTGTTCACCCCGAGCAGCAGCTAACCCAACAGATTCTCGCAGTATCCAAAAATGTTTACCCGCTCATGCCGAAAGTTCGGTGTAAAGTATCTCCCCCTCCGATGCTGCCAAGCTCCAATCGACAATGATGGAGATTGGACGTCGTACTCAGTGAAACGCATCTAAGTTCAAGCACTTTACTTTGAACCTACGCGTGTGTGATTTTTACAAATATTTTTTTTATTCCGACAGATACGCAGACGATGCTCTTGTGCCACTGACTGTACACTTTTGAAATCTAGAGGAAATTAAAATGTTATACACCCACACGTGATTAATATTAAAATATCACAACAAGCTGCAAGTTGAAACTTGCAATTTGCTTCCTCTGAATAGTAAGTTATGAACGAAGCTTTCTTCCACGAGGAAGCCAAAGATTTGAAAAAATAGTCAAAACGCTTCCTCATTGAGGGACTCTATCGTGCACCACTTACAATTCAGAGGAATATCAAGTTTCAACTTGCAGCTTGTTTCATTTGCTCCCACCGACAGATTGCAAAATCCAGATCGTTGTATTGTCAATGCAATCAACGTTTCAATCGCTCATAAGCGTACAAAATGATACAGACAGAGGGATCTTCGTAAGGGGGGCGGGGGGATGTATTGCGGGGCTTAAGGAGGTCAAACAAGCCCACAATTCTGCGGTTAACATCGTCCGGGCATTCGGTTTCCTTTTGCGCTATGTTTACACATAACCGAGAAATCATTTTTTTTTCTCGAGATATTGTCTTTCTCTCATTCTTTTTTTTTTTCGTTCGTTGTTCTTCGTTCTATTTAACGGGCGGTTTGGCATTTGCACCTCGACGACTAAGTTCTTGTTTGAACGTTGATGCATCGCACCGCTGACCGGTTTCACTTTTCGTCCCACAACGCTAAACGGATGTCTCATACATACGACTAACCGTCGCGTATTCGCAAATTTGTACTAGATTCGGTGACGACACGCGCTTCGACGATTGCGAAATTTTTTTCATTGTACTCGTGCAAATTAAAAAATGAAATTATATACATTAATTGCAACTAAGGGGTTATACCACTTTGGCATATTTAATACATATTTAATAATTGAGTGAATATATATATATGTATATATATTTTTTTTACTCAATTATTAAATATGTATATGAAGTAATTTTCATTTTAGACACATACATTATAGTTTTATGAAAAAATTGAAAAATAAATGAATAAAACGATTAAAAAAAAATTGAAAAATGTTGGAGATCATCGATTCAAGAATCTTTTTTGAACATCCTCGTCGATGGTGGAATCTTTTTCCGCGTCAGGCATCGTTTGAAAGAATTGAGACAAAGTAAAATTCGTTCAATATAAGGCAAAAATATAATAAATAATTTTTCATCGAATTGATAATTGAATTTTTTTTAATTTTTCCATTTTTTTAAATTCAAATTTATTATTTTGTTATTTTTTTTCCGTCGTAACAATAATCGCTCATGAACGATTGATTTTATTGACCTCACTGGCTGCTCGCGTTTTCCGACTCAACGGGACGTTGCATCTTGACAATCGCATCGGCGGATCCGATAATTCGGCGCAATTGTCAATAAACCAGTCGTACGAGATATACGTGATTCACACAGAGTTTCATATCGCCATAGGCCTCGACTTTTACCGACGAACAAAATCCGCGGGTTCGAAAACTCGCGACTTTCACGTCGCGATAAGTTCGAGAAACCGGCGCGCCGGCGACGACCGACGCACCACGGGTTCACACACATTCACACACACACACGCACACACCACGAGAGAGTCTCCTCGTACACACACACACACGTTTTCCTGTGTCGTCGCGTCTCGTCGATGCGCGCGATCACGACAATCCATATTTGGCACGATCCGGTTTCGACGATCGTCGTGATTCCGCCACGAGGATCGTGAAAGGAAAAAATTTGAAAAAAAAAAAAAAATGTTAACGAAATGAAAAATAAAAGAACGTATGAAATAAAATAGAATTAAATACTTGACCGAAGAAAAAGAGGGGAAAAAACGGTCAAGTGCAACATTTTTTTTTCACATTACGTTTTTTTAATCCCTTTTTTTGTTTTTTTTTTCGAAACGTATCTAGCATACGAAAATTGACAACGGACAAACGAGATGTCGACTATTCTGTTTGCAGTAAGTGTCAACTACTGCAAAATATGTGGAAAACGAATTTCAAGTTTCCATGTGGTTTACGAAATACACGCTTGTGATCTTAGAAGGGTTCCAATTATTTTTTTTTCTTTTCGAGGTACCAAACCCCAAAAAATAAATAATTTGATTCTTAGTTAAAACTTTATTTTTCATTGTTTTGTTCATCGTTAATGTTTCAGGACCAGTTCGAGAATCTGTCCCTCCACACGCAGAAGGGAATAGAATTTTTGGAGAGGTATGGCCACTTCATACGCGACAGATGCAAGATCGAGGTGGAATACGCGGGCAATCTCAGGTGAGCAGTTCGAAAACCGTTTTTATATCCGCCCCCCCCTCTGTGAACCTGGCACACGACTTTGACATTTTTTTTTCGTCATTCTTAAAGATTGAGGTGTGCAGTTGTTTGTAGTGACAAGTTTTTCGTTTTTAGTTAAACCCAAAAAAAGTTATGGGGCTTCAAAAAAATTGCCATCCCCCCGACTTTAACGAAACTTGAATCTAATGGTTGATTGACATGAAGATACGCTTATTGTTGATTGTATTAACCGAATTTTCATTTGCATTCGGAAAAAATATGGTTTTTTCATGAAAAAAAAAAAAAATTTCGGTGCTACCCCAAAAAATGTTTCTTGCCGTCCTTCTTCAAGATTTGGGTGTGTAAACGTTTGTAGTGAAAGTATTTTCGTTTGTAGTGGAACCGAAAAAAAGTTATGGGACTTTTAGGAAAATTTTCATTCCTCCCCAATTTTGACGAAACTCGAATCTAACGGTTGATTCGCATAGACAACCGTTTTGGGTTTAACTACAAACGAAATACTTGTCTCTACAAACAACTATATACCTCGATCTTCAAGAATGACGAAAAAAAAAATAATAATAATTCAAAGTCGGGTGCCAGGTTCACAGAGGTGACCCCCACCCCCTCGAAAACGCACATTTCATACCTGCGAAGCGGGCGCAAAGTGACTGAATTCCGTACAGGCCTTCACATACATGAAATAAGCGTTTTCGAGGAGGGATCGGGTGAAAACTTTTTTATATCATTGCATTGCATGCATCCCAATCCGAAATCGTTTAAACGTTATCGACCATTCAGAAAAATTATTTTCCGCTCTTCGTTCCACCGAGAATTAACTTGAAAGGCACAACACGTTGAGTGTATTCGTGTTTCACGATAAATGTGTGAGATTACTACGTACGAGTTCAAAACTACATACATGGGTTAATACTATTACTCATGAGACACATTATTGATATTATTACTGTTATCATTATTATTATTATGTAGCGAAGCATGTGCAACGAGACCACTTGGGGTGTTCTTTCTCTTTCTCTATCTCACGCACCCAGTGAGTTCAGGGACACACAAACCGCCGGTAATACTGCATTAATGGCCCCCTTGTTTGTCTCGTGAATGACGTTCACTGTAGCCTGAGATCAAATATATAACTATATATATATATATCTCGGGATAAGAGTGGTCCTTAGCACGGGTCGTTTTTAAATTAAAAATGTTGTCAACCTCCACATAGGTTCCAAATAATATTTTTCAAATGTTCGCAAAATCCACCCCAACCTATCGTAATATTTACACATCCCTAGGGAATTTTTTATTTTCGAAAATTAAATATCATGGAATATTTATCGAGTTTATTAATCATAGCTGAAATATCAACGTAAGAAAAATTTGTTCAATAGGCGTACTTCGACAGATAAAAAAAATGTATAATCTATCTCCCTAAATTTTTCAAGTTTCTTCGTAAAATTTGACAAAGAGTCTTCGTACCACATACACCTATGAATTTTGCATTCCCACCGATAAATCTCCAAAATTACTTGTATCCAGTATAATTCCATAATTACTTATGGGTTTAAATGATCGTTCCATTAATTTTAACTCAAAATCGCGATTTTGAAAATGGAACGCAAACTTCACACGTGACATCATCCCAGCATCACATCGTAATTCGATATTTCGAGTATTGAAAATATGAAAACCGCATATCTAGTCCTACATGATTCAAGCGTATTAGAAAACAGTTCCGTCATGTCTAACACATACATTTTTTAGAAATCATTATTTCATTCAAATTTTTATCGTGTTCGTGCATTTAAATCGTGAATTCCGTTCAAGACGCGAATCACTCGCACACCTTCGAATTTTCATTATTTTATTCGTCGCTGGAATTCGTCGCCAACACGGAAACTTTCGATTGTCATCGACGAATCGAAACGAAAAAACGTCGATCGGGTGTGGTCCTCGGGAGTCGTTAGAACACCAAATAAGCACACCCGCATCGACCGTCCCACATTGCGTGAATAAATATCGAAAATAAATATATTATACAAGGATGTGTTGGAAAAGGCAAATTATTTCGATTCTCATGGCGACTCGTACATTTGAAGTAGATACTATCAGGAGACATCTGTCAAAATTCCAGCCCAATCGGATTATATTCAGAAGTTTCGCTTTCACGAATTCGATTTTGCCTTCGATTAACGCGTAACACATTTTTTTTCAGTTGCAATTTATTTTTCCAGTAAATGAAAAGTTATGGCAATTATTTGTCGTTTATTAACGAAATATTATTTTGTTACAGGAGGCTCGTGAAGAATTATCAACCGAAAAAAAAGGAAGAAGAGGATTATCAGTGAGTATACATATACAAACACACACGTATATATATATATATATAAACCGGCGATACTTGCGTATCAGTTGGAAGCAGTCGTCGATGGGAATGATCATTCATTAATTAAAAATGTATTTGAAATAATTTTCCGACTAAATTCTCATGAATCACAATATCTATTAATTACGATTGTCTATTTCAAAATAATAACTTACTCATACAATTATTCATAATTACAACATAAATGAGACAATAGTAATTATTCCTCAATGACAATTAATCACAATTATTCGTCTGGAATAATATTTTACAAATGTATTATTATTGCATTAATTAATTGCCCATATCGTTGGTCGATAATTACGATAATAATTGACGTCTATCAGGTATAATTATATTAATTATGTTCACACGGAGAAAGTATTCGTGGGAGTCGGAATGGCTTATCGGGTTATCGGTTCGGATGATTCACGTTTAATTTTTCGCTTTCTTTCTTTCCTTCCTATTCCACGAGGCTGTTGCTCTCTTCTTCGAGTGTACGTGGTGTCTCGAATTTTCGATTTTTGAGCGAAGATAAATAAATAACGATACTAATAATAAAATTCGGTGTTTGGGTCACGGATGGTTTATTTGCGCATCGGGCTGTTTTAATTTTTTTTTTTTCGAAACGTCAGACACGACGAGTGTGTAGCAGTGCTCTTCGTGCTTATACCGACCGACATTGAACAGAAGCTCTTTTGCCTTATCGAGTTGCTTGGGGAGACGCCACACGAGTTTCTTCAATGTGATGCGAAGCAACGCGGTTCACGAATCACAAATTTATTAAATGATTATATAACTAGTTGCTTGTGGAAAAATTTAGGTATTTTCATGATTTTTTTAGCCGTGTTAACATAATTTTATTGGAATACACTATACAGTATCAATTACAACATATATTGAGGTGCTCGTATGAATTTTTTGGTGAAAAAATGTTCAATTTTGAAGGAACTATTGCGGTTGTTCCAAAAAATACCTTAATTTCCGAGCAAACACCTTAAGCCATTTTTTTCTTCATATTTCTTCAAATCGATTCGTTGAGGGACCGAACAGTGTCATCGACCCCCTTAATCGATGATTTTGTGGGTCGAGAACGTCAAAGCTACTCATCGTCGAGCGTTTTCGCGCGGGTTCGGTCTCATCACGGTGGCCTCGACGATAAAACCCTTCGAGCGGATTAATTCCGAGCGGGGCGGTAGTCCCAACCCATGTGAAAAAATTCGTTCGCTTATCTTTTTTTTTCTTAACGAAAGGTACAGCCCGTGCAAGGCTTTCAAGTTGGAATTGAACGAGGTCAACGACCAGGCCGGTCAGCGCGAGGTCATCGCCGAAAATCTCCAGGCAAATGTTCTTCGGGAACTCAACATTCTCGTCAAGGACTTCAAAGAGGATCGCAAGAAGCACCTTCAGGAGGGCGCCAGGCTGATGGCCAATCTTGCCGGACAAATCGGAAATTTGGAGAGAGCGAGAAAAGCTTACGAAAAAGCTTTTCGGGAGGCGGACAAGGCGTTGGAAAATTATCAGAGAGCTGACGCCGATTTTAATCTTTCGAGAGCCGAGGTTCATAGTTTTTTTTTATCTTTGAGAATATTAAAAACAAAAAGAAACAATAATCATTTGCGGGAAAAAGAATTGACATTTACATTTGACATTTAAATTTCGCTTTTTCCAAAAAGTTCGATTTTTGGGATTTCAATAATTGAAAAAGCTACCGCAATAATTCGTTCCTTTAGATTTTTTTTCTTTTTCTATTATTAATCATCTGTCGCTGTTTCAACAGGTTGAGAAACAACGTATGAACATGACTCTGAAAACCCAACAGAGCGAAGAGGCCAAGACCGAGTACGCCAATCAGTTGCAAAAGACAAACGAAATGCAAACATTGCATTATCACACAGCGATGCCAGAAGTGTTTCAGCATCTGCAGGTATATTACGTATTAATATCAAATCCATGCGACTGTAGTTCTTGTTGGATCGTTGAGTAATTTATTTTTTAACTTCTGCAGAAATCCGATTGTTCTTTTCAAGTCACATTTTTTTAGAATTTAAAGTATTTTTTTTGTCAGATTTTCTAGAAACTATTTTTTTTCAAATCCGACTTTGCATAAATCAGGTTTTTTAAAAAATCACATCTTCCATAAAGTCAGTTTTTTTTTTGAAAATCAGCATTTTGTGGAAATCCGAAGTTTTCAGAAATTTCATCGTGTAGAGAAATCGGATTTTTTTCGAAATTAAACCTTTCAGGAATCAGATTTTTATTAAAAATCACATCGTTCATTAACTTCAGGAAACACATTTTTTTTCGAAATTCGAAGTTGTGTAAAATCTGATTTTCCGGAAAATGCAATCTTGCATGAATTAGCATTCTTAAAAAATCAAATTTTCCGAACATTTCAGCGAATGGAATATTTCATTCGTCTTAACTGATGTTTTTTTCTTTTATTTTCATTACAAACAGGAATTGGACGAGAAAAGGATAAAAAACATGCGAAATTACATGATGAAATCGGTGGAAATAGAACGCGCTGTTGCCCCGATAATAGCTCAATGTTTGGAGGGTATCGAGAAAGCGGCGAACGAGATAAACGAGAAGGAAGATACATTGTTGGTGATCGAGAGATACAAAAGTGGTTTCACGCCGCCCGGTGATTTTCCGTTCGAGGATCTGTCCGCGACCAAATCCTACGACAGCAATAGTCAACTGTCGCAGCCTGTAATGCAACCGATACACAATCATCTAACAGTCAAGGGTACCGTGTCCGGTGGCAAGATAAAAAAACGCGTCGGGATATTTGGAATTTTCAGCAGTAACAAGGTACGCAACGATGAATCTTCGATCGCTTATGTAACAGTCGAGTAGAATCGGTGGGGATCGAAATTCAGAACGATCAAAATTCAGAACGCGGCCGATGCTTCGAACGTACAAAATTTCAAAAGCCCACCAGTCGCGCGGTTCTCCACATTGCCCGACTTTCGAGCTGTCCCATGCTCAAACTATCAATGTTAGATACATGCTGTCGGGGACTTTTTTGTGGGAAATTTAATTTCCTACAACATTGTTTATGTGAACTTTTGGTCTATATAGCGTTGTTTAGCCAGCGTTCGGTCCGGAACACAAAATTGCATGGATTTTTTAGTGTTTCAATTTTTCTTTCGACAATTCGAAGGGTGGCAAGTCCTTGAAATTTGTATGGCGTTATCAACGCCATTTGGAAAGATTTTCGCACTAATTGAAAAATGTATTGGGTACAGTCTTCGATACAGGTCATAAATCTCCGACGATTTAACAGGTACAAATTTAATGAATTTTGGTCGTACTGAACATTGATCTTTCTGAATTTCGACCCCCCTACCCAGTAGGACAATTCGTATCGTTGTATAGCAGCACATTGAGATTAGTCTCTCGCACACCTAAGATCTCCATAATCGGTATATGAATTTTCGTATCCGACAATCCGATGCGCCACGCCGTTTTTATTTCGCATGCTCACGAATTATTTGAAATATTTATCCGTTCATTATTTATTCGCTATCACAATCGATTATCACTCATAACGATACTCGATGTACAGAGTAGCAAGTAACGAGCCCAACCATCACGAAAATCCATATGAAACCATCGTCACATTAGAAAGTTACAGTAAACTCATTTATCGATCGTGTCTTTTGTAATCCTTTTGTGTTCATTCACCTTTTTCTGTTTCGTACAACGTACAACGTAAATTACTGACTGAAATATTTTTGTACAATTTACGTCTGAAATTGGTGGATGGTTCGATCTACTTGCGGTTCTTCTGTCTCTCTTTATCTCTTGATTTCACAACGATCCACGGAATCGTGAATTTGGATGTAATTCTCATTAGTAAGTATTTCGATTGATCGCTTGCTCCGAACGCTTCGTTATTACATTTTAAAAGCGTTTGCGTCCCGAGACCAAATAACGATCTCATGGTTCAAGGTCGTTGCAGAAGAACAAAACCAAATTAAAAAAAAAAAAAAACGAACCAACGAACTCAGTCGTCGACAATTTTTGTCTTGTGAATTATGAACAAAGCGACACACAGACTTCGACTCTGACTTTGTTCATAAAAAACATTATGTAGTCTATGAAAAAGAAATAATGAAAAATCGCTGAGTTGGCAGTTTCGTTTTATTATCGCTTATTGTCGATGCTCTGAATTTATAAGCTGAATTACGCGCTTATGTGATTTGTTTCATGCAAACGACAGAAGTTGATCGAGGTGTGCATAGCTTTGAAGGTCTGTCCCTCTTCTCATTTATTACGAGCATTTGTCGATTAATTGCATTTAAATTAAAAAAAAAAAGGAAGAAAAAAAAAATGAACGTGCGTGTATGTGTCTTGTGCGTCGTGTAGTCCATCCGTTTTTGTTTGTTTTTTTACCGTTTCTGTTTAGTGACGGCCGGCTAACGTTATGCAAATTAGTTTTTTTTTTTTTTTTTCAATTTCGATTATTTTAATTGCAATTTTTCATTTTTAAATTCAAAATCCATTTTCGTTTGCTTTGAGAAAATGAAAAATAGAAATTCGAAAAAAAAAAAGAAAAATAATAAATCATAGTTTTATCATGCTTTACACGCTTTATTGTTTCGTTCGAGCTGGTCTACTTGACAGAACGGCCGGGTGGGGATGCATCATTGTTCTGTAAACGTATTGTACCAAAACGTTGCGAAATATCGTTAAACGTTGAATTTTACATTCGCAGAACAATGTGCCTGGTTACGGTGACGGTGCGAAGGAGGATTGCAGCGATTTACCACCCAACCAAAGGAAAAAACGATTGCAACAACGATTGGACGAGATTCAGGCCAAGATACAGCAGGAAACAGCGGCGAGAGACGGTCTCATGAAGATGAAAGGTGTTTACGAACAAAATCCGGCACTCGGCGATCCCATGAGCATAGAAGGACAATTGAATCAATCGAGTCACAAATTGGACAAACTCGGTGGTGAATTGATCAAGTATCAGGGATATCTCGACGAAGCTATGAGAGCGGGTGTCAGTCTGTCCAGGTGAGCGATTGATGAAGGAAATGGAAAAATTTCAAACTTGCGATTTGTTTCCTTGTTTTTATATTCAAATATTCGTCAGTGGGATGTATAAAATTGCAATCTTCCCAGAACGTCGATTTTTCATAATCTCTAAAATTGAACTCTTCGCAAAAATCAATGTGAAAGCAAAAAAAAATAGAGAAGGAAAAATTTTCGAGCGTTAGAGTTTTCCATGGGATTTGAAAAAATTCAGAGTTGAAACATTGACTGAAAAAAAATCAGAAAACGAAGAATGTGAGGAGGAGAACAAAAACCAGTCATAATTAATACCATCGAACGTTCTTAATAATTACATCAAGAATTTGGAGACAGTTGAAAAAATAAAATAGAATAAAATAAAATAAAATAAAATAAAATAAAATAAAATAAAATAAAATAAAATAAAATAAAATAAAATAAAATAAAATAAAATAAAATAAAATAAAATAAAATAAAATGAAATAATTGTGTTCGCAGTCCAAGTCAAGCACCTCGAAAGCCCACGAGCAACGGTTCGACAACGAGATCGATAAATTCAAGAAGATCGAGTCATTCGGGTGGCGAAGAGAGTTTGTCGAGATCGGCATCGGATTCAAGCGTCAGCAATGCAAATGCGAATCAACCGGTTCACAAAAAAAGTGCTCCGGGAACGCCACAACCTACGCACGAGTGAGTTTACCATTGATAATCATCCAAAAAAAGAAAAAAAAACCAAACAATTTCAAACGTTCTACAAGATTATCGTAATTCGTTAATAATCCATCGTTCGTTATTCAATGCCCACGGAATGAACGATTTGTAAGAAGCATTGATGTAATTATTGTCGAATGGCGACGATTATCGTGCGACAGCGAACCGCTTTCGTCGTCTTTTGTCGTCGTCGACGGTCAGAATTGTTGCCGTTAGTTAAATATCGTACGATAGGCAAATAGATATGGCTTTGGCTTTACTGTACTCATGCACAGTTCCACGAACAGCCCGGAATCTGGTCTCGGTACGTCTCGGACGTCGCTTCCCGGCAGCACGGGCGAGGAATATTACGTCGACGAATTGGACGCTCAACCGCCACTCGGAACGTGTCGGGCTTTATATCCTTTCGACGGTAAGCCAACGTTAATTTATAATCGCACTTACGGGACTCTTTTTTTTCTTATTTTTTTATTTAAAAAAAATTTACGGAGATTCCAACTCGTAAGATATTTCTTGTAAAATTTTCTCAGTTTTTCGAAAAACATATTTAATAAATTTGCAAAACCGTGGCCACGACCGAAAAACAGTTTTTCAGTTTCAAATTCGATTTCAACGGATTTTCGATGATCGGGATGGAAAACTGATATCTTTTTCGTAAAGCTCAGACAATTTCGCGTTGTAAATAAATTTTTTAACATATTTTTTTAACAGCCTGAACATGTGAAAAGATACTTGAAAAAAGAAAAAAACGAATAATTAAAATACTGTGTTCGAATATTTGCAGCGAATTTCGATCATGTTGTTATTATTGCCACATTCCTAAAATCTTCTCCCCAAGATGTGATTTTTTTTTACAGTTCTTCAGTTTATACTATTTTCTTTGTTATTATTATTGATATTATTATATATTTTTTCAAGTTATACTATTTTCTTAATTATTATTATTATTATTATTTATAAATATCTTATATTTTTTCACTTTCAGCAACAAGCGAAGGTTCCATACCGATGTACGACGGCGAGGAGCTTTACATGATAGAACTGGACCAGGGTGACGGTTGGACGCGAGTTCGTCGAATGTCACAGCCAATCGAGGGTTTCGTTCCCACGTCGTACATAGAATATCAGCTCTACAATACCTAACAAATTACGTTGTAATAAATTTGCGTGAAGAAAAAAAGAAAAGAAAAAAAAACAACGGGCCGGACTTGAAGCTCGAGCAAAATCGTCGGTGTCATCGTGTGTCGTGTTGTACCGAAGCTGTGCTGCTGCCCGTGCGCTAATAATTTTTTTTTTCTTTCGCCTCGTTGGCCCGCAGTACGATGATCCGAAAACGCGACGTGATCTTTACATCGAAAAATCGTCGAGACGTGCGATGTGAATCAATTCTGTGTGTGTGCGTGTGTGAGTGTGTGTGTGTGTGTGTGTGTCGGCTTGAACGACGAGGCGATGAAACCGAAAGCGTACGAAATAATCGTGCAATAGCCAAAACGGTACAACGACGAACAAAATTGCCTCGCCTCGGTGGACAAAAAAAAATGACGATGTAAAGAAACAATCGCATCGTAGACGCCGCGCTGTATTGTCACATCGAGCGACAAGACAGAAAGATAAACAAGGCAAGTTATTCTCGTGCCAATTGACCGTTGTGATTCGGCGTAGATAAAAAAAAACAAAAAATATTATTATTATTATTATTATTGTTATTATTATTTATATATATTTTTTTTTGGCACGTACAAACGTGACACCCTTTCCTCGCGCGTCTGTCGACACGATTGTCTCGAGAGTTCATTTCGTCATCATCATCATCAACATCATCGTCCTATTTTTTCATGCATTCTGTTCCGTTTTTCTTTTTTTTTCTCCAAACAAAATACAAATTCAAAAGAAGATAAAAAAAAGAAAAACCGAACGAAATTCGATGTGATTCGCAAACCAGCTGCACGAGAGCGTGAGAAAAAAAATCAAAATGCGGCGATTGGCCACCGTGGCGAGACGATAGTTTTTTTTTTTTAAGATTAGATCGGTTAAACGTCAACGCGATCGTAACCTCGTGCAATTATTACTTTATATACGTACACACGCAAGAAAAAAATGAAGAAAAAAACGAAAAATAAACAAACGGGATATGAACGTGAGATTAGCGCGAATGGGCGAAAACGACACACGCTCTCGACTCTGTTAACAATTGTATGTGTAAATTGGCTTTTCGGCGAATCGCGATTTTTAACGCGTCGAACTTCGTGTGTATGTGTGTGTGTGCGCGCGCCTACGCAAGCTTACAAGCCCCCCAAAAGCGTCGAAGCATCTGTTTTTAATTTTTTTTCTTTCGCGAATATATATATATATTATATATTTATGAATTTATTGCCGAAAGTAATTTACTCTTGTATGTATGTGTTCGTGTGCGTGAATGTGTGTGTGTGTGTGTCTGTGTGTGTCTGTGTGTGTCGTCCGTGTCGCTTGTCGCGAAAGATTCTCGGCCGTGACGAGCCAATATATATAATAAAAAAAAAATCGTGTCCGTAATCGTAAGACTGACCCGATAGCGTGAAGAAAAATTTTTATCGTCTGGAGAATCTGCTTGTCTGCACGTACACAAACGCACACACACACACACACACACATAAACACTCACGGGTTAAACGGTTCGCGGGCCGTTGGATTGTGAATTTATTTAGAGTAAGTAAAAAAGTTCGTCTGTAAATATTTATCGGGGTAAAGGTAGACCCGAGGGTTCGAGAACGTGATTGGTTGAAGAATGCGAGAAGAACTTTTTTTTTTATTTTTATTTTATTTTTTTTAATAGCGTGAACACGTGTGTCGCAAGGTGCAGTGCCAGATTCGAAAAGAAAAACAATTTCAATTAAAAGGAGAAAACGAAAAAAATAATAATAATAATGATAATGTTTACGCGAGGGATGCAGGATCTTTCCACGTGTATTCGTGAAGCGAAAAACGAAAAATTCTTAACCCTAGGACCCCCCGCCCTTAAACTCAACGAAACGAAAACGCTACTCTTGTTGTGCCAACTCCCCTAACTCATTAATTTGGGAGGTACAGCTGTAATTCTTATCGCTTCGACATGAGTTTTTATTTTATTTTTTCTTTTTTTTTATCTTAATGTGAAAATAATGAATAAATTGATGATGTACTCAAATCAAATAGAATATGAATTATTTCTTGTAAAAAATTGCGTATTATCGGAACGTGAAAGAGATTGTCGTTTTGGGTTGTAGGGTTTTGGGGAAGCCCCGAGTGGGGTCCTAGGGTTAATAAAAATTTGGGGGAAAATACAAACGCGAACGAACAATCTCACCGGAGATTATTTTGCGAAAGAGTGAAAGAAGAAGATGGAAAGAACGAAAAAAAACGCGTGTTGAGGGGATGCGAAACCTTTCTCGTCCGCGACGAGTGCGAGAGAGATAGGGCCATCGGCGCTTGTTGCGAAGCGGGAAAGCTTCAAGCATCACCTTAATACTCGCCCTGTCTTTGTCGTCGATGATGATTTTATTTTTTCCATTTCTTAATTTCATGTGGTACGAAATTCCACTCGTGTGTGTGTGTGTGTGTGTATCAGTGTATCAGAGCGGTTCTTAGCAATGGTCATTGGTAAATTAAAATTGCGTAAACTCCAACATAGGTTTAAAAAAATTAAAAAAAAAAAAAAAATGTTTGCGAATTCTCCCCAACCAATCTCAATTTTATTTACCCTATGGAAATTTTATTTTTGTGAAATTATATACCGAATGTTTATCGAATGTTTATCGAGTTTATTTATCATAGCTAAAGTATCAACATTAGAAAAATTTGCTCAATATGCTTTCTTCATTGGGAATGAGCGTACTTCACTTAAAAAATATGTTAATCCCCGAAAACAAAATAGCCAAACTGATAAGACCGCCATTTTGTTTTCACCATTTTTTGAGTAGACCACGCATCTTTCTGATGAAAAAAGCACATTGAGCAAATTCTTCTTACGTTCACATTTTAGCCGTGATAAATAAAATCGATAAATATTTCATGGTATATAATTTTAAAAAAAAGTAAAGAATTCCACAGTGATGGGTAAATATTGAAATAGGTTGGGGGACGTAGCGAATATTTTTGAAAAATTATTTGGAACCCATGTGGAGGGTTAGGCAATTTTTATTAAAAAAATAACCCTTGCTGAGGACCACTCTAGTGTGTATGTGAGTGTGCGTCCCAACGACGGGGAATTTGAGTTTCGTTCGTTTTTAATTTTTCGATTGCGGGACATAAGAAAAGATTGACAAATCGCACGAGTCGCGTGTGAGCACGCGCACGAGCCGAGCGATACGGGAATGAAAAACATGCGAAAACGATTTAACAAATAAGAAACCTACAAACAAACAAACACAGAAGGAAAGAAAAAAACGACGTATCGGTGTATATATTATATGATAATGAATATTAAATCGTCGAAGCGTAGCTTTTCGGTATAAACCGAAAAAATATTTTAAGCGCGATAATAAATTTAAGAACCGTGGCAAGATTGTATTTGAGAAGAAGAAGAAGAAAAAAAGTGCGAAAGAATGAAGAAGAAAAAAAAATAATAATAATAACAACAAATATCGAGACACACGATGGCAAACGGAACGTCGAATGATTCACACGTTCGGAATCCTATTCATTCGTTATTGAATTACTTTGTACTATATGTTGTAATTGCATCGAAAAATCGAATACTTACCCGACGAATCGACATATCGTTTTGCGATATTTGCGAGAGCCATCGTTTTACTGTTTGAACATTTTTTAAAAATAAATTATTATTATTTTTTTCTTTTTTTTTTTGTCGATCGCTCTCGGCGTTTCGTCAAATCGTGTGCCGGTCATCGTTGAAAGTTGTATTCCTTCGACGATCGAAAAAAAAATCGTTTATCACGAAAGCCCAGAGCGGAATGGGCAAAAGCGAAAAAATTATGATTGTGCGAAGCAGTAAGATGTGTGGTATGAGAAAACGACAAAAAAAATCGCGGAAAAAAAAAGAAAGAGGAAGAAAAAGAGAGAAAGAGAGAGCTAGGAAAAACGGAATGACCGTGTGCCCTACTTGTCTTATTATCGAACGTGTCCATTCTATGTATATTTTGTGATTTTATATCCATTGACAAGTATTGTAGATAATTTAACTCTCTGCGACTCATTATACAATTTATTATTATTAATTAATTATTATTAATTATTAATTATTCAATTAATATTGAGAAAATACAGGTACTAAACCAATATAAATCCATTTACATGCTAAACACGATAATCGTGTGTGTGTGTGTGTTCGAATTTGTGTATTATTCATCACCCAGATCGGCGAAGTATGATTTTTAAGGAGGGGGGGGGGCTGAGTTTCAGGATAATGCGGATACTATATTGTTTACTGAGACAGGCGTTATTCTTCATCTTTTCTTTTCATTTTCATCTTTCAATTGGCGCGGCTCGGGTATTCCATTATGTTAGTTAGTGCCAGCTAATTTTTCTAGCAAAAATTAACAACATCAACCAATAATTTCTCGTCGAGCAAGTTGGCAATTAACTCGAGAGAGGTTCGATTTTGGGACTCTGCGTGCTACGAACGAACAAAAATATCAAACCAAAAATAGTTTGACACAGCAATGAATTCGCAAGTACTTACGTTTTGATGTTATGTTATTCGTAGATACATCATTTCTTTCTCAACAAAATCGCACACATTTTCACCGTATTTATTAAAATATATTTTCTATATTTTTTACGTTTTTTTTCTTTTATTTTGCCGAAGTTGTACAAAACTCACATATCAGTATAACATGAAAAAGGTGAAATTTGTACTTTTTATCACCTCATTAGGCTCATTTTTCTTTTATTTCTCAGAGACAGTCTGGCATTATTATAATTTTACCCAAAAAAAAAAAATTAAAAAAAAAACCTAAAGTCACAATCGTCGTATCACGCCGTTTAATCTCTTTGGATAATTCTAGACGCGGAGGTGAAGCACAAAATCGTGAAGAAAAAAAAAACATTGGTTCGTTGTTACTTTTGTTTTTTCTTCATTGTTTTTCGCATTTTCTTCGCAAAATGTATTGCAACGTCCCGTGGACAATTGACTAGATAGTAAATACAGAGAGTAATACAAAAAGCATATTCGTAGATGAGGAAATAAACTTTGCGATGCGCATCGTCAGTGTCACAAGCCCTTCCCTCCCCCCGTCTCCTCATTCACATTCACGCTCATCGAATTAAGTACAAAAAATCGTAGTTGCGAAGCGTCGGGAGGGGACTCGAGCGAACCCGTGTTGATTCAAAACTTCGGGCTCTTATCTTTGATGCAAAATGCTCTTTCCGAATCAAAAGAGAGATTGAACCGACTCACCGACTTTCCTCTTCGTTCGCACAATTGGCAGTAATTCAATTATTTTTCCGCGAACGACGTTCAAAAAATTTACCACTGTACAAAAAAAAAAATCAAAAACACCAAAAACAGTCGATTAAAAAAAAGCAACGCGAGAGAAAAAGATTTCCAAAGACGAGAAAAAAAAATTTAAGTCGATAAAGAAGGTGAAGAGAAAAATTCTAAAAAAGAAAAACAATAATATTGATAATAAAAATTCGTGCGTTGTGTTAGAAAAAAATATCGTTAGTTTCGTAACTATTCAAAGTTCTTCAAGGACGTTATTGTACGAACGCAATTTACGCGAGACGGTATAGATCGTAAACGAGCCGAATAGTTATTGGGCTCTTCGGATCAATGATAATTTCGATGGATATTTTTTGTTTCGTCGACTTGAGCGTTTTTTTTTTTAAATCACAGAACTTGCGACGGTGTGTATGTGCGCGCACGTACGGATTTGAGCCCCGCGCTTTTTTTTCCCCATCGCATCGCGTCATGGATGATTAATATTGAAACAACGAAATTCTATCAACGAGTCGGATCGTCCGGTTCTCGTTATTAAGTACATTGTATTGTATGTTACAATTATTATTATTATTATTATTATTATTATTATTACTTAATGCTATATTAGTCGATAGAGATACGTTAGGATCACTTTGGCGTTGCTCACCGCGCGCACCGTCGATCACGCCATTCGTAATAGCGCCTCAGTCTATTCTCACTGTACAAAATACTTTTTTCTTCTATCATTATCATATATATATATATTTCATTTTTTTTCTTCCTTTTTTCCGCCGCTTCGTCGATTCATAATCAATTTTTTTAAATGTTCTATGCGTTTCACGACGTTTCGGTTGAAAATATATTATTTTTGTTCAGATTATCTTTATGGTTGTTTTTTTTTTTTTTTTTCAAATTATTTTTTGCGAGCGACGGAAAAATTTCATTAGCGGTGTCTTTGAGCAGCCGGTAGGTTCGAAGACGCGCGGAAGAAGAAGAAAAAAAAAAGAAATAGGTTCTTTTCGCGATTTTTGGATTTCTTCGACGAAATCTCGAATTATTTTAGGAGCTTGGAGAGTTTTTGTGTTTTTTTTTTTTTTTGTAAACTATCAGATGGTCAAATCTTCCCAATCCTCGATCTGTCTGGGAGTGAGCTCCACGCGTATATCCGTGAGGGTGCCCAGGAGATCGTGGGTCCTCGCCGGAAGCGGATTTTCCATGAGATCGATGAACTCGAGCGCGGGCGATCGTTGGAGCTGATCGATGTCCACGGCTGTGGCAAACAAGTTTTCGTCACTTATCAGAAAATTGCGGGAGATATAACATTTTTTGGAAAACATTGTCGAGGACGCTTTGTCGACCCGTTATCGAACTTTTAAACGTATTTTTCTTGCGTAGACAAATTTCCCTAAAAAAATTACACATTTTAGAATTAAAAATTATTATTCAAGGCCCTCTTGTATATTTTTTTTTATCAAACAATTTGATTTTTCCTCGAAAATTTGGGGAAAAAAATTTCGAGACTTATCAACAATTTTTTTCATAATTTTTAAGCTACTAAATATTTTTTTAAATTTGCGACTAGCCGTATGGCCAAATTCGTGTCAACCCCAGAGCAACAATTTCACTGAAGTGCAATTTCCGCAGGGGTTTCGTATACCGGAAACGAATCGATAAATAAAAGCGAATTTTTTCTTCATGCCCTCATTAACATCCATTAATTAACCACGTGAGTCAATAAATTTATTCACTTTCATCATTAATTAAAAATGATATAAAGAAAAAATTAGCGAAAATATTTCCACGTCTATTGCCGTTCATACCGTAGTCTCGTTTGCCCTCAAAATGCAACGCCGTTAAATTCGCTCGATAAGCGTTTAACGAATGAGCTCCGGTGAATGTCGGGCGAGAGTTTTACGCGGAAACGGAGAGTTGCGTGCAAAAGGAACATGAAGACGTTACCGTCCAACGTTCGATTATCATTTTACACAATTGTTACGGAAAAAAATTATATATATATATATATATACGAGGTGTGGTAGAAATCTAACGAGACTGATTATTATTATTTTTTGCAACAATTCAATTCAATGTTCATACATCAATGTTATCCCTTTGGTTCCCATTCAGTTTTCGTAAAAGTGTTGGAAGACTAAAACTGGAATCACTTTTAGCTCTCGGTTAGGCTCCTCGTTTGCGACAGTACCAAAATTAAGTTGTTCCAAGTGGTTTCTGATCTTAGGAAACAAAAAAAAAAGTTACGCGAACTGAGATCATTCGACCAGGGAGGCTGGGGCATCACAGGAATCCCTTTTTTCGTCAAAAACTGGTTGATGTAGATGGTCGTGTGACGTAGCCCTTCCTGTTCTCTTGACGAAAAAAAGGGATTCCCGTAGTTGACCCGGTCCCTCTATTCGTCTGATCTCAGTACGTGTGACTTTTTTTGTTCCCAAAAATCAAAACCCGCTTGAAAGGACGTAATTTTGGTACCGTCGATAACATCCAAACAAGCGTAAACGAAGTGATAAAAGTGGTTCCAGTTGAAGCCTTCCAGCACTGCTACGAAGTAAAGGAAGATACCATTGATGAATCGAAATTAAATTGAATTGTTGCAACAACAACAAAAAAATCAGTCTCACTACTTTTCTACCACACCTCGTATACTTATCCTTCGGGTTATTTTTCCTTTTTTTCCGAACTACAGACCTATGATCGAATTGTTGTTGGCGAGAAGCCGTTTGAGCTGAGGTATCCGAAACGTAACCGCTGGAAGGGCGATGAAGGTATTGTGAGAAATGTCGAGACTCTCCAACTCCTGAAGTTCCGAAAGTTCTTCCGGTAGTTTGCTCATTTGATTATGACTCAAATTTAGATCTGTAAAAAACAAATTCAATTTTTTTTAGTCTCCCTCGTCAATAACTAATCCATAATGCCATAATGAATATAGATATATAACATATAACAATAATTCTATATTTTTCATACAAATGTATCGTCAATTACTGATTTATTAATTTTTATTTTTTCCAGAAAAGATTATTCATTGCACCATCAATTATTTTTTTTCTTATTTCAGACTGATGAAGTAACGTCGATAATGTTAAATCTAATTCAATTGAAAATAAATGAAATTAACGTAAACATTTAATTCTCAAAACTTGATAAAAAATATTTTCATCATCGTCGATAAATGTTTTTTATTTATTGCATTGACGATGAGGAACGAATTTGTCTATTCATTGATTGAATAATCGAATCAATAATATTCTTCCACTGACCGGTGATTAGTGAGAATTTGACCGCAAATTTTGGTGGTATTTTGGTGATAACATTGCCCGACAGATCGCATCTCTTCAGTTCCGTGTGTCTCATCAGGTGATAAACTGCATCGGGTACTTGCATGAGTTGGCATTCGGACAAATCTGAAAAAACAAAAAAACAAAAAAATGCATTGAAAAATGAGTCAATGTAGGAACGATAAATCACGGATAACCAAATCGTTGGAAATATGGTACAATAATCGTGATAATAATCGTTTCGCAGTGTGTTCGATGCAGAGACACCCGTTACATCGAGCATTAGATATCCGTGCGAAAGTGAATTTAACGTCGGCAGAAGCGAGCGGTGCAGTTCACGCTTTCTCCCGCTCGATTTCCACCACGGAAATGCAATTACGAACTCGCGACTTTGAATACCGAGGCGCCTTTGCCATATGCACTACGCTTTATTAATGTACGCGTGTATAGTTTTTTTTTATTTATTTTTTGTTAATTTTATTTTTTCGTTTTCCTGGCCATTTGCACGATATTTCTGCCTCGAGAGACTCTTCCCTCGGCTATATTAACGTACTTTTCGTGCTAAGGGGTCAATGAACCAAACTTCCCAACGGGCATCACGTATTCCAGGCAGCATTGCGCCGACAATCGATGCAACTGTATGTAATCATATATGTATATGTATATACGTAATTTTGGTACTGTCGCGAACGAAGAGCCTAACCGAGAGCTAAAAGTGATTTCAGTTCTAGTCTTTCAACTAATCCATATTTTTTGGTCCTGTCGTAGGTATCAAAACGATGAAAGTCATTTTCGTTTCCTTTGTCGAACAATTTAGCCATCTTTGCCAAGTTTGACATTTTCGATTCAAACTTTAAATACGATCGGTGGATACATCGTACTTGTACGTACGGCTCAACTGCACCATCGCGAGGTTCTACAAGCCCTCAAAACTGACATAAGTAAAAGTGTTCTATATTCTCCGCGCGGATACCCGACACAACTAGCTGCCGCAATCAGCTGTTGCGTCAATGACAGAGTGGGTCGAAAGTAAAAATAAATTCAATGACCCTTCGTGAGCAAACTATCTGATGGTTTGTTGTTTCTTTTTTTTCAATTCATACTTTTGCGGTTACTCCAATGAAGCAATACCACTACGATGATCAAACCAACGTCTCTCTCAATTATCGATAAATTTTTTTTTTTTTTTTTGTTCAAATATTCCCGCGTGTCCGGCACACTTGTAGCAAATGTTTTTACAGGAAGATAATAATATACCGATTGAAGTGATAAAAAAAATGATATATAAGGTAAACCTGATCGAAAGGTAAGTACAGAGTTATCGAAAACAATAAAAAATGATTATGACCGTTCGAAACTGTCCGATGTTGTGCGAAACTAACCTAACAAATTGTCTATTCGAGAAAACTCAACTGGATAAGCACATTGAAAATATACAAATAATCCATTCGAATCTACAATGAACCTCTAATTTTTTTATTCAAATCTATTTATTCAAACTGTCTGAAGTGGCATTTCTAAAAATTTGTAAAATAACTGATCATTGTTGAATTTTAAATTTGAAACTCGCGCGTTTTCAAGAACCATCTTGAATATCACTTCGATTTGAAAATTACTGCATTCAATAACAAGACAAAACACGAGGAGCGCCACATTTTGGCGTATCGAGAGGTTTTACTGTAATTCATAATTCCTCGACTCTGAGCCCAATCCAAATAATTAAATTTCCCATAATCATCATCATCATCATCATCAACGCTGTCCCTTAAAAATCGACACAGTCTCAAACCTCCATTATTAGTATTTAAAAAATACAAAAAAAAACAGAAAAAAATTTATTATTATTATTACCAAGACTATGATTGTCCCGAGCTTCCTCACAGCGCAGCACCACCCGGGTCACGGCGTTCGCCATTTTGTCCGACAGACTGACTCATCGTCATCCAGCGAGGTGAAGAACAGAGAGCCAGCGAGAGTCCGTGTGTGTGTGTATGTGAGAAAGAGAGAGAGAGAGCGCAAGAAAAAGAGACAAGGAAAGAGAATAACACGAGCGTGCTTGTACCGACGACGAGAGCACCCGAAGGTCTTCGGCACGTAAGTGTGGCCCAACCTTCGAGCTCCCCGCCAGTCATCCGCAATCGTCGGGCCATATTTATTTTCGTGCGCAACGTAAAAATAAATCCGCCACGCACGAAACGTTATATATCCCGCGCGCATATATACATATATATATTATACATACATATATATATATACATATACCTACTCGCGGGTTACCGGAAGCACGAGTGGTTCACAACGCATGCGCGTGCGCATTTCTCGCCGTGACCATGGCGACCGGAAGAGCCTCCGGCTGTCGAACGACCTCAAGGACGCTATGATGCGCGTCCGATGATCCATGGCGCGTGCGCGCGAGAATGCCCGCCAAATCGTTCGAAAGCGTGCGCGAAAAATGTTCGTTTATTCACTTTCTTTTGGTTCCTCATAGCGAGAGCTATGTGACGGTCGAAAAAACTGGTTATCGAGATTTTCAATGTCAACATGTTCGGAAATGTCCTATTTTTACTGCGTAAAATTCGGAGGGAGCGAATTGGACGTTGAAACTTGTAGATTGTACCTCAATTTTTTTGTCGTGTTGTGTTATTTTCTACGTTTTCTTTTTTTTTTGTTTGTTTTGCGTTTCAAGTTTTTTGGTAGAATAGCGCTGCCGGAGTCGGCGGGTCGTGAGGCCTTGGGGGGGGGGGGGGGGGGGGGATGGACAACTTGCCGTTTATGGGTATGCGCCCGTATATAGCAAGGCGCCCCTTATTACGTACTAGAGACACAACCAGTTTCCTCCGGGAATCTCTCACACATACACGCACGCACAGACCTCTTCCACTGTACATTTGATAGATTTGTACGTATATAAGTGTATACACATGCTTATACGTGAATGTATATATACATATATACAGGTAGACATGAATCGACGCATCAGTACCTCAGGCTGACATTCGGTAAGACATGGACAAAGAGCAAGCGAACGGAGTATGCGATCGGTAGCATTGCCAAGGACCCTTATCTATTTCGAGATACACACACACACACACACGTGCGCATATGTATGTAATGGCGTGTACTAGACTACTACCGGGTGGGATCGCGGTATACCTGCGACAAGAGTGCGATGATCTACTTATTAACAATGAAAACATCGTGTCGTCGACTCTATTTAAATAAAAGTAGTCAAGTAGCGTGTCATTCTGTAGTAGCCATTGACAAAAGAAGTAAAATTCACGAAAGGGTTGATGGAAACTTATTATTTTAAATATCTTTCGTAAATTATTTGCGGTACAGTGTTCGTGGAATTTTTTATTGAATGTACTGATGAAACGTTACATTCTGGAGTTTTTACAGATTTTTTAAATCCATAGTTTGAAAATTAGAGAGGGACACTCTGATGGTGAATTTGAAAGTGAATATCTCTTGACTGAAGGGTTGAAATGAAAAGGTCTCGGGACATTTTAAGTAGCATTTGAGAAGACCTATTGAAAGATACCACACTCGATGGGGTGAGCAGCAAAAAAAATCGAGTTCACTTTTTAATCTGTGGGGCGGGGAGGTCAACATTAGAAAAAAAATGTTATCTCATCATATAATTTTATCTCATCGTGGTCGAGTTAAGCTAGCCGGCTAAGTTGACTTATCTAATAATAATTAAGTTGATTCAACGGTGCTAAAAAATCTGAGTAGCACTAGTACAGTAGTAGTAAAATAAATACGATTCATTGACGATATAGTACTATAGGTTTCGTCTTTTCCTGGTATTCGTGCTATTTTTATATATTCATTGATTTTTCTATCGCCACAGGGCCATCGACCGGAGTCCTTCAGCCCAAATATATGATTCAAATTTAAATTACCAATATCCATCCAACTCGCTAAAAATAGACAAAATTCCAATTATAATTATTATTTTCTTTTTTTCAATCATCACCAACAAAGTTACACCGAAATAGAATTATTTTTTCGTTTTCGTGAGTCCTTGCTTGGGACTCTGGCTCCTCGAGACCCTTTCGAAAATTTTCGTTTTTTTTTCTAAAATCGTTATTATGAGATAAAGATCTTGGATGAAGAATAAAAAAAGACAGAAAGATACTTCGATTGGTCGCTGTTTTTTGTTTTCAAGTGGTAAACAGATTGAAACAAGCCGCGCGAATAATATGTGCGCGAACAAAGACCGGATGCGTTGCGCAACGCTCAATGTTTATCCGGCCAATTATCTATACCGATGTAGAGTCGAGTATCTCTATGTATCTATATGCGTGCGTGTATGATGTGTACATGTATACATATGAAGATATATATACATACGTGTGTGTCGTACAATACGCGATATACAGTTACGCGTAGTTGTGAATGTGGTAAGTTGAGCATTTCACTTTTTTACCGATTTGATGAACGCGACACATAAATATTGTCAACACTACGGTCACCAACATTTGTTATACACCTATATAGCTTATTCTTAAAAAAAAACAACGAAAACAAATAAACACGACAACATTTCAATAAGCTTTTGTCTCATGAATGAAACTATGAGATTTTGACTTATTTCGACTTGCCTTTGTCTCGTTAAGGGTAGAGTTGCCTATTTTTTTATTTTTTTTTTCGACATTTCAGTTTGTGAAGTCATTGATTTTTTAAATAATGTGTTTCCGTTTGTTTGCCAATTTTTAAAGAAATTAAAATACATATATATATGTCAATGGACATTTGCCGGAAAAACCACATGAAATCTGTTCGGCAACGTGGACCAAGTTATTTCGTGTTTTCACACGTGACGACGATTAATCTTCGGGATATACACGCGAAAACACGAAAATGCTGCGCAGCAGCCCGGGGCGTCTTTTTTTTGCATATAGATATCGGACATTAGCGACGCGAGCTGGTAACGCGTGGGCGAACGAGTGATTTTTTTTTCTTCGTTGTTCCAAGGAGTAATAAACGAGACGAAATAAAGAGAGAATTGCGGATGAGTTTTCGAAGGTTTCGAATGTTGATGAATTTCGACGATTTGAGGATTTATTTGTCTTTGATGAGTTATGTTTTATTTGAGCAAGAATTTTTGATCTTGGTAAATATCTATATGTATATTTTTTTCACAGTTACTCGAGTGCGATGAAAGCCTTTTTTTCGTGGATAAGGATGTATTGTTTGGTAGTGTTGAGGCATAGATTGATCAGAAATATCTTTTTTTTCTTTACTTTTAATTTTAGGTCATGATTTGAAGGGCGATGATTATTCGTTGCATGATGATTGTGATAATTGTTCATTTGATGTGGTTCAGCCGTTTAAGCTACAGAATGTGTGGTTTCGTTCCAATTTTCAACGACGTTTTTAATAATACGTCGCAATAATTGTGATTGTGTGACACCCACACATACACACACACACATACACATGAATATAACTGCAATATATATATTTTTTCAAATTATCAAGAAGTAGCCATTAAATGTAAAATAATTCTTCATGAATATTTATAGGAATGAACACGCATCTGAAACGTTCGAAATGAATTTTCGATCAATCATATACGACACGAGAAAAATTTGAAAATCCAAACAGATCGTGAAATAAAAATGCTCATTTTCCAGAATTAAATTCACCAAAAAAAATTTGTATTTATTTAACAAAAAAACGTGAAATTCATCGAGCCAAACGAGCAAAAATAGTTTTCGATGAAACCCAAATGAGAATTTCGTAACGCAGAGTCCGGGAAAATTTATTTCCATATGGGTTTGTGGATATTTTATTTTCAAGTGGGGGCATACGTGCGTCGTTACAAAACGCGCAATTATTCTTCGCTGTCCGTGTGTACAAGCTTTAATCCGACGTCTCGACGTTGCGTCTGCCGTAACTCTTTGGCAAACAAACGGAAACACGTGCTCGTGGTGAGAGTTTACGAGAAAAAAAGCAGAAACGACGAGAGAGGCTGCGTTTGTGCACTTTGATGCACGCACTTTGAGCGTTGTGCGCGGTACACGATATATCCGACTGCGAACTATATCCTTTCTCTCTTCGTGTCTTTCTCCCTCTCTATCTTCATCTATTTATCTTCTCCGTCTGTCTTTAGCTTTTTTTCATTCTTTAATCGTAACGGAAAAGACTTTCCCCGACAATTTCGATGTCCAGTAAGATTAGAAATTTTATTTTTCAAAAGTAGTAGTTAAATATGCATTTCTTGACAATACGTTAAATTATTTTTTAGGATTCTTTACGTCAAAAGAAAAAAATACGGTATTTTTAAAAGATCACTTGCACGTCTGTCCGTTTGTCCGTCTGTCACAGTCGATTTTCTCAAAAACAATGCGACTTAGAAACTTGAAATTTGGCATAGCAATACGTCTCATTGACCCACATAACTTGCACTAGTTAACACTTGAAAATATTCATATGAGACTTGAAGAGGCGAAAAATGAGGTACTCGATAAAAAAAATATTTAACTCCATGTTTCATGTGGCATATTATTCGAAAGAATTTGTTATGTGAAATAAAAAATATTCTTTCATAATTTCCAACTTAATTTACAAAAATATGGTATCGAGTTGAACTCGTACTTGTTTGTTTTTTCATCTCGTTATCAGCTTTTAAAACAATACTCCAATTCGTGATATCTATTGGATCGTCAGAGATCCATCGACCGGAATCCTTCAATCCATTTTATTTTAATTTTCACTTCAAAAGCGGGAAAGATTAGTTTTCCTAGCGATTTCTTCGTTGCCTTTTATTTTTTTTTCCACGACTCATTATGTCGAATCTGTACGAGCCACGTACGGATCTGAGTCATACGTGAGTATGGCGTGCGGGTAGCACAAGTCCGAGGCATTGAGCACGATTGATACGGCGGAAATGGCATTGGGCAAGGTCCCAGAACGCGCCGGCTAAGGATAAAGCAAGGACCGGACCTTGTGCACGAAATTACTCGTACACACGTTTCTTTTGATTTAATTCTATTTATTTTTATTTTTTTTTATTTTTCCGAAGTAACAGGAAGTGAAATCTCGTGGTTGAGCAGTCGATAGTTCAAGCACGAGATAATCACAGGAATGAAAGGTTATGTTTATTACCCGCGTCCGGGTTACCTTAGTCCTGGTGGCGCCCTACTTGTGGCGACTTCGAGAAACAAACAATTTTATTCAGCCGACCCTGCCCCCCACCACCGAAAATTTGGAAGAGTTTCGAGACCTTATGGATAATTAACATTATCCATAAGTTTTTTACCGAATGTAACCTGAAGATATGACAACAACTCTGTATCGCAATAGCCATAAGAAATCATAATCGACAATGTAAATAAACCCATTACAGGGTTTCTAACCTATAAATAAATAAATAAAAATAAATAAATAAAAAGTAAGTGGATCCAACCGAACGATTTTTCGAATATTTTCTGAGATCGGCTACATTCGCTCATAGCATAATGTTAAAATCCCCATTTGTCACTATTTCGGCTACGTTTCCGGTGACGTCGTGTGATCGAAGTTTCGATAATCAGCCACGAGAGGTCGGGGCACGTTGACCCTGAATGCCCTGAACCACACGAGGACGCGGATTCTGACGCGATCATCTTTTGTCTATTAATTGGACAGCCGCCCGGGGTCGTTCGTCTCTTGGCCAACGAGTCTGGTTCGCAAAAAAAAAAAAGAAAAAACAAAGCAACAAGGATTTGAAACACGTGCGTAAGTGACGATACGTGTGATTCAATGACACACAAGCGTAAAAAGTGAGGTCGTAGGCCATTGGGAAAGAGGTCGTTGAACATTGAGAGGCGGAAAGATCGTGCAGACCGGAGCGCCTTCGCCCAAGTGATTCGCGATGGTCGAGAAACGAGCCTCGATCGTAACGCTCGACTACGCGCAAGTGGATTGTGCCGGTGTTGTGTCAGGCGCTGGTTCACCAACCATATACACATATATATACATAGAGTGGAGTGAGCGAGAAAGGTGTAGAATCGACTCAACAGAATTACGAATATGTCACTCAGATACAATTCTGGTACAATGTGGTTATAATATATCGATGATTAAGATTTTTATTTTTTGTTCTTATATATTTCGAATAAAATAATATTTTGAAAAATCGTCATCCTCTGAATGAACACTTTAGACTCCACGAATATATATTTTTCGAAATATCTTTGCGAATACAACTTTTTCGAAAATAATTGTAGAAAACTTTTTTATAGAAAATTGAATTCCCGATACAATTATTCTCGTGGTTTTTTTCCAAATCTGCATATTTCATGAGTTATTGCCAAGTAACTGCAATTTTTTTCGAAAAAATTAACTTTGATCGCGAGGCGGCTCCTGTTTTTACCCTTTTTTTTGTACAAAACTAGAGAAGTCTAACTAACACAAAACTAAAAAGATTTAATTTTTACCGAGCGCCCTGATAAATACATATATTGGTCGTTGATTTGTGTATATATGTTCACTCTCTTTCTCTCTCACGCTCCGTCGTCGTTCGCGCGGTCTTCGTTCGTTTTTTTCCTCTTTTTTTCACGTTTTGTTTCTTCCACAACCGTGCCAAAGCGCAGCAGGCGCTACGACGGCGAACACGTGCGCGATTCCATCCGATGCCCCGACCGATAATGCTTCCAGCCTTGTTTCGTATTTTTTTGTTTGTTTGTTTGTTGTTTTTTTTTCACGCACACACTTGAAAAAATCGTAAAAAAACTCAAACGACATTTTATTACCGACTGACTCACAATGTTGACAATTAATCACTGACCTTCCTATCTTATCTAACACATCGTCGAACGATTTGTTTCCGTCTTTTGCGTCTCCTCTTTGCGAAATATCGTTTAATATCAGAATGTCGTCGTTCACTCATTTTCGTCTTATTCATTTCGATGATTATCGATTGTAAATTATGATACAATTGATTATGGATTATCTAGATAATTTCTCGATGATGATCGAGGATTATACATTTTGAGATACGATTGAAAATTATTTTTCATTTTTTTCCAAATAAAATTCTTTTATAGAAAATTTGGACGTGTTAAACGTTTACAATGGAATATTGGTTGTTAGAAATTCCAAGTTTATGTTTGTCTACGGCAATAAAGACCTATGCGTTGTTACAATCGAACGTGAGAGATATTCGAAAAAAAATAACGTTTCTTTGCCTTCAAATCGATGAGTAAAAAAAAAAATAAGAACAACAATAACAACAAAAAACCACAGTACCGTCAGAAGAAATGATTGATAACTGAAACGTCTTTCGATAAATAATATTAATTATTATCAATGTATAATAATAATTATTATTATTATTTATGAATGAAATTACAATTAAATTGCTCACCCAAGTTACAATTGTCCTGTGCCTCCTCGCATCGGGAAACCACTCTGATGATCGCACGTCCAGCCAGTTGTACGCAAATTGCATTTGCGACATTTCTCTCTCCCTGTGCTTGAGAGATTTGTTGCACGCCTCCCTCATTGTTGTTGTTGTTGTTGTTGTACGCAGGTGGTTTCATTTTTAAATATTTTTTATTTCTCTACCCGATCTATTTTAGTTTGTTTTGTTTCGTTTTTTTTTTTTGAGCTTTGTTATTTATTTTCTTTTTTTTTTGGTTTTTTCTTTCAGTCTAGTCTGTTGCCAAGACAAAACTGATATTCCTGAAGAATCGTTCACCGTCTAACACGCGATCGTTCGAAGATCGATCGCGATCGCGATCCGATCCGATCAACGAGAAAACAAAAATCCAGATCACTCGATTAAATCACAAACGTATTTTCCGCGATTGCCGCGCATTTACCAAAAAAAAAACAACAACAAAAAATCCCAACGACACAATCCCGTTCGACTATGTCGTCCGTAAAAAATTCCGTAACGGCTCGTAACGAAAAAGGAAGAAGAATCAAAAAGAATTCAAATTGAAAGGGTCGAACAAAAAAGTTGTGAAAGCGCGTGGGAACCGTTCGGCACAGAGCTCCCGCAACAATTTCCTCTGTAACGAAGTTAGTTTCGTTTTTTTTTTCTCAACTCTTTCTTTATTTCTTATGTCCCACGTTCTCCGACTCGGCTTCGACCGAGATGGGATTCGGAAGGGAAAAAAAACCGTGAAAACCAGGAAACCGAATATTCGGCTACCTTTGTTCAATCTTTTTTCTTTCTTCTTTTTCTTTGTCTCTGTGATTACATCAACGCGAATCTCGATGGTGCATATGTGTGTACAAAGTACTGCGAGTGAAACAATTTTCTTCGCTGTGCACCCGATTATTCTTGTCAATATATTATTTTTTGTTCGAATTGAAAAATAAACAATTTGTTTAATTAAACAGACGAGACGGCGATGCCTGTCACCGGGAGTCGCCGTCTGGCACTGGTCTGTTACAAAGCACACGATGCTATTTAAGCCTTCGCCGAGAAGCAAACGCGAACCTCGATCCCCACTACTTTATCGCCGAGATGCATCTCCCCCTCCCCCCCCCCGGCCCTCTGATCAGCTGACTTTGTTCCCTCCTCCTCGCTCTCATTCTTTCATGATCTTCATTATCTATATATCTGTATAAACCTGTACTTTGTCTCGCTTTCTCTCTCCTTCCCTCTCTCTCTCTCTCTCTCTCTCTCTCTTGCGCTCGATGACGATCACTCCGTCGACGTTCGTACAATCCTGCCGTGGTCTGTGTACCCACTCGCGGACTTCCTCTTTGTTTGAAAACAACTGTAGATCATCGGTGCGAGCGAGTATGCATCCGATGCAACAGCGAAAATTGTACGTTCGAGATGTGTGCCCACGTGCTTCTCGCGAGGGACGGTTCTTCGTTTTCGCGCTTTTACTCAAACACACACACACACGCAAACATGCGCACGACACCGTCACGGTTCTCTCGTCGTACGTGGCAACACGCGCGTGTCTCGTGTTTCCCGGAAAACGTTTAATCGTCCGGTTTTAATCATTTATCATCGGGTCACCGTCGACGAGTAAACGACTCATTGAGATTCGTTTTTTGATAAATGCGTTTGGGGGTTGAATTTTACTGGAATTAACAAGAATTTGGGGTGAGGGACTGTTGTCGGCAATTGCGATCACGGAGGGCAGTAGAAAAATTTTGTGTGATCAGACAAAGGGTTGGAATAGATATATAGGGTGTTCCGTTTGGAAAAATAGAGGTTGAAAAAGTCTTGAGGTAAAGGAGACAACAGAAATACATAATTAATAATAAAGATAACAGTTAATAAAGAAAATCACATTTCATTATATTTTCGTGCGATATTTCATGGAAAATCGATGAGAAATTCATAACATTAGGATGTCGTTAAAATCGTCTCGAAAAAGTCACAACCTCAGGGGCATCAAAAATATTGTTCCCGTTAAAAAAACAATGACATTATGCTTGCGGCATAAAAGCATGAACTGTGAGAACATAGATTTCATCAGCACTGAATTTCTCCCCTTCGAACCCTACAACTTTCATGTGATCCATTTCGGTGTCACTCTTTTACCTGAAGAGTTATTCTAACTTTTTTTTTTAATGGGACACCTTGTATATACAGTTTACTGGACCGATTGAATAGTTGTTGCATATTCTTTACGTCGGCTCAACTGCGAAGAGTTTAGGTTTATTCTGCTTTGTAAGTGGAACATCCGGCGTGTAGTCAGACAGGGTGCAGGGTTTTATTGCATTTATTGCATTTTTTTCATCGTGCTAAACTGCGATGATGAGTTTGAGCTGAATAGTTGTCAGTAGAAAATTCAACGTGTGGTCAGACTGCGAGTTTTGTTTAATTGATTATTTATTGCACTTTCTTTCGTGCTCCACTGTTGTCAGCGTAGGTTGAATAGTCGTCAGTGGAAAATCTCGTGTGTGGTCAGACTCGTACGTTAATATAAAAAATCATAATTAATTTCGATTTCTCCGGACTTTTCGATCGCCTTTTCCACGACTCCAATAACTGACAGTCGTGCGAATAAAAACGACTGGGGAAAAAATTGTGACTATCGGAGACGTTTATCGTGAAATTTCGGAGAATCGTGGGCGATGCGAAATATCGAGTGAGCAGGCAAACTGCCCAATGCGCAAACGGCTTTGCTGCGTATTCCGCATTTGCGTCCGTAATCGTGCTTCCGTTTACCCCACCCTAGACAATTCGCGCAACAGATGTTTCGAAATTGTTTTTTGAAAATTTTTTTTTGAGAAAAATAAATGACAATGCATCGACATTTTTTAACGACCTAGAAATTAATATTACATGCATGAGTTGCAATTATTGCTTCTTATACTTGTGTGAATTTGAATGACAAAGTCGAGCTAAGGTTCGATGAGGAGTACGATGAATAGTTGAATAACTCATACTGATAACTATACGAGTCTAGAATTATTAAAACATTAGCTCGAAATTCATTGATTGTTCGTTTATCTCACAATTTTTCACGATTCAAATAAATTTCATTTTCTACATATTTATTTGAAAATTATTATTATTATTATTATTATTATTATTATTATTATTATTATTATTATTATTATTATTATTTTTCGTTGACCTCAAAAATTTCCACGATTAAATTTAATGTTTTTTTTCTACATATTGGTTCGAAAATAATGATAATTATTATGATTGTTGTTGCTATTATTATATTTGAATCCAATTTCTATTCAGTTGGTCATAAATTCGAAAAAAAAATCTATTTATTCTCAGGACAAATAATTTTGCACACATAATATTATCAGTATATTATAAATAAACGTTAATAAAGTTTGCACAAGGCAAAAGTCGTTCTGGAGTATTTTGCGATATTGCCAAAAAATTCAACGGAGTGAGGTTGGATTTGGGATTTTTGGCGAACAAAGAGATTGCAATCGCAAGCCCAGAGTGGCGAACGTGTCTTTTCGGTCTTAAGGTCATAAGACGGTGAAACCGCGAATACGCGAGAGCGTCTGCGATATTTTTAAGAAAAATCTGCGACTCCCCCGCGCGCGAACAGCACCCCCCCCCCTCCTCCACGGGATCATCGTTCTGTGGCGTTGTAATTTTCCGGTCACGATGGGAAACAACGAAAACGAGTCGTTGACCCCGTCGGGCATACGCTTGACAAATTGTATTGAGATCATCGTTGAGCTGGGAAATTCCAGATCGATTATTCGGGAAGAAATTCAAATTTGACGGAATTGAAAAAAAGTTAAAAACTGTGGCTTAAAAATTGCTCGATGTCACGTATTGATATATTTATTGTAACAACAACATTTTTTTACAGTTATTTAAAGCGCAGTGAATAATTTTCAATGCAATATGCGATCGTCATATTGCATAAAAAATGTTTTATTATTTAGAAACGTAATAGCTACAATATAGCATAAGGAAATTTAAAAAATGTATATATTGTATAAATGACAGCTGTTCGAAAAAAATCAAATTTGACGAAAATATTGAGTTAAAAAAATTTATAAAAATTCAACTTGGCATCCAATCGAAAAAAAATCCTATGCTACATTGTAGATAATGTTATAAAGAATATGTGATATAAATTTTTCATCAAAATTGATTGAGAATATTTTGAGTCAACTTGCCCGCCAGGTTAAAAAGAGTAGTTTCCAGAAAAACGCAAAATTTGAAACTGTTATAAATTCGAGAATAATTCGAATTTTGATATGTTTGAATGCTCAAAATATTCTTCAAAGTATGAGCAATAAATCTACCCAAAAAAAACGATTTTCTGAAAATCTCACAGTGGTGTAACCCCTTAATCCGTAACAGAGCCTCTCGAACGAGTATCGGTACGCTAAACATTTTTTTTCAAAATCTAAAAATCAATGACTTTGCGTAAATTTCGATGAGAATAAAGAGCTCAGGGTCTCTCGAAGGCTATTCGATGATGGTCCTTCCGAGCCATCGGATTTTCTATTCACCCCCCCCCCCCACCGGCCCCGGTTGTGATTTCCTCGATGCACCACGAGCATCGTGGCAAAATACAAGACGAAATCCCCAACAGGGACAAAATGTTTATGCCCCGGGATATATACGTTTGGCCTTAAGCCAGAGAATACTGCGCGTGCACTTTGAGTACGAAAATAGAACCTCGGCCAAAATCCCCCATGACTTCTCTTCATCTTCATCGTTTCATCTTGGCTTTACTCGCGGCTTACGATTAAACTCAAATTCAAACGCCAATCGACGATATAGGTGCGAAAGCGTAGCGAGGCTGTGCGAGTGTTGGTTTAAGAAGAAAATAAGATGAAAAAAAAAAAACAAACACAAAAAGGAAAAAGTGTATATGAGTATTTACAACGAAAAACGTTCATCGACATTGTTAAGATTTCGACGTTGACGAAAATTTTCCATTTCTCTGTGTCAAAAAATGTGGAAATGAGGAAAAACCGATTTTTTTTTTTTTCAATTTATTATTATTTTATCTTTTTTGTCGACCATTCGATTTTTGTTTTGGTCGGTTCTTTGTCCGTCAACGATGATTTTTTTGACGTTCCATCTTTCCACGTCGCTCTTCGTCCGTCGTTATATTTTTACAATTATCAACGTTTTCCGAGAAATGTCATTTTGCGTGGGCGAAAAAAAACAAACAAAAAATGTCACGCGCGTGACACGGGATTTCTTTGTGAATGATCTATAATTATTCCGTCCGGGACCATCGTCCTCCGGATATCGCCCAATATTCGGATCACTTCCGGTATTCGGAACAAATCGACGAAACTGCAACATCGATTGCACCGAAAGCTCGTCCGTTAGTTTCTCAAGCTTTTAAATATTTTTCGCGTATTTAAAAGTCTCCAGACGATAAAAAAGTAAAAAAGAAATATTTGAAAATGAATAATTGATTACTTATAACTTGCGAGAATTTCTTTAAGGAACATTGGACGACGAAAAAATTTAAATAACTCAACGGAACAAGTGTGACAAACGTGATAACGGAAAATTATCGTGTGATCGATTAATAATACGACGGAAATATATATTTTCTTTATTTCGTGTTCACAATTAAATCGTGAGGGAGGGGGGGGGGTCGATACATTTTCGTCGAGATTCTTGGATTTTTGAGGTCGATCGTAGTGCGTGCTACACGTGTCTATGCTCTAATGATCCTTACCGATGGATTGTTGGCTCAATGTTTAATTTTTTTTCCCTACATTTTTCATCTTTGTTTATTTTCTCTATTTTTTTCTGTCTTTGTTTCGAATTTTTCGATCACGTACGAATTGTGCATGATAATTATCACGGATTTTTCACGATTTTTTCACGCTACCGCGAAAAAAACTGCTGGTACATAAATATCCGAATGAAAGAAAAAGTTTCGCAATCATTATATTTTTTTTCTTCCCAATCGTGTTAGCTCGCAATCTCATTGAAACCGCCTTGTCTTTGGCCAACAATACATCGTAAAACCGTGCAAAACTTATCGTAATTTTTTTTTATATTCTTGCTCATTACTTTTGATTACTTTATTTTCGAGACAACACGGAAAATCAACACGATAACACGTTAGAGTTGCGAGTACAGTTCTAACGAGCAACACACATTTATTTTACATCGAAATCTTAATAATCGATAAAAATCTCTCTTTTTTTTTATTGTTTGGTTTTTTTGTTTAGAATGTGAACAAGTAATCTCGGTTGTCGACTTAGATTCAATGATATTACAATAAAAGATAATCGTGTTGTACTTTTTTTTCTTTCTCTGTACAAATATACGATATATATGTATATATACGAGGGTGGTCATTAAAAATTAAATCTTGGGCGTCTGCCTAGAAAAAGTTAGTTTTCGGTGAAAGCAAACGAGAACTTTTTCATTTCCGTAAAAAAAATGATAAATACAGGGGCCGAATCATAATCAAACTTAATTTTTTAGATAAATTCTGAAAAATTAAGATTAAATGAGCTGAAATTTTATCTGAAAAGAATTGACTTCGATCATGATTCGGTTCCTGTTTTTATAATTACATTCGCACAAATAAAAAAAGTCCTCACTTTCTTTCGCCAAAAAGATACATTTTTACGGGCGGACGCTGAGGATTAAAATTTTTAACGACCACCCTGTTATATATATATAGATACAGAAGTCATAATCATTTGGTGTTCTGGTACATCGTTTGAGTATTTGGCCATTTTTCTGTAATCTCTCGGTTGATATTGTTCATTTGTTTTTTTTTTGTCTTTCCAATAGTCAGATTAATCGTGTAATTAAGAACTATCATAATTTACGTATGTATATATAATACTGCACCCTAAGTCCCCTGGTATTGACTATTGTAGCGAAATCATTCACTTCCATCGAAACCAAAACAAAACAAAAAAAAGTCATCGAAAATAATTGTTGAAATCTCTGACGTTGAAAAATTTCATCAACAAATGATAATCATTATTCATTCATTAAGTCGATAAGAAAAAAAATAAATAATAATTTACGAGCCTTCGTAAGTTTTAGGCCGATCCAAGGCTTCCTGAGCGTGTTGCAAACCGGCACAATAGTGCAACAGTAATACGCTCAACGCTTGGACTCGCAGATCGCTCTGCGCTATCAATCTCGTACCGTCGATCTCTCCGGGTTGCGACAATTCTAATCTTGAGGTAGTTTCGCCGTCGAGAGCCGCCTTTAGCTTTGTCATCTGTGGGTGAGAATAATAAGAAGCGAAAAGAAGAAAATAATAATAATAATAATCGAAGAAACCAAATTTTGAAAAATCTTCGGTAACTCATTAAAACTGCTTTTTCGTCGTCGTTCGTTACCATTGAATTTATCTTGTCGACGCGTTCCTGAGGTTCTAAACACTTGTACAAAAATTTTCCGGTTTCCTTGGCCCGGGACATCAATCCGTCGTCCAAATCTCCGGCCAGAAGCGGTGCGGCCACGCTCGGCTCCGTACCCTCCAGCAATTCAGGATTTATTCCCAATCCACCGACCAGAGAATTCTAGATTGTGCGTTTTTATTTTTAATTTTTATTTTTATTTTTCTATTCTTCATTTAACTATTATTATTTTTAATTTTTATTTTATCAAATCGCTCTTGTCGGCGTTCTAATGCGATTGGAATATAAATGAAAGAAGAAGAAGAAGGAGAAAAAGAAGAAGAAAAAAGAATTCGAATCTCCAACGACTGGCATCAAAGCACAAAAATTTATGATTTACCGAGTACAGAATTCGCCAAATTACATGGAGAGTCCCCGATGGTTTTATTACGCAGCTATGTTCTTGCCATTTGGTGTAAAATTTCCCGTTTTAGGATCATTGGGCCTTATTTGTTTCAAGAGGGAGGCTAAACGGTCACAATCAATTCCAACTGGCATTTGAGAAACTTGCAAGATTTTTATTTCCACACAATTTATGCAAGTTTAAATTAATTCAGGAAAATTTGCATAAAATTGGGTAAATTTGAATGAAGAACAGAAGAACACACGAAGATCAACGGGAACTCCCTATCACCACCCTAGCCCGAGTAATGGCCGTCCACTTATGTGTTTTGGCGAATCCTTTATATAAATATGAATAATTCAAAAAATCGCATTTCTCGAGCAATCGTAAACGCATGCCAAAAATTTATTTAAAAAATTATTCAACGTACCATCAAATTTTGGGGATTAGTAACTTACGAAAATAAAAGCCTCACTTACCAAGCAATTAGATTTTGTTTTTTTTTGTTCTTTCATTATAACATAGGAACGTCGTTATCGAACGACAATATCGTTTATCGATTACGAGGTTTCGGGATCACAATGTCCCACGAATGTAATAAATAAATAATACAATGTTCGTATGGAGCAATGGCGGGGGTGGGGGTGGGGCGGAGTGGGGTTGCATGATCGAGGCGATAAAAATGTCATAGCAAAGCTTTTCGCATTATCTCATCGTTAAATTGTCGCAAGCCAAGCACATTTGCAAGCCGATAAATGATTTTCGATGCTCATCCACATGATCCATGATGTAATTAACGGGTACATGAACGTTCGAAGATAAATTGAGTTAGAAATGATTTCACGGAACAATGCATAGTTGGTAAAAAAAACAGAAATAAATAAATAAATAAATAAATAAATAAATAATAATCAAAAGTTAGAATTTTTATTCTACATCGTTTTTATTTTATTTTTTAAATTTATCTTTATTACCACACAAAAAGCACAATTTTATCCGTCTTATTTACTCTGTGTGAAAAAAAAGAAAAACCAACAGAAAAAAAAATATTTCAAAAACACAAAAGTTAGAAAATTTATTTTCTTTTGTTTTTCAAAAATAATATTTTCACTAGAACAGAAAAAGCACGATTTTATCCGTCTTATTTTCTCTGCGTGAGTAAAAAGTGAACTAAAAAAAACACCAAAAATAGAAGAAACGAAAACCTTTGAAAAAAATCAAAAAAATAGGTTACGAATAATGGATTTCTACCTTGCGGGACGCGCAGGGACTTGGGGGAAGACTTCTGGATGCCAAACCGCCACCGGACGTCGGCGGGGCTAGACAACTCGTGCTTCCGGCTTTCTTGAGACCCAGTAAAGTGTTGGCTATACTGGCCTTCATCGCCATCATACCCTGATTAATCGATCAACGCAATCCAACTCGATTATAAATCATTCGACGAACCATCGCGAATACACGCTCCGGATTTCGCGAGCATCCACGAAGCATCCGTGGGGCTGAAGGTGGAAGGAGGGAAGAAGGGAGGATGCCAAAAGCAATCCCTCGATCAACCGGACCGCTCGTGATGCTTCGTCAATACCCGCGAAATTTGTTTTATCTTATTTTTTATTTCTTAAAAAATTTCAAAAAAAATTAAAAAAAAAACAATCCAGTCTATTACAAAACCAGGAAACGAGGTGCAAGCCTACGAATAAACCTTCACCTTTCACCGAGTGCAAACGACAATGTTTTTTTATTGTTAATAACATCGTTCAATCTCGTGCTTGACAAATTTTTTGCTTCTTAAAATGTTTTTTTTTTCTTCTTTTTTTTCTTTCATGTATTTACAGAACGCCCAGAGGCTTTTGTATGTTATTTGGTGCATCACGCTTATCCGTCACAAATATATATCGTGTTTCCCGTTGTTCGATAATTCATTATATATAGTATTTTTTTTATGTAGTAAAATGTATGTAACAAGCCTGGACAAATGTTAGCAAACGTGGGGATAGGGCAGGGCGGGGATGCCCACTTTGTTAAAAAAAAACGACATTCCTCAGTGTTGTTTGAATAATTGCAAAACGCATTTGATTGAGATTCCTGGTAGTTTATAAGAAAAATAATTCGTATGAAATTTTTGTTCGTCGATATGCGAATTAATTCAAGACACTGTCAAGCAGGACATGATTTCGAACAGAAGAAAAATATTATTCGATTTAAATTTATCGCACGTCGCAGTTGATATGTGGCTCTGTGGGGACAATTTGTTTTTATTTTTATTTTTTTTTTTTTTTTCGTTTTTTTTTCAACACTCGGATCGAATCGAGACGTGAAAAATAAATAAATAAATAAATAGATAAATAATTATATAAAAAAAAATTATCGATCGCCGCAATGAAAAATATAATAAATAATAATAGTTTGATAAAATTATTTTTAGTATATATTGGAAGCTTGTACTACGTTCTCAGTACCTGAACGTTATCTTCACAACCCGTGAGCGATATCTCCGGACCTGCGTCTCCCGACCCCGTGGACACGCTCGTTTCCGTCTCGTCGGCTTCGTAAGCGACCGAGGTCAGAGCCTCGGCTCCGCAACTGCCCGACGACTGGCAACGAGCCTCGCATTTCTTGTGACAAACCATTCCGCAGTCACGACACTGGACCGCGTCTTTCAGCCAGATCTGTCGAACGAAAAAAAATTAAGTAAATGAATAAATAAATAAATAAATAAATAAATAAATAAATAAATAAATAAATAAATAAATAAATAAATAAATAAATAAATAAATAAATAAATAAATAAATAAATAAATAAATAAATAAATAAATAAATAAATAAATAAATAAATAAATAAATATTGAGTATTTTTATTACCTTCTTAGTGCAAAAATCGCAATGCGTAACTCTGTGGAAGTGCGTTCTGATGAAATCGTGCATTTTTTTATCCGTAATTTCCGTACTGACGATCGCCTGAATTTTCGTTGTCTCGGTATTATCTTTTTTCGGGGTATCGCCGGAATTTCGAAGACTCGAACGATTGGAAATCCATCCGTAAGACAGCAAAATATCGCCGTGACAAAGCGTCGGATCGAAACCCGAATATCCTTGAAGTTTGGAGTTGGACGTCGTGAAGGAAGCTTTCGTGTGAAAACAATCAAAGACTTTCGTGTTAAAAATATATCTTTTCGACAAAAAAAAAGAAGGGAACAATAAGATGCAAGTTGGAACTTGCAAGCGAACCAAAAAGATTTCGATAGTATAATATTAAACGCATTTCGTGAACGGAGGATTCAGCAAAACTTCGATTTTATGAATAATATCAATTTTTCCGAAAAGTTCGATTTTTCAGATTTCAAAAATTAGGAAAAATCGACATTTAAAAAAAAATCAAAATTTCGTTAAACTCTTCGTTCACGAACTTCGTTTAATATTGTACTAACGAAATCTTTCGGTTTTTTTATTTCAGAAGCGCCGTTCCAGAGATATCATGCTCATCGCAAGTGATCTTCAAAAAAAGGGTTTTGGGACAAAGATTCTCCCAAAATTGACGTTTTTTTCATGGAAAAACTCATGAAAGTACCTCAATATATATTGTAATTTATACTGCATAGTGTATTCTAATGAAATCATGTTAACATGATATCTCTATGAGGAAGCAAAATAAATAAAATAAATTAAATAAATTAAATAAATTAAATAAATTAAATAAATTAAATAAAGTAAATAAATAAACTCTCGTGGAGTCACGGGCGCGGGTAGGGGAAATAAAAATGCATGTTACTGTGAAAGTTTGATCGATCCATACCGGTATCAGGCGGCAGAAGAGCGTGACACTTGAGATAATGACCCGTGGTCGAGGTGGAACATTGTGCCAAAACAAGTTTCATCGGTGCGTTGATATAACCGATTATCTTAGCCGGACAATCGCCGCCTTTCAATCTCGCCCACACGCCGATATTCAAATACTGCAATTCCGTGTCGATTTGAAAATTTCGAGTTTCCTCGAATGTGATCAAAGACGCAAATGGTTTTTCACGGGTCGTCGTGTAAAGTTCGGACGGACAGATCGACGAACCATCGTCCGGATAGCACGAGGCAGCCGTGCTCGAAGCGGTCGAATGATTCGAAGCGATCGATATTCTTCGGGACGGTGTTTCCGGTTGCGACGAATCATCCGCCACGTGAACACTGCTCTTGCGTCTTCTGAACAATCTTATACCCGTATCCGGTTTTTCCAAATTATCAAAATCCGTATCTCGCAAATCCGAAAATTTTATTTGTCCTTCGAATTTTGTTTTTCCAAAAATTTCGTCGCCGAAAGTCGATTCGCTCTTGTTCATCGTCGAATCGCTCTTCGACGTTTTTTTGTCGAATACTTTTTCCATGGACGGTTTATCGTTGTCGCATTTCAACGAAGTTTGTCGTTCCGAATCGATTTTCGAATATTTACGTTCGACGCGAATGATGAAACGTCGTTGGGCCGCGGTTTTCACGAGTTTCGCCACTTGACTCATGTTCGTCACTCTTTTGCCATCCACGGCCGAGAGTATGTCGCCCTTTCGCATTTCCGCTATGGCCGCTGGACTTCCCGTGACTATCGTTTCCACGATGACGCAAGTTTGACCGATTTCGGATATCAACTCCTGTTTGAATACAACACCCAATTGATTGGAACTTGTTTTGCTTATTATCAGATCCAGGACCATGTACGGCACGCCACTGTACTGGGTCAGATAGACCCAAGGTGTCACGTCCACGCTTATCGTACAATAAATTTCTATCTGCGATAAGTCTTCCAGGGGAAGAGCACTCTGACCGATGTTCAGTCGGCTTACTTCGACGAGAATCACTTCCAACACACCGGGAGTCAGTTGAGTCGATGCAACCTGCGAAACGATTTACGAAAAAAATAATTCTCAATGAAACTGAAGAAGAAAACACAAGCGGTTAGTCGTTAAAGCGTTATCTCTAGCTGTTTGCGGGTCACGAAAAAAAATTATGCAAATGAAGGAATTTTCATAATTTTTTTTTTTTACATTTTAATATAATTTTATTAGAATACACTATGCGGTATCAATTACAACATATATTGAGGTACTTGTACGAATTTTTTCATGAAAATATTTTCAATTTTGGAGAAACTATTGCCGTTGTCCGAAAACACATTTTTCCGCAAACAATCAGGTATAACGATTTCAATCTAGAAATGAATGAGGGAGAAATGTAAATGCGATTGAGTTACTTACCTCTGATAAATCGATATCCTCGTCATTGAGCCGACGGAAGAACGGCTTGTAACGCATTTTGTAACGCGGCAGAGTGTGCTTTTTGCGTATGGCACGACGTATCTGTCCCGTTATCAACGAAACGATTTGGGGTTGAAGCTGCCTTCCTTGGAATTGCGATTGTACCTCGAGCTCGAGAATCGGCTCCGAGTAAAAACTCAGGGACCAATGTGTGTAAGGTACACGAGTGAACTGCAATCTCGCTCTGCCCGTCACGCGTTTGACTGCAAAAAACAAAAAAAAGGCATTCAAAATTAAATTTATTGAACTTTGGGTTTTGATTGAATTTTTTTTTTATTTAATTTTTTTTTTTTTTTTTAGGAGTGAGAGGATACCTTGCAACGCCAGGTAAGCAGTTTTTCCCAGGAGCATCTTCACGTCGATGGAAAGCTGAAAATTTCCAGAGTAATGAAGATCCAGAGCCAAGTCGAGAGTCTCCAGTAAACCTGTGTCGGGATCGATTTTCGCATCGGCCACTTCCAGACCTTTTATCGTGGGAAATTGTGTTCCGAGGTGCAAATCGCGAAGCTGAAAAAAAACGTTTTTCGATTAATGTATTTCTGTGCAAAAAAAATTCCAGCATCATTCAATAGTATTAACAAACACATTCACTTAGTTTCGTTGCAATAAACCCAAAAATTTTCTTCAGGCAACTCTTCCCTCAAATACGAGAATTAATGAGTTTTTTAAAATTGTTATTTCATTCATTTTTTTTAATTGTTTCGAATTATAATACCTGAACACTGTCGAACAATCTTCCCGTCGTAGTTTGAGTCAAGAGTTCTCTAAACTCGTTGTTCAACTTTCTGTACAGCCAGAGCCTGACTCGTTCGGCGTTTCTCAGTTCGTTGAACAAAAATTGCAGGGTGAGATTGATGGCGAGATTTTCGTTGCCTTGCGATATGTTCTGTCTGGGCGTTCCAATTTTTTCCTCCTTGATCTTGTCCAGCAGTTCGTCGGGCAGCACGGCTTTCCCGTGGGGCGTGGGTTTGTCCGGAGGCTTGGCCTCGGGCGCAGTTTCCAAGTACTTCTTGAATATGTAAAACTCCGCCGCCAGAGCGAATATTATGCCGCACGCGAACGCGATCGCGGCCAAGAACAGGATCGCAAAAAAATCCATAATAAAGCCGAACGAGCGTGGGGAAACCCGACGATTGTGTTGCCGATACTTGAAACGCAACGTTCGCAACGTTCGATCGTCGTTGGGCTATTCTCGACTGGCCAATCTCAAATCGATGCTTCGAAATACATTTTTGAGGAAAAAAAAATACTCTACGACCTGAATCTCATAATTCGCCTGTCCTCCGTCGATCATTATTCGTTATCAAAATACTAGGAACTCTCTTGACGCGTTTGAGTGAATCACGATACATCGTGTATGAGCTTACGCGTTTCAAATAAAATAGATTTTTTTTTTTTTTTTAAACGTTAAAACTAAATGTAAATACCAAATTGTTTGCACATCTGAGCCAATGGGGATGTCCCAGCCTTTGGACGTGCTACCGGAGCACACACACACACACCAAGCCTGACACTCGTCATTGACTTACCGATGCGTGATTATCGACATGTCAAAAACACTTCATCGTCTCAATGACGAACAAAACGTGCGATCGATCGTGAATATCGCATTTTGCGAGACGTCCGAGAGAACGTTATCGTCGATGCTTCCGTGAACAGAATACATCCCGATACGTTCTCTATCGATCTCAGCAGCCATTTTGGCTTTTTCGACGAGCGAGTAACGAGGCAACGCGATCAATTCCAACGGTTCACGATTGTCTTCCTCACCGACGATAATCGTCAACGATTAATCTTCGTTATTATTTATGCGGTCGTTTTGTGATCGTCGGACAACATTGCCAAGTTTGCGGAATCGGTCGAGTTTCATTGTTGCATCGCAATGCGGTCAGCTGATTTTGACAGACTTGCGTCAGGGCGCATTCGCGCGTCGTCGCCCTGCGTCACACCGCGCTTACAGTAGAATCTCTCGATGGTCAAAAATAGGAGGTATAGATGGGCGGGATCGGGGCACAGCGATGGTTGGTCGATTGACCAATAAGAGCACAGTTGAATGGATTTGTGTTGGTGGGTACCGACGTGAAACCAGTGACTCTCAGATCAAATAACTTGATTGGTTCCGGATCGGCTGTGAATTTACAAGAAAACAATGATATATTGTTAGTTCGTGTTTCAGCGATGGAACTGATCTAAAACGCCACTACAAGATTTCGCCAATTAGACAACTAACGATCCGAAATAATTCTAAATAAATTAAACAAAACATTAATATTATCGATTCGAAATTTTAATCATTCATGTTGCGGCCACAGCTACGAATTTTTGAGTGAATCTATGTTATCGACAGTTACCGACCGCCGCGCTACAATAGGCTGCGACGAAAAAGCGAACCTTATGTCCCGAAATTTCATCTTCGGCCACCGAAGACTACTTCCGGCGAGTGAAAATGGGAGAGTCGCGTGCCACCCAGCATCCTATGTACACCACGGTCATAATCAGATTTAAAAAATGGCAGACCGCATGTAAACACGTGCAAAGGACCGCAGTTGTCGTTGTGCGAGAGATTTGATAATTTTCCACATTATTAGAAACTTATTCCTAATCACAAAACATGGGGCCTCACCGTGAGTCTTAAAAAAATCTATTCAACTTTACGAACTCAATAAATTGTTCAGGAGGTTATGTCGATCTTACGAATATTAATTTGCAGGTGTTACGGTTAAGTATCCGGGCAAGGCACCGATCAGCAAAGAAAAGCTCGAAAAGCATGGCCGGGGTGAGGGAATTGATCTTCGGGCTCGAACCAGCAACGTACGAATGAAAATCAATCGTCAAAGGTTGAGATTGAAGGAGCGAGCCATAGAGAAAGCTACGGAACAAGCGGCTCGTACCGAACTGCTTCTCACCGAAGAAGCTGGATTTTTGGAAACAGACGCCGGCGAAACGACCACCCAATTCAAACAGAACGAGATAGTAGCCGACGTCGACATAACCAGCGCCGCCAAGCAATTCGACTTGAATCTGGATTTCGGTCCTTACAGCATGAGGTACACGCGGAACGGCAGACATCTGCTGGTAGGCGGAAAGCTGGGACACGTAGCCGCCTTCGACTGGGTCACCAAAAAGCTGGCCTGCGAAATTAACGTCATGGAATCCGTGCACGACGTGGCATGGCTACACGTCGAAACCATGTACGCCGTGGCTCAAAAGAAATGGGTCTACATTTACGACAATCAGGGAATAGAACTTCACTGTATGAAGAGAATGAACAGCGTCACTCGTTTGGAATTTTTGCCTTATCATTTTTTGCTTGCCGCAGCGGCTTCCAACGGTTATCTGGTTTGGCTGGATGTATCCATAGGTCAGTTCGTCAACCGTTTCGATTCCAGACTCGGCAGCATTAATGTAAGTCGATCTCCTCAGCACAATGCGTCTCGAAATGATTATGAAATTGTTTACTTGACATGAAAAATCTGATTTATATTCATATCGAAATGAGATGAGAAATGGAGAAAATGTATGGAAATTATATTATTACGATATCTATCGAACGAAGTTTACATCATTTTTATGCAATAATTCATGATCGGTCGTAGATAATGGCACAAAATCCCAGCAACGCCATACTGTGCTTGGGCAATTCCAAAGGAGTGGTTTCCATGTGGTCGCCCAACAGTCGTCGCCCTCTGGCGAAAATGTTGTGTCATCGGCAAGCGTTAACTGCATGCGCGGTACATCCTCATGGCACGTACATGGCCACCGGATGTGCGGATCGTTCACTCAAAATTTGGGACGTTCGACAATTGGCCGGTCCTGTTAACACTGCGATCTTGAGATCAGCGCCTCATCATCTATCCTACAGTCAGAAAGGTCTGCTCGGCGTTTCCATGGGAAATATCGTCGAGGTATTCAGGTAACACTTTCATCCTCAACGTTCGAATTAAAATTTTTGTTTTCTTTCCATCAATTATTTAATCCTTATCCAACGCACTGGGGTCCAAATGACCCACAAGCAAAATCAGAGCTAATTCAAGACGAGAGTATTTCGAAAGTATCCAGTTCAATTTTTACATTAAAATAATGAAAAATGGGAAAGTTTCGATTTTTTTCGGTGAAAATCGCCAACTTTGGCGTTTTTTTCACCTTCAACATTTTTTTTCCAAAGTAAATATTGAATTTAAACCAAATAACCTATGGCACCTATCAAAGGGAGTATCAAAGAATATATGGAAATTTTTCCAACCCAAAAAAATCAATTGGTTACTCGCAGCAAGCTTTTTCGTGACCTCGGGGTCCAGAAGACCCTTGTGCGCCAGTTAGAATACACGCCTAAAACTAATTTATTACAACTTTGATGCAGAGATTCCGAAAACAAGTGCACCCCCTACTTGCGTCACAAATCCAAATGGCCAGTCTCGGGATTGCAATTCTGTCCCTACGAAGATGTATTAGGCGCAGGCACGACGAAAGGTTTCTCGTCGCTTCTGGTTCCCGGAAGCGCCGAGGCAAACTTCGACGCTCTCGAAGTCAATCCCTTCCAGACGAAGAGCCAGAGACGTGAGGCCGAAGTAAAGGCTTTGCTCGATAAAATTCAACCCGAATTCATAACTCTGGATCCTGGTTCCATCGCCGAAGTCGATGTTCCCACACTCAAGGACAAGATCGAAGCGAAGAAAAAGCTATTGGTAAGCTTTTCCATTCCTCAATCACATTTCCACGATATTTTCAAACTCGTTGCAACTATCGTAATTAATTTTTGTGTTTTTCAATTCGCAACGACACAGCACATAAAACCAAAAGCCATTGACTTCAAACCACGAAAAACAAAATCAAAGGGCAAAGGAGGAACCGCCAAAGTCATAAAAACGAAGAAAATTCTTAAAGAACTCAGTCGACGAGTAAGTAAAAAATGATTAAAATACAAAATTCGTTGAAAAAAAATGTCGAACCGTCATATAGCTTCGTTTATGAGGAAGAAATTACGTCGAGATCTATTAATTGCAGATAGATTTATGAAAATTACACAATTGATCGCAATGTTAGTTTTCAATTTTTTTTTTTTTTTTCTATCTTTATTCATTTTTTTTTGTCTTCGATGTTTCACAGGAAGCGGCGGAAACGAAGCGCGAGATACAAGCCGCCGAGAAGATAAAACAGAAGGAAGTCAATGCAGAAAAGTTCGGAGTACTCAACAGATTTTTACCCAAACCGAAGTGATTGTTACGCGTTTATTCGAAGACCGGTGATTGTCCGTGTGAGTCACTACAATATTCTAGGTTTTTCTTTTTGTAATTGTTGATAGTTGATTGTTGTTTTCAATAAAACGCTATTGAGAATTTTCTCGATAATACAAACACACACACACACACAAGCATTTTCTCGATAACAAAAACACACCCACACACACGAAACCTTTACAATTACGACCTTATGCCACTGTCATAGGATAAGATTATACTTTTTTTTAGAACTAGTAGTACTTTTTTTTTAGTACAAGTTCGCATAACAAAAAAAAATTCCAATTTCAATTATCAATCTCAAACATGTTTTCGATTAGAATTTCATTGGTCCAAAAATAAAAATGATCATGAAAATTGTCCGTACGGCAGTACGGTCGTACGCGATTGATTACGATGACCAAGAACCGCGATCATTCATATCTGCGAAATCGACGATAAGATAGTGATTATAGGATCAGTTTCTACACTCGTGTATCACGGTTACAACGATAAACCTATCGCTAATTCATCGGGTAATGGATGTGTCCCCTCAGTCAGTATTATCGCGTTCGGTGGTGTCCGTCGAAATTTCGGCTGCTGCTCGTGATTGCTAAAAGTTTCATCGCCGAGTCGTGTGTCCTAGATACCGTGTCAAAATAAAAAAAAAATTGAAAAATGTCACACGAAGGTTTGTAAAGTTATTTCGATGTGAATTAATTAAGGGTAGTTTACCAGTGAACTACGAGTCGTGCAACCCTTTTCCACCTATCTAAAGAGCAAATTTTTTCGCATTTTTTCTTTTAAGAAAAAAAAAATGCATCTTACCACGTCGTTTCTGAAATATTTGTTGTTGAAGTTGGGCAAATTAATCCTAGGTTTGTCCCCATATGACGGAATCGTCGGCGCGGATCGTTTTTTATTTCTTTACTTACAAACTTTATTGGCATTAATAAAAAAATAAAAATTAGAGTTCGTCCTTTGAATCATTTAGAAATTAATTTTATTTTTTCAAACAAATGAAATGTTAAAAATTGAGATGTAAAAATAATTAGGTAGAAGTAACGCCGAAACGCGGGATTTTCCTCACAGGTGACGAAAGTGTTAGGTCGCATATGGTAATCAATCTAGGTCAATTGATTGCTGAAATATCTTTGCCAGAAGTAACAAAAAGGCTGTTTCGAGAAACAACGTTGATAACTTTTCAAGCGATTATTCTCAAGATTATAAAACTTCATGGAAATGATAAAAATTTAGAGAGAGAAGAAAAATGTCGAAAAAAAGGAAACTACCTTCGAGGTGAATCAGCGATTAGCGTTTATTTGCAGGAAAGCATGACGAACATACGCGAAAATGGAAAGGACCTTTGAAGGATCGATCCTGCACGGATACTTTTTTTCTCGCAATTTTCATAGCGTTCATGGCGTGTTGGGCCGGAGTCGGTTATTACGGTAAATCCGAAAAGAAATAAAAATATTGTTTAAAAAAATAGTCACAGCTTTGGTACGATCGATCGTTAAAAAAATGGCGTTTAAAAATTTGTCGTTTTAGCCATAACGTACGGCAATATACAGGCTCTTCTGGCTCCGGTCGACAGTTACGGTCGTAAATGCGGCCTCGACGAGAACGTGACCGATGCGAGATTTCTCGTTTTCTTCGATCTGACCAAATGTCTCAATCGCGAGCGTCAATGTCACACGCCTCAAGTGTGTCGTGAGAAATGTCCGAATGACGATTGGTACTACAATTTGTTCGACATGACTTGGGATTTGACCGATGTGAAGGACATACGTGAACGAATGATTTGCGAGACTGGTATAAACGTAACGACGATGGAAAAACCGGAAATGTTGAATTTGATAGAAACGAATAAATGCGCGAAATGGCATTTGAACAGTACATCGATTTTGGGACGTTGCGTTCCTCGAGATGTTCCGATGGAATTGATCAACGTCACCCTCACGTCCGATCAATTGCAAGACGCTCAAAAAATCATCAAAGCTCTTGCTTGGGGCGCTGAAATTCTCGATGCAGCGATAGTCACGAGGTAATTTTTTACATTCGCATTCGTTTAATTTTCTAAACGAATAATTAAGAAAAAAATATATATGTATATATATGTAAACGTTTACGCGTACTTTTTGGATAAACCATACTCGGAAGCCTATGAAATTTTTACAGGAAAATTTTATAATTCTTGATAACCTACATATGCATTTTTTTAAATTTCTTCGTCCATTAATTTGGCTACAATTATATAAGAAATTCCTTGATATTTGAGATGAAACTGAATGTCAGTAAATTCTGAAAATATTATATCATCAAGATTTAGGATCAAGAAATTAATTAAAGTAATGAAGAATATCGCCTTTTTATGAATTCTTACAGTTGAAACAGGTTGTACAGTCACTGACAAAATCTAAGTCGAGCACACGCCAATATCGTCGAATTTGATTTCAAATTTTATCAAAATTGAAAAATTAACGTCATTCAGTGTTGATTTATTATTAATTTAGCTATTTGTAAGGCTGAACATGTCCGACTGGGTTTAGATTGGCAAATTCACGATTCACCCATTTTGGACTAACTTTTTGCCAGACGGCCGATCCAGTAAGACCGTAAGTTTTCAATCAATTTGCAATTGCATTTTGTTCCAGAAACGATGTTTTGAAAATTATCGCCATCGGTGCAGCGACATGTCTGATTTATATATTCCTGTTGAGATGGTTGGCGTTTCCGTTTGTGTTTATTTCGGTCACCGTTTTGACCGCGTTCTTCGGTTCTGTGTCGTATTATTGCTACGGACGTTACAAGACTGCAAACGAAGACTACTGGCTCGTATTGACCATTGTATTCGGCATAGCGGCTGTATTGACAGTCCTCACGGTGCTTTGCCTCCTGAAGAGGATACGATTGGCTTGCCAATTGATCGAGGAAGCCAGCAAGTACGTTTCAACATTTTCGCTCGATCTTTTCACATCATCATTCAAAACAGATTCAAGGACCTTGGCTCACGTCGCTTTATTTTAATTGATTTAATTGACGAAATAATAATGACCAAAGAAACTTAATTGCACTGAAACAGAAAAAAATCCACAATTTTCAAAGAAAGTTTCACTTTAAAATGAACGAACGTGATTCCACGGTCGCTTGCGATCCACGTTATGATTTAACTATTTTCATATTTTTACAGAGCAGTTGTGACGATTTTTTCGAGTCTGTTCTTTCCGATAATTCCGTGGTTATTGCACTTGGCAACGATAGTGCATTTCATAGCCGTTTGTTTGTACTTGTACACGATTGAGACCCCGGAACACTGGCAATACATCGTTATCGTCGTGATTCACGTTGTGGGATTCATTTGGCTGTACTGCTTCATCACAGCCCTGGGAGAAATGATTTTGGCGTCTACGTTTGCAACTTATTACTGGACCTTCAACAAATCGGACATTCCGCTGTTTACGTTGCTCGCGGGTGCTTGGAGAACCGTCAGGTAGGCCAATGAAGAAGTAATTTATCTATTTATTATTTTTTATTGTTGAGCTTTGTCCATAAAGGCCTCTGATTATTCTTAAAAAAAATTATTTTCATTGCGTCACATTCGATAATTTTTTGCGTTTGGTCTGAGTGAAAAAATTCCTACTTTACCGATATTTTTTAAATACAATATTGATATGGACCAGCTTAATTAACCCTCCGCCTGTACACTGACCCCAAAAAGTCCTGTCGATTTTCTTTTCTTTTTCATTTAAAAAGTATTCGAAAACTGTGGAAAATAAATCTGAAATACTCCTTAGGAATTATATTTTATGTTTCAATAGCTTTTTAATAAATCAATCAATTAAAAATATATTTTGTTACAATTATTTGAATTTTCAGGAGATAATTTACCTGAAATTCTTGTTTGTTTAAGGGTATAAGGCCTACGTGAACGACGCTCAACAAGAATAATAATGAGTTGATTATAATGACCAAATCAAATAATAACGAGATGAATTATTGAATTATAGCGAACGATCGATAATTCGTGCGACCATAATAATAATTTAAAAAAAACATTTCACTGCAGGTATCATCTGGGAACTGTGGCATTCGGTTCGCTGCTCATAACCATTTGTCGATTGATACGCGTGTTCCTCGAGGCCCTCAATCAGGCCGCGAAGAACGAACGCGGACTCGCGGGCGTTTTGGCTCGTTGTTGCATCTACTGTTCCAGATGTATCATGAAATACGTCGAGTCTTTTTTGAAATTTATGAATCGCAATGCTTACATCGTGTGCGCCGTTTACGGCAAGGGACTCTGCAGTTCAGCCTCAGACGCTATGAGTCTCATATTCAGAAATGCCTTGCGGGTCATCATTTTGAATAACGTGAGTTCTTTCGCCCTTTAATAATTTTTGATAATTAATTTTTTTCTGGAAGGCCAATAAAAGCCGAACATTTTCGTTTTTTACAAATGTAAATACGTCAAATCCTGCTAAAGATACAACCATTTGAATGGAAAAATCAAAAACAGACGTTAATTGACGAGAAAAACGTCAGAAATTTTTTTAAAATTTCATGACTGAAAATTTCGGATTTAAAATAACTCAATTTTTAAAGATTACTTGTGGACATTTTTTTTTTTTTTGGCTGCAGTGATGTGGAATGCCTCATATATATCTATTTAAAGGTGGTTTCTTGGTTGCTGTGGTTGGGAAAAATTCTGATCACCGTGGCGATGGGATTGGCGACGAGGTGGTATTACACAGACACGGATCACGAGATAGAGCATTGGTGGGTGCCCGTGATATTCGTCGTAATCGGCTCGTACCTCGTCGCGAGTGTCTTCTTCAGTGTTTACGCCGTCGCCGTCGACACGATATTTTTGTGTTTCCTCGAAGATTGCGAACATCACGACGGTTCAACCACCAAACCGTACTACATGAGCCGAAAACTACGAAAGTTGCTGCACAAGGATTTTTGATTATTTTCTTTTTGAGATGAATGACTTTCTCGCTCGTTCTCTCTCGCTCTGCTGCAAGCGCCGATAGCGCTGTTTCTCTCGCACTCGTGGCGAGGATAGGACAAGAGAAAAAGGTCGCACATCACCTTAATAAGGTGAAGTACTACCTCGTCGTCTAGCTACGAACTTTCAAAACCCAGAAATTACCTCCTGGATCGCAAAAATCGTTGTTCTTGTCCCTAAAAAAATTATGCGGAAATATCGTACCCACTACACATTGAATCGTTCATTTAAAAAATTCTCATCCCACCATTCCCCTCATTTTCGGTTTAGCCGCTGCAAAAAGACAATCAATGGATTTTCATAATTACCGTTTCACTAATATCGTTCTACTACTGTAACTTTTTTTTTGTGTTCGAAAAAAAAACGCAGTAAATCACCTTCAAACAAATTACAAAGAAACACCCGACGAAACGTTAAAACTCATTATTGCTGTTCAATTATGTCGCATATATATGTTTATTCGAATAACAAGCTACAGAGGTGCGTAACATGTAATTCATTTGAAAAAGCCAATCAATGCCCTTTTAATATAATATTTATTTAACGTGCTTGTTTTTTTTCGTACTAGTTCGCGAGACATCGTTATTACAACGACCAAAAACAAAATTTTCGATCGAACGGATTATTTTTTTTCTCCGTTTTTTAATTTGTCAAATATATGAAAAAAAAATATTTGTACGAATATGTTTTGTGAATAATACAGCTTGTCAAACGTTTTTTTTTTTTTTGTCATTTCGGTCAATATATATTTTCTTTTCTATAAAATGTGAATCGTGATATAGTAAATAATATAATATATTTAAATATATGTATTTATGTAATTCGATTATTGATTCGAAATTTGATTAATTTTGGAAGAGTGTACGCGTAAAATCTATGTAATCCAAAGCGGCTGTGATGGGACGTTCGGTTTTCGGATCGACGTACGGCTTCATTCGAGCGACGCAATAGTCGGCCATTTCCTTGGTGAGGTTCTGTGAAATTGCAAAAAAAAAAGAATATATATTTAATTTTTTTCTTAGACCTTTAATGCCCTTAGGTGGGTTCGAAAATGAGGCAAAATCAAACTCACAGCGTAAAGTTCTTCCTTCGTCACGTATGGTCGATCGGCTGCCGTAATAGCCCGGAACGCATTTTCAATTTCTTCCGAGCTCTGAACGTTCTCGGTCTCCTTGCTTATCATGAAGGCCATGTATTCTTGAAGCGACACGTAACCGTCGCGATTCGGATCGACGATGTCTAAAATTTAACAAAACGTCAGAGTTATGTATGCTGCTCAATCAAAAATAATAAAATTTCAAAACTAAGGAAATAATTGTTTTTTCTCTCAACAGTTGGAAATAAAATTACAATACTTAGAAAAAAAAATGTTTACCGAGTATATTTTCGAATTCCGGATCGGGTTGTCCTTCCTCGACCATCGGCAAGTCATAACCCAAAGCTCGCAGACAAGATTTGAACTCTTGATGATTGAGACGTCCGCTCTTGTCCTTGTCGAAATGTTTGAACATCATCGAAAATTCTTTGAGGGCATCCTCGGAAACTCCGGATTGATTTCTAGCTTGTATCTGTTGTTCGAGATTGTGTTGCATGCGCATTCCCAACTGATCCAACTGATCCCACTGTTGGGCCAGGCCCACCGTGCTGTGTTCGGTATAACGATTGTCGAGAATCAAGTGTTCCTCGAGAATCGCTCCGAGATCCTCGATTTTCTTCAAATCCTGACGACGGGCGCGAACTTCCTGAGTCTTGCGTTTTGTCGCTTCCAACTGTTGTTCCAGGGATCCGGATCCTTCCATCATCGATGTTCTGCAATTACGATTAATCAGAATAATGCCACGAAAACAAAATCGAATGACGTTGAAATTTGAATTTTCAAAATTAATATTATTATTGTGATTCGGGTCAATGGAAATTCCTTAGGGTTCCGGAGCCAACCAGGATCCCTAAAATAATTTTAGTCCGTCTATGCGTCCCTCTGTCTGTTTATTTTAAAAAAAATTTACTTTATCTTACTATTTTTTATTTAGGGAAAATTCATTTTTGTTAAATAACTCGCCGATTTTTAACTCTTGACTAAAAATGTATATAACAAAAATTGTAGAAAATTTAATTCTCCACAACTGCAGTTATCACAATTTTTTGTCTACGATTGATATTTTTCGACTTAAGTTGGAAATTAGAAATTTTTATTCAATTATCGCATTATCTCGATTATTTCTAAATTAACCGCGATAATGAGTAAGAACAATATTGAATAGAAAACTCTATCATGTGCGTGCCCAACACGACCTTGGCCGGTTCTCCAAATGTAAAAAAAAATAAAAATAAAAAAATAAAAATCACAACTCAACCACGTCGATCAACGTTTAATTCTTCTTTTCCCACAACGATCACAAAAACGATAAAACTTACACTTTTGTTCCCCAAATAAAAGAAAACCATACCTCGTTTCCGCGAGCCACTGATGGAAAGCATTCGCGTGTTTGGCAAATTCTTTCCTCAGTTTATCATTCTCTTCCTGTCGTTGAGCCTCCTTGGCGAGCTCAACGTCGCGTTCCTTGATGATCTTCTGCAAATTGCGCCAAGTATCCTCAAGCGCTTCCATGGTAAACCAAGTGTACGGATTCGGACCAACGTTGAAGCTCTTGATCTGTCGATCAAGCGCAGCCAGAGCTTGAAAATCCGCTTCGGCGGACGACAAACTAGCCTGAAACTGGGCATGAGCCTCGCGCAAAGCTCTTATCTCCTCGATGCTGTTGCAACGCACCGGATCCGTCAGATCTTCCTCCGCATTTTCGAACCACGAATTAAACGCCGAAGCTTTCTTCGCGAACGTCAAATACAAATCCTCGATCTGACGGAATTGTTCCTGCATGCGCAACAAACGTTGTTTACGAGCGTCCGAATCAGCGAGCAATTTTTGCCAACGCGTGATCACGTCGGCGTGACGTTTCTGTATGCTAGCCGTTTGATCGTGACCCGAATTAACGAGCATCTCCTTGAGCGACGTGATGTTCTGTATGCCTTCGTGCTCAAAAGCGTGAAGACCAGCGTCGAAAGTCTCCTGCTTGGTCAACAAAGTCTGCACGGTCGACAAATCACGTCCGAATTCTTCGGAACGCACGTGAGTCTCTTTGTCGGCTATCCAAGACTCAACGACATCGGCTTTCCACATGAATTGCAGATACGCGGAATTGTCGTTCAACCGCGTTTTGCGTCGTGCCGCGAGTGCGCCCAATTGTTCGAGTTTGTTGCGCAATTGCGTGCAACGTTGACCAATCGCATCACCGCGATGATTGCCGGCTTTGATCAGACCCTCGCCGGCGTCGCAAATGTCAACGCAACGTTCGCCGTGAGCCGCGAAATCCGTTTCAAAAGCGTCGTGTTTCTTCAACAAACCCTGCACAGCGGCCATTGTATCGCCGTAATCCTCGACGGACAACAATTGTTGTTTCTCCGTTATCCAAGCTTCCTCCTCCTCGACCTTGGCCAAAAATTGTTGATAAGTCAACGATTCGTCGAGTTTCTGTCCTCTGTTTGCCGCCAATTGTTTCAATTCCGCCCAAGCTTGATTCAAAAGTTTCAAACGTTGTTCGATCTCCGGTACACCCAAATTCGACACGTCCATCAATTTTTCACCGGCTTCCTGTACAGCTTGTATCGCTGGCTCGTGACTCGCCAATTCCGCTTCCAAACGTTTGTGTTTTTTCTTGAGATTTTGCACGCCCGTTAGATCGCGTCCGTAATCGTCCGAACCGACGAGCAATTTTTTTTCCTTTATCCAAGATTCTTCGTCCGCGATGTCGCGGAAAAATTGATGAAGCGTATTGGCTTCGTTCAAACGTGCTTGACGATGCGCAGCCAAATTGCGAATTCTTTCGTAACGTTCGTTTATGCTCTGACGTTTTTCTTGAATTCCCGCGGCGTCGAATTGTCCGCTTTCGATCAATGAATCGGCTTGAGCGTTCATGTCTTTTATGCGTTCCTCGTGAGCTTGTATATCGGCTTCCACCAGTTGATGTTTCTTCATGAGATTTTGCACCGATGCGAGATCCTTGCCCGCGTCTTCGGACGTCAAAAGACTCTCAACTTCGCCCAACCAAAAGTCCAAATCTTTCACAGCTGCGATGTAAGTGCGTTGTTTGTTCGCTTCTTTGAGTTTCATGGATTTTTCGGTGGTTTTTTGTGTCAAATATTCCCACTGATCGGCTATGGATGCCAAACGTTTTTGCACCGCGTCTTCCGAGCCTGCGCACTGATGTTTCTCGATCAAATTTCCACCCATCGCCAATACGGATTGTATGCGATCGGCGTTGGCCGCCAATTCCGCTTCGAAAGCCTGATGCTTCTGATGCTTCGATTGTATGTTCGCCGGATCTTTGTAATTCTCTTCCGTTGCTAATTGCAATTTTTCGGCTATCCAATTTTCCATCTCATCGGCATCCCGTGAAAATTGTTGCAAAGTTTGTGATTCGCCCAATTTCGAACGTTTTTCGATGAGCGCGTCTTTGAGATGACGCCAACGATCGAGCACCTGACAACGTCTGTCGTCGATGGGTTTTGCGGCGTAATGCTCGGCCGCGATCAATTGATCGGCCAGAGTTTGCAATGCGGCTATTTTTTCCTCATGAGCGTTTATGGCTTTGTCGAAATCTTCGTGTTTCTTTATGAGTGCCTCGACGTTGTCGCTGCTGTCGACCGCATCGGCGCTGCTCAAAAATGCTTCGCGAGCGCTCATCCAATTTTCCGCTTGTTCGCAATCGCGACAGAACAGTTGCAACTCGAGATTCTGATCCAATTGCATTCTACGTTGGATCCAAGCTTTTTCCAATTCTTGACGGGCCTCGGCCATCGATTCCAATTTTTCCTGTATCTCTACGCTCGCGTAGTGACTGGATTGCAATAGTTGCTGACCGAACAGCTCGAACGCTTGGAACGTTCCGGATCTCGCATCGATTTCCATTCGATGTTCCTGCGTATGATCAACGATTTTTCAAAAATATTCATTGAAAATTTTCACCTATCCTACATTTGCTCAAAGTCATTTCGTGTCAAATATATTTTTTGAAAAGAAAAACTCTTTCGTTTTCGGGTTTAGCGACGCAGCGAATTAATTTACGCGTACTCGAGTCACGTTTCAAATTAATTTTTGTGCATGCGACAATTTTTAACTCTCGGCTTTTATGGATCATAATATTTAAAATCGAATGTCAAATTGTAGATATAATAAATATTGAAAAAAAAAGAACACGTTCGTGTTCGAATTTTTCATGTATCGCAATTTAGTTCAAAATCAACCTGACGACTTTGAGTAATTTTTTTTTCGCTGCGTGACTAATTTCACGTGAAAAAAAAACAAAAATCCGCAGTCAAATCAAAATATAGCTGAATCGATGTCATCGCTGTTAATGGGCATTGTTCAAACATTCCAGAACAAAATCAAAAAAGTCCAACAAGATTTGAGAGAAAAAACCAAAAAAAAAAAAAAAATCACGACATGCTCAAAGTTCGATACCTCTGGACGTATTCCATATCGCGCATCTATTTCCGCCCTGTGATTCTACAATTCAAACGTCTCGTGAGGATAATTGGTAATCGACGATTGGCTCGCGATTAAATTCGAAACAAATGAACAAAAAATTTTCACCAAAAAGTCAGGCGTATGAAATCTCACCTGATGACGTTCGAGCAGTGCCTCGGCCCCGGTAACGTCGGACGCGAGTTCCTCGGAAGCAACCAGCCCCATCATCGAATTAATCCAAGCCATCAAATCCCTGTAATCGCTCAAAAACCGTTGAAGATCGTACGAATCCAAAAGTTTTTCCTTTCTCGAATTGGCTTTGGCCGTCAATTGCGTCCATTCCTCATTTATTTCCTTCTGTTTGGCGTAAGTCTGTTCGGCGGTGTCCGGATGCGATTGCATCAAACGATTGGCCGTTTCGTCGAGTTGCTTAATCTTATCGCCCAGAGCCGCTAAATCGCGTTCCAAACCCTCGTGTTTTCGTTGCAAAGCTTGAACGCTACGCAAATCTTTGCCAAGATCGTCGTTGTTGAGAGCCGCGTCTTTTTCGCGAATCCAATCTTTCGTCTCGTCGACATCGCGATGAAAACGTTGAACCTCGTGAGCCGAACCCAATTGACTGGCACGTTCGGCCGTCAATGTCTGCAGACTCGTCCATTTCTCATTGAGATCTTGAATCTGCGTTTGAATTTTGAGAGCAGCTTCGGTCTGTCCAAGACTCATGAGTTGCACCGCAATTTCGTTCATTTCCGCCAGACGCACCTCATTGGCTTTCAAATCTGCTTGAAAATCATCGAATTTCTTTTGCATGACCTCAACCTGTTCGAGATCCTCACCGACGTCTTGCACCTGAGCGTGATTTTCCTTGTCCTTGATCCACGTGGCGAGTTCAGCGGCTTCGCGCACAAGAACGTAAGCCTTCACGGTCTCGTTGAGCTTGTTCTGTCGTTCGCGCGCCAAATGCAACAGATCGTCGTACTGACCTTGAATCTGTGCTTGTCGCGCGGCGATAGAACTTTGCTCGCGTGCCAAATTTTGTTGAGAGGCAGTCAAACCGGCTTCGGGTTCGACGCGTTTGACGTAAGCCGCTGGCACGAAACCCTGACGATCATTGACCTCCACCTTCCACCAATCTTTGTTGTTGGAATTCAACAAGGTCAATGTATCGCCTTTTTTCATGGATACTTCGCGAGGCGATTTTTCCGCATAATCGTAAAGCGCAACGACGCATTCTTTGCCGGCAATATCGACGGTCGGGGTTTCTTGTTGACGGCAAGCCGCGGCTTGATCGCGCAGAGCCGCTATGGTGCTCGCAAAAGCTTCCAAATCGCTCACCAGAGCCTCGTGCTTCTTCAACAGAGCCTCCGAACTGTCCTCGTCCTTTCCGTAATCGGCGTTCAACACGATCGGCCGTTTCTCCTTCATCCACGATTCCGCCTCGTTCGCATCAGCGAAATACTGATGCGCCTGCATGGAATCGTCCAAATCCGTTTTACGCTGACGCGCTTTTTCCTTCAACTGTCCCCAATGTTCGTCCAGAGCTCCGAGTCTCTGGCTTATCTCCTCCGCCGCGAAATGTCCGTCCTCCAGCATCTTCGAACCCGCTTGACAAACGGCCGCCACCCTCGGCTCGTGATTGTTTATTTCCGCCAACACGGCCTGATGTTTCTTTTGCAAATTTTGCACACCGATCAAATCACGACCGCGATTCGTACTCGCGGCCACGGGTTCTTTCTCGCGTATCCAAGCCTCCTCGTCCTCGATGTCACGGAACAATTGTTGCACCTGCAACGAATCGAGGAGACGTTGTTTGCGTATGCTCATGGGACGTTGAAGCGCCGAATAACGCGATTGCATCTGTTCCTGCTTGGCGCGTATGTTGTCCGCATCGAAATGTCCGGAACTGACGAATTGTTCGGCGGCTTGGGTTATACCGTCGATTCTGTCGGCGTGGGAACCCACATCGGCTTCCAGAAGTGCGTGTTTCTTTTGCAAATTTTGCACGCTCGTCAAATCTTTGCCATAATCTTCGGACATCAATTGGCCCTCCACTTCGGACAGCCAAAGTTCGATGTCTTCGACCGTACGATTGAATTGTTGTTGTTGCGAGGCTTCTTGCAATTTCGTGCCTTTCTTCTCCGTCGCACGTGCCAGACTCTCCCAAAGCGTGACAATTTCGTCGGTGCGCGCGCGTATACGATCCGACGCGTAATGCTCGGATTCGATCAATTCTTGTCCGGTCGATACCATTTCTTCCATGCGCGTTTTGTTAGCGTTCAATTCTTGTTCGAAATTCTGATGTTTCTGAACTTTGCCGTTTAAATTCGTGGGATCCAGATAGCTGTCGTCGGTGGCAAATTTCAATTTTTCATTGACCCAACCTTTGGTCTCGTCGCAATCGCGTTCGAACTGTTGAAGTTTGAACGCGTCTTCGAGAAGACGTCTGCGTTGAGCGGATTTTTCGAGAAGCACGGCTCGTCGTTCGAGCAACATTTGACGACGTTGTGCGACATCGTCGGCCGCGTAATGACCGCCCTCGATCAATTTACCGGCAAATTCGTCCAAAGCTTTTATCTTTTCTTCCTGAGCGGCCAGAGATTTGTCGAAATCTTCGTGTTTCTTGATCAGCGCTTCCACGCTATCGAGAGAATCGCCGAGATCCTCGTTGGCGAGGAAAGCTTCTTGCTTGGCCATCCAAGCGTCGGCTTGTTCGGTATCGCGATAGAACAATTGCAGATCCATGCATTGTTCGTACAGAATACGACGTTTTTCCCAAAGTTCGAGCAACGATGATTTGTCGTCGGTCAGAGAATCCAATTTACGGGCGACTTCTTCGGCCGCGTAATGTTTACGTTCGAGAAGTTTGTTGCCGGCCAAAGTTGTGGAATCGAAACTGTCGGCTCGTGCGTCGATCTCGCCTCTGTGCTCGAGATGACGCTCGACCAGGGCCTCGGCTCCGGCTACGTCCTTGGCCAACTCGTCGGCCGATATTATCGCTCGCATGTCGTTCATCCAGGACACGAGATCGCGATAATCGGCCAGGAAACGATGAAGATAGTAAGACTCGTCGAGTTTAGATCGACGTTCTTTGGCTTTGGCCGTTAAACTTTCCCAGGATTGTAAAATTTCCGCGCGTTTGGATTGTATCTGTTGGGAATGATCGGCTTGATGAATGGCCGCCAGACGATCGGCCTCAGCACCCAGAGTCGCGACTTTGTCCTCCAGAGCCGCCAAATCGCGTTCGATTCCCTCGTGTTTGCGTTGAAGCGTTTGCACGCTCGCCAAATCACGTCCAAAATCGTCGGACGAAAGAACAACGTCTTTCTCGGCTATCCAAGCCATTGTCTCGTCGGCATCGCGATTGAAACGTTGAATCTCGTGGGCGCCGAATAATTTTTCTTGACGCAATATCGCGAGTTGTTTGAGACGTTGCCACGATTCGTTTAGTTCTTCCTTGCGGCCGAGTATCTGATCGCGTTCCGGATGACCGTCGAGCAACAGTTTGTCGGCCAATTCGTTGACTTCGGTCACACGGTACTCCTGGCTGGCCATGTCTTTTTGAAATTCGTCGAATTTACGTTGCAACACCTCCACGTGTTCGAGATCGTGACCGAATTCGTCGGTTATTACGAACGCTTCTTTGTCGTTTATCCAGAACATGACTTCGTCGCAGTGACGAAGAAATTGCACGAGAACGAGGGCCTGTTGGAGTTTTAGGCCCTTGTCGGCGAGACGCGAAAGCAGAAGCTCCCACAGACGATGAAGCTCTTCCAAACGTTTGCGTATGGTGTCGCTGGAAAAATGATGCTGGGCTATCATCTCTTGGCCCGTGTTGTCCAGGAGAACTATGGCGTTCGAATGGGCCGCTACTTCGGCCTCGAACGCTTGATGCTTTTGAATCTTCGCTTGAAGATTGGTCGGATCTTTGTAGTTTTCGTCCGACGCCGCTTGGAGCTTCTCGTAGATCCATCCTTCGAGTTCGTTGGCATCGCGCTTGAAGTACTGCGACACGATAGAAAGAGAAATAAAGATGTTAGAATATACGTTGAGTCAAATTGAATCTACCGATAAAAACAATGATAAAATTAACAACAACGATTATTGATGAAAAATAAATTATTGTTAAAATTACTTTTTTTTTCTTTAATTTGATAACAATTTAGATATAGTTTTGTATGTCAAAGTCAAATTAATTTTTGAAGGTCAAATTAGAAAATAATTCTATCAAAAATTAAGCAATTAGTCTTAATAACTTTCACAGATATTCTAATCATAAAAAATATGCATATCCCATAATTATGGTGATAATATTTATAAATAAGATGACTCATTCTTTCATAACTATTTAATAATAATAATAATAAGTCGCATCAATATCGCGATGCATTAACGATAAACAAGTTCCCAATTTCGGTCGACTATTTGGGAGGGGACGATGACGTACTCCGACCCAATTGATTAGATTACACTGGATGGGAAAAAAAAAAAATAAGTATGATCTCATCGTTTACCTGAAAGCGACGTGAATCCTCGAGCTTGTCGCGTTTGTTTCGAGCTTCGGCTTTGAAATTGGCATAACGACCGAGAACTTGTACTCGACGTTCCTGAATGTCCTCCGGATTTTCGAGAATCTTCACTTCCTTCGGCGTTATTTGATCCATCCTGTTTCGTCAAGTGAAACGCTCGAGCGCTTCTCCACTCGAGTGCCTCGTTAACAACGAATGAGGGCCAAAATGGCCGTCGGGTGTGGCAAACAGGGATAGTCACTCGGTAATCAATATCGTCCTCTGATGAATGCGTACTCGATCGAATTTATCGTGTTTGTCCTACGTTAACGATGGTATTACATAATTATGTTTGTGCGATTCGAAATTTGCATCGTTCATGAAGTTTACAATTTTGCTGACTGAATATGAAAAAGCACCGTTACTCACGTTTGTGTTTGTTTCGTTGAGTTGACGTTCGATATCGCCGCTGCTGCTGCGTGCTGCTGCGCGACTGTACTGAATAACTCGGAATTTTCTGAGCCGAAGAACGCAGAACGGAGTAGTGCGGAGTTGCGAGACTTTTGGGGGGAACGGACGGTAGTTACTGCCCCGACCACCAACATAAGTTGAGCTGTTTTTCTCTCTCCTACTCGCGCTTTTCCCACGCTCGGAACGATCGGACAGCTCACTCTCTCTCATACGTCTTGCCTACACTTGCTTTGTCTCTTTCCGACTCGCATTTCTCTTACGCCCGGAACAATCGGACGTCTCACTTTCTCCCACACGTATTTGCTATGTATTTTGTATGTACCTTTCTGTCTCTCTCCTACTCGCACTTGTCCTATGCTCAGATCGGTCTGATGTCTCACTCGTTCTCATGCATTCGTGCTCGGGACAGTCGGATGGCTTACTTCCTCTTATACGGTTTTTCTACGATCTCTCTCTCTCTCCTACTCGCGATTCCCGCTACGCTCGGGGCAGTGGGATGTCTCACTCTCTCGTGCGTCTCTACTTTTCCTGCGCTCTATCTCTTTTGCTCAACAGCTGAATAGTGGCGATAGTGGCAAATAGTGGGTCACCAATCGGAGCAGATTTTCTTCATGGTGTAGACAAGTCCCGTAAAAAAACACCCACACACACACACACTACGAAAAGACGGAACTTCAGCCGTCGGTCGAATCAGCCGGCGATAATTTCAACAATTGAAAGTGAGGTTAATTTACATACCGAGTTTACGGATAAACGTAACAAAATGCCGTTTATGGTGGGCAGAGCTCCTGTCAGGAGAACCCTTCAGTACTTGAATGCCGGTAGGCTCGTTTTGAAAGACAATATTCAAATATTCTCGTTGAATTACAACACCGCGGGAGACCATCATGTAGGAGCTAGGTGGGTGTATGAGGTTATGTTGAGCCTTTAGCGATTTCGTTAAGTTCTACGATCCTAACGATGATGTATTGTTCACTCAACACAGAGATTTCAAATTCTGGCATCTACCGCAAGTCCAGTACAAGAATCCCACTGTACAGGTATTGGTATTGAGAAATATGACACCGTCGCCTTTTGTCAGATGCTTCTATGGTAAGTTGACTCGCCGCAAAGTTTTTACACTCAGCTAAGTGGGATACATCAACATGGTATTTATATGAATTTCTCTAGAAAATGGTCAAGAGATACTGATAGACATCGATGGCAAAAACAAAGACGAAATTCTGGAACATTTGATCAATGTGATCGGCAGAACCAAAGAGGTGCTCGAGAGAGAAGCTTTGGCTGCCGAGAAGAAAGAAAATCCTGCAAACTTTGGAATAGGTTGTAGTAAAGGCTGCATATGCGACATTCCCGGACAATTGCCTTGTCCCGCAGTAGTGCCGTTGCCGCATCACATGAGAGGAAAGTACACGCACCCCAAGGATTAATTTCTCTTGTGAAATTAGGATTAAAAAAAAAAAAATATTGTTCGCAAAACATTTGTAAATAAACTCGATATATCGTAAAATTTTGCCCCGTGTAGGCTTTGTGTATTTTACTTTTATTTTATACAAAAAAGTTAGTACAATGTTTTACCAAAATACGTGCGACGCGCTGTACTTATAGATAAAAATGTCAGTGAAATAAATAATTTACGTCCGACGAGGACTACTATTAGACACGATGATGGTACAATAATCGGAGTAACGTTCGCAAGAAACATCCATGGAAGCTCCGATAAAAGCGAGATTCAATCGCTCAAGTCATAATTCGAAAGATTGAAAAAAAAAAAAAATAATTATAATAAAATATCGGCGTGTATTACGATATGGGCGGTATTATCTTCTCGGCCTGGAACGATTGTAAGGTCTGCGGTTGTGATGATGATGGTGATGGTTGTGGCGAGTGGACGAGGACGGTTTTTGCGTTTCTGGGCGTTGGTACTGTTGTATCAGCGGCGGGGCATCGTCCACTGGTTTGTTCAATTCAAAATCTTCCTCTGACTCGTTCATCATCTTCAGCTTAGCTTCTATGGCTTGGATTGCGGTTTGTCGACTTTAATCATAATCACATTACAATTAATACCCATCGCTCATTGTTCGATATAACTTTGGACATTTCAATATCCAATCAATGTTGATTTTTTAAACAAAACATTTCATTGATTTTAAAGCCAATCAAGTAAAAAAAAAAAAAAAAATCTTAAATTTATGGTTCAATTTTACCTAATTTTCTTGTCGTCTTTTTTGGCACCGGCCAAGGCAGGAATATCTAAATGTTGCTTAGGTTTGTCCAATTCGCTCTAAAAGAAAAACATAAATCAGTAAACCATTCCATGTAACTGCAGCTCTTGATATTTCCATCATTACCGATGTAAAAACAACGAGAATTCAAGAATGATTATTAACGCATGTGCCTTTCTGCGGGTATTGTGGAATCTCATTACCTCGCTGACGCTGTGAGCCCATCGAACTACGATATTTTTCGTTCCTAATCTGACATTATGAAGCACATCTTTGGCTCTCTCGGCGTCGCAAGCTTCTTTGTAAGTGACAAAAGCATAGCCTCGTGGTTGTCCGGCCTGAGGACCCGACCGGTGGAACAGCAGGTCAAATTTTTCTATCGTGCCATATTTTTGTACGATTTTGAGGAGTTGGTACCGGTTGACAGACAGAAAGTTAGTTTTTCCAGGACGTATCCACACGATTTCAATGTAAATTCATTATCTCAGACTCCGACAACGCACAATCGTACGGCTTCAAATAGATACTTACTCATTAATTCTCAAATCCAAATTGCCGACCCACAACCGTCGATCCTCAAGGTCATTCGATTTGATCGGTTCCAGTGGCAGAGGAATATATGGCTTCGCCTACGATCGATAGTCGCATATGCAATAACGTTAATTCAATTTCCAATTTATAAATAACATTTTAACCTCCCCGAAGATGTTGTTTCAACGAGATCGGACTTACCGCCATTTTGTGAACGTTCGAAACGAGTGTTTGACTAATGAAATAATGTAGGAACCTTCGAGTTCGGCGCACTGTTACGAATTCATATCATTTTAAATCGCCGTGACAACTTTACCGGAAAAAAACTTTTGTTATTTACAAAGATACCCTATCGCTACAGCTGCAACTACGGTGATCCCGTCGAATCGATCGTTCTATCTGGAGTAACGCACATCTCTTGCTCTCTCTCGCTTCGATGGAAACGTTTATGACGCCATCTCACTCGCACTAATTGCAGTCCAGTTTGAGGCACGGTCGTGAATGTTGGAGTTTGGAACATGGAGGATGAACAGAAGGAGGCCGAACTAACGTTATTTTGGATCTGAGCACTTTTCTGTCGGTGGTACACGTACTTTCCAAGTAAGGCGCTTGAATCAGCGGTCTCAAAAATGGCCGCTGGCAGAGATGAGTTGGGAGATGTCTGACGGAGGCCTTTTCCGTGTACGCGATGGGCGACAGTGCGAACCTAGTGGCGAAATTCGAAAGTTGGAGTTGCCCCTCAGTGTTGATGCTGCTCAGCCAAGCAATCCCGGGCGCTCATCGGATTGCGCTCGCGCGCACGCAGTGGACGTGGATCAGCGCCACGGCCGTGGTGCGGCGAAATTGGAAAGTTGGAGGTGCCCCCGTCAGTGCTGATGCTGCTCAACCAAGCAATCTCGGGCGCGTTTCATATTGCGGTCGCGCGCACACCAGTCAGCGTGAATAAACGCCTCGGTGTGGCACAGTTCGGAACATAGCATCACTCCGACGGACGGTCTACAGATCCTAAGCCAACCGGCAAATTACCGACGCAGTCGATCGATATTTGATATAGCTCGCGCGTACGTGAATGCTTGTGGATGACGGCTTCGGTTGGGAGCATTTTTTTGCCGTTTCGCGTCTCGTTCGCGACAATCCAGTCGCGCGTTGCGCTTACATTGTAGCTATGTTTACCAGGCTCTCTCGCACCACCGTTATCTTCAATTAGCACCTGCTCACTTGGATTCCGTCTTTCTCATTGCATGAGGTCTACTGCATATATATATATATATATATATATATATATATATATATATATATATATATATATCTTTGAGGCATGAACCGTTATATCATATCGCGGAGATATGGCAACGATGTGATCTCATGGTTGCCGAATCTCCGCACCATCCGAACAGCTGTCGGCGAGAATCCGCAAAATCGTGTTTCGCTGAGAAATACATACGAGGGAGAGCACGGGTTTATCGGAAATGCTCGGGACAACTCGGCTTTCTACGCCGAGATAGCAGACGTATGTGCGTTGAGACTGGCTCGCGCCGGTAATGAACGTAGCCTTCTGATTGGCCCGCTCTGCGCATGATCGGATCGGAGGCGGGAGATGCGAATGTGACAGAAAGAGTTTATAACTTTCTGACACTGCGTTTGAGGTTATTCGTCTATATGTTCACATTCGCATCTCCCGCCTCCGGTCCGATCATGCGCAGAGCGGGCCAATCAGAAGGCTACGTTCATTACCGGCGCGAGCCAGTCTCAACGCACATACGTCTGCTATCTCGGCGTAGAAAGCCGAGTTGTCCCGAGCATTTCCGATAAACCCGTGCTCTCCCTCGTATGTATTTCTCAGCGAAACACGATTTTGCGGATTCTCGCCGACAGCTGTTCGGATGGTGCGGAGATTCGGCAACCATGAGATCACATCGTTGCCATATCTCCGCGATATGATATAACGGTTCATGCCTCAAAGATATATATATATAAATAAATAAATATATATATATATATATATATATATATATATATATATATATATATATATATATATATATAAATATGCAGTAGACCTCATGCAATGAGAAAGACGGAATCCAAGTGAGCAGGTGCTAATTGAAGATAACGGTGGTGCGAGAGAGCCTGGTAAACACATAGCTACAATGTAAGCGCAACGCGCGACTGGATTGTCGCGAACGAGACGCGAAACGGCAAAAAAATGCTCCCAACCGAAGCCGTCATCCACAAGCATTCACGTACGCGCGAGCTATATCAAATATCGATCGACTGCGTCGGTAATTTGCCGGTTGGCTTAGGATCTGTAGACCGTCCGTCGGAGTGATGCTATGTTCCGAACTGTGCCACACCGAGGCGTTTATTCACGCTGACTGGTGTGCGCGCGACCGCAATATGAAACGCGCCCGAGATTGCTTGGTTGAGCAGCATCAGCACTGACGGGGGCACCTCCAACTTTCCAATTTCGCCGCACCACGGCCGTGGCGTTGATCCACGTCCACTGCGTGCGCGCGAGCGCAATCCGATGAGCGCCCGGGATTGCTTGGCTGAGCAGCATCAACACTGAGGGGCAACTCCAACTTTCGAATTTCGCCACTAGGTTCGCACTGTCGCCCATCGCGTACACGGAAAAGGCCTCCGTCAGACATCTCCCAACTCATCTCTGCCGCTGGGTAACGCGCCAATAAATAACCTCCATGAAGTTAGCCGTAATTTGTTGGACGAAAATCGAAGTTTATCGTCACTCGTTCTTTTTTAAATGAATAGTCGATCGGCTAACTTTATAAAAATGACATAATATAAAAATAATTCCATCATCGCTGTCATAGCACGGATCAATCGAACAAATCCGTTCGCGCAGCGGTCATTTGACCGCTGTCCGATGGGTAATCAGACCGCATCCACCTTACGTTCAGAAACCCTACTCGAGTCAACTATAGCATAACTATAGTAATAGAAATATAACAGCACGACTTCACTGCAGTTGACTCGAGTCGAGTTTCTGAACGTGGGGCAGTTTAGCCACAGATTCAAAAACGCATCCCACGTTTACGAATATCGTCTTGGACAAAACAAAAAAAAACAATCCAGCAGACCACGATTCATCACGCATGCGCAAGCGAAATAAGCACGCGGATTGGCTGATCGAGTCGGTCCGAAGACCCTGAACTCGCCGGAAATAGATAAAGCGTACTTCGACCACGAACCTACAACCATTGCAACGCGGAATGACTTTTTTTCTCTCATTCCTTTTTTCTTCTTCGAACAAAACAAAACAGAGAGACAAAACGACAAAGATAATCTGCGCGACGCGTTGCCGCGGCTCGGTGCCACTCGGTAGTGGTGTGGTACCGTTCAGTGTACTTACGGATGCACTGACGCGCGCATGTCAACCGTAGCAGACGACGCACGTCCAACGCATTATTGACAGAGAGACCAAGCGAACTTGTTATTCGACGTGTGTGAATACTTTCAACTGTCAAATACGCGTTGTGTGTAGTCGTTTTTTTTTTTTTTTTTTTTTTTCATTCGATTAATTTTACACAACGCAACGATGTCGTCGGTCACGCAAGTCGTGAGTTATTTAAATTTGTAAAAAAAAAAAAAAACAAAACAAAACAAAACAAAAAGAAAATAACATATATTTTTTTGGTAACAAAAAAATTGGACGATAATTCGATAGTCTCCAGTGTCGATAAAATATAATTAACTCTCTAATAATAATCAATTGCCAAGTACGTCGATACGTACAGCAACAAAAACAATTGCCATGATAATAAAAATAACAATAATAATAATAATAATAATAATAATACGCGAAAAAAAAATTAATATTCTTTTGTTAGACTGTTCGAATCGTGAAATACGAAAATATTTGGGTATACAAAAGTGCGAATCAACTGCGCAAAAAAGTAACGCGTCGACAAAGAATGTTTTTCTGGCCAGTACCATTTTGAAAACGCTCGTACGCACATTTGCGCGCGATTTTTTCGAAGCACATTGTTTGTTCTTCAACAATATGACAAAGGCGATTGATTTACATTGGTTGAGCTCGTTTTGAAAATGAGGAAAGTCCGTAGAATATTTTTATTCGATTTAAATTAATTCAATTAAATAATTAATGCGATGTCGATGCAACTTTTAATCAGAGCACTGTCAATGGAATTGTAATTAGACCAATTTTGGTGTAATTAAATTAAGTTGTAAAACATATTCAATGAAATAAATGGTCATTAAGTTGATAATTTAATTAGATTAGTTTGTGTAATTTATTATTTGATTAGAGTTATTGTCTGTGTTCTGCTTATAAGATTTTGTTTTTCATTTGTTTTTGTTTTGCAATGTTTCAGTTGAAGAGCGTGGGACCCAAGTTGGTGCCTTTCTTCAAGAGCGTCTCGGTGTATTTTGTCCTGCTCGCCGAACAACCTTCGCTACTTACGGCTTGCATCAAATGCTTGCCCATAATAAGCCTCATATTCTTTGTCTTGCTTCATGGAATGAGCCTATCCAAAGAGTAAGAATTTTTGGTAGTTATGCGGGAAGCATTTTTTTTTCTGTAATTGTCGATGCCATTGTTTATCAACTGTGAGCGATATCGAGTTACTGAAATCAAAATATTTTGGGACATATTATTGAGGGTTGTCCTGCAATACATATACGTATATACATATAAATTATATATATATATAATTTATATGTATATACGTATATGTATTAACCTCACAAATATTTTTTTAGAATTTTAGACCCCCTCCCCCGAACCTTTTTTTTATCAAGAAGTAACGCTATTTCCCCCGTTTTTTTAAAATAAAAATGTTTTCCCAGATACTTTTTCGAAATTGAAGAAGTTTTTCATGAAATTGGAGCGGGTATTATGTTCTTAATATATATTTATGTATAAGTTTTTTTTTTTATTTTGAAAAAGTTCGAGTTTTTGCAAAATGTCAACATAGTATAATGGTTTCCTATCTAAAAAGAAGAAGAATTGAATTATTTTTGTGGAAAAATTATTTTGCATGATTTTTGAAATTATTTTTTATGAAAAAAAAATTGATTTTCCATCGCAAAAAAAATTCAAAATTAAAATTCAATATGACAATAAACAATTATAAAGTAATTAACTTGTGAATCGAAGGTACACGTTTTCAAGAAGAATATTAGCCGGTCTGGTGTTCAGTTGTTTCGGCGATGCTCTGATAGTTTGGCCGAGTCTCTTCATCGCGGGCATGGGCATGTTCGCAATGGCTCAAATAATGTACATCACTGCGTTCGGTTTTGTTCCGTTGAATGCGTCGCTCGGTGCATCGCTCTACGCGATATGCGCACTAGGTAATCATTTTATATCACGTATTTTCCTCATTTGTTGAGTCACAATTTAAATAAAACAGGTCAACGAAAGAAAAATGAAAACAAAGTCAAGACAAGTCACAACCGATTCTCATAGGTTTTTTTCCCGTAAAAAATTGAATCTGGCTTCTCGCCTGTGTAATATTTTCTTCTTTTTCTTCAAATTTTATTATTTATTTATTGATTTATTTTTCAGTTATATATACGCTGATGCCAGGCCTCAACGGCTTCCTCGCCTTTGGTGTTCCACTTTACACTGTGTTTCTGGCCACCATGACGTGGCGCGCAGTTTCCCGGGTACAGTCACAAGGGGTAAGTTGATCGCGATTTTTGCAAACTTCGCAAAGCTTAATCGCAAACGTTGCAAATTGTAATTTTGTAAATTTATAATCTCTGTAAAATTTGCGATTTATAAAACAACAATGTTGAACAATGTCCACTGGTTGACCTAGAGGTCATCGAAAGAAGAAAAAACCGATCAATGAAAATCTAGAATTTAATGGCCTCACAAAAAATGTTTGCATGAGTGCTTGATAAGTGGGTTGAAATGACACATGAAAATGAAAAATTATTTTTCATCTTGATTAATAAATTTATCGAGTCTCTAAATGTTTTAAAAAATCAATCGAATGGAATTCATTTGAAACATTTTCGTTTCGATATCTTTATAAATTTTTGAGATACGAACAAATCAGTAATCGGTTTTGATTGAGCACATAAAATATTTGAAACCTGGCTCTACACGATCGCCCATGTTCAGCGTAAAATTAGCGGTTAGCGTAATTTAGTTTAGGGTAAAATTACGATTTTCTCGGGTTGCGGATGAAAAAATTGTTTGTCCCAATGTGTGCCATGTCATTGTAACTGAGACGAGTTTGTTGTGGAATTTAGGTACCGTGGACATGGACGAAACTCTGCGGTGGTATTGGTAGCGTGTGTTTCGCGATATCGGACACTCTTTTAGGTTTTCATCATTTTCACAGCCCGATGCCCTATGCAACGGTAAGTTCATAAATCGTAACGATTTTGAATATTTGCCAATATTCATCAACCGAGTACCAAGTTTCACGTTTATATTACGTCTGGTTTTTGAGATACCTGCATCACGGAAAAAAATTTGAGAAACTTTTTTTATAGAAAATTTAATTCTCTGTACAATTATACTCATATTTTTTTTTCAAGTCTGCATATTTCACGAGCTATCCTTAAAAACCACAATTTTATCTAGAAAATTAACTTTCACTATGATTCGGTTCCTGTTTTTTGTCATTGTTGTTCACAAAAATAAAAATATTCTCGTTTTCTTTTTCCAAAAAGAAATTTTCTTGGGGTGGACGCTGAAGATTTAATTTTCAACGACCACCCTAATATATATATATCCATAAATAATTTAATTATAACAACCATTTGTATTTTTCGTAATGTTTGAATTATTTGAAAAAAAAATCATTACACGAAACTTCGATTGAGCTCGAAATAAATTCCCACGTACCTTGTAGAAAATGCATTACGACTATTTTCGTTGCATTACAATTGATTTTCAGGTGACCATAATGCTGACGTATTACGCGGCGCAACTGGGCATCGCATTGAGCACGGTTGACGCGAGAGAAAAAGATAAATCTCTCGTAAAACGGTGAAACGATTTAACTAGCGCGGCTTCAAAAGCCAATCACGTGTCGACGATGTGATGCAGAGAATTAGTTATTACGTAGAATTTTTCCCGACGACAATGATGGCCATGTGATAACCGCTCAACGATGAATTATTTGAAAAAAAATGTTTTTCCCAATCCGACTAATAACGAAATTATCATCGCAATTCAAAATTCGTAAATTGCCATCACGTGCGGGTTACAGTATTTAGATAATCACTAGGACACTATTTGCAATCGTTATCGTTATTACATTACGTTTAATAGTTAGATTTTAATTGCATGGTTCCTAAGCGAGTCTCAATGATCTCTCCTCGATGGTAATTTGTCCAGCAACGCAGTCACGAATCAATAATGTTCCAATTTCGAATTTTTATTCTGAAGCGACAAACAACTATTTTCGAGGAGTTTCGATGGATACATCGCGTATTCGAAAACGCTTTTATCGAAATTCATTGCATTTACGTTCGGCAACGTTTAATTCGAATTAAATTGTTGTCATTGCTCAATGATAATTTTACTTTTAGTTATCTTATAGTTTCATATTTGAATTACATTTTCTCAGGCTTGAAGATAGTTTACACATCAAAATAGACTATTTTGTTAAATAATACGCGCTTCATAAAATAATTTTGTTCGACTGCCAATCAACCAATTTGCTAACCGGCTAATCTATTTTTCTTTCTTCTTTCAAAATAAATTGATAACCGACGACATATTCGACCGCAAAACGTTTTTTTTCTGGACGAAAAAAAATCTTGTATGGAATTTTCATTTAATTAAATAAATTCCATTGTTTTTTTTACTTTTCGTTTTTTTTCGCTTTGTGCTTTATTCGAAAGATAATTATTCGAGCACATGATGGTGCATTCTGTTGTAACGTGTGTTGCCGAACACATTTTTTTCCGACATAACAATTAGCGTAATTCGACGAACGACAAAAAAAAGGATATCGTTGTTGTTTTTTATTCTTCTCCAACCGATAGTCGAAAAATGCTGGACATTACGGGACGTATGTGACGACTTGTGAGCAATAAATGGATCGATAACGCGTCGAGTTACGATAGACTGACTGATTGTATTCCGAGCGATTAACTATGTGACACGAAAAAAATTATCGCGAATTGCGATTATTGTGCTTCTGAACGAGCACACGACGAGCAAACATCCTCGACGAAAAAAAAAAAAGAGAAAAAAATTGCAACCAAATAAGTTAGAAAAATTGTTTCTCACGGCGGATTTATCGCGAAATTCGAGCAAAAAAAAATTAGAACAATAATAATAATTATTATTATTATGCAAATGGAAAATAATGAAAATAAGTATTTTAAATGGGATTTGGGATACAAACTCGTTATAGCAATTTGTTATAAAAACATGTTTTTTTTTGTAAAAAACAATTTATGCGAATAAAACGTAAACGGAAAATGTACTTTTGTGTACGCGTTGTATCAGTTTTTGTTTGAATGCAATCTGATACATAGATTACATTACATCCAGATGTGATGCATCTTTCATGAGTAATCCGTTTATGTAACACGTTGTTCAACGTCTGTCGAACGCAATGAAATTCGCGGGGTTTTTTTTTTCGAGATTCTCATTCAACATTCGACGCTACACGAGAATGGTAATCGTTTGTGTTTGTGTGCAATCGCGTGGGATGCACGAGCATTTCCGGTAGTCGAGGAACAACAGATAACACGGACCAACGGGATTTCATCGATTTTAAAAGTCAACACAAGCGACAACGGATTCATGTACTTTTTTTGCGCGTAGAATACGAATCTGGCTCAAAAAAAAAATGTTAAATCGAGCTCCCTTCCACAGATTATAAAGTGAACTCGAAATTTTTTTTCGTAACCCTATCGAGTGAGGTGTCTTTGAATAGGTCTCCTCAAATGCAACTTAAAATGTTCTGAGACATTTTCATTTCCACCCTTCAATCACAAGATATTTGCTTTCAAAGTCGTCATCGGTGCTCCCCACTCCTCTAATTTCTAAACTAAAGATTCCAAAAATCAAAAAAAATCCCAGAATGTAGCTTCTTAATTAGTACATTCAATAAAAATCACAACGAACACTGTAGCCAAAATATTTCACGAAAAATATAAAAAACAAAAAGTTTCCATTAACGCTTTTGTGAAGATTACATCTTTCATCAAATGGCTACTACATAAATGATTATGGAACTCTTATCATATCTCCAACACGCTACTTGACTGCTTTTGATCGAAAACTAGAGCCAATCTACCGTTTTTGATCGATAATCGCTTGTCACTTGTCTTGACTTTTTTTTTGTTGGCCCGTGTTATCGACGTATTGTGAGATATCACAGCGTTCAATAGACCCTACATACGTAGCAGGAATTGGTTTGCAGTCCAGTGGCAAAAAATAAACAAATAGAGACTGTATGTCTGTATGTATATATACACACGTTTTTTTATCTAGAAAAATATTGAGACAATCGTATAGACGAACGAATAATCGTATAAAGTGCGAATAGCTTTAACATTAGACGTTATCGAATTAATCGGTAAATAAATATGTCCAATCGATAGAGCTCAATGACAGTATAAATTCTATCGTTATTATTAAACTAAGCAACTAACACAACTTTCTCATCAACACCTACATCATCAACTGTATACATGTTTATTGTTAAAGAAATAAATAATTAAATAATTGAATCGTTTGATAATTAAGACCTGCGACTATCAATTTACGATAATATTATTACTTACTGTTGCATTATTGCTGTATATTCGTGAATCTTCGAACGAACGTAATTGTTTATCGTGTACAATGAATATGAATGAATACGCGAAACTTAAATCGAACGATGAACGTGAGTGGTAACCAGAGATGGGCATTTAAGTGAAATAAAAAATCGTATTTGAATTATTTTTTTTTGTAAAAAAATATTATGGATTATAACCATTTATTGAATATTATGATGGATTAATAATCATTCGTGTGAATTATTTATAATTATTACGGAGTTTTGATAATACTGATTGTTACACGTTGATTGAGATTATAATTTATTGACAAATAGAATTTTTTATTTTATGAATGCCCTTTTCTGGTGGTAACGGACGGTACTGCGAGATGTTCATTAGAAAATAACGGTAAATAATATTCGGAGATATCTTCCAATTATGAGATTATATCAACATGGCTAAAAAAAATCATCAAAAACAATCAACACAAACAATAAGATATAACTCCTTTTGCAACGCATCGTTTGATTGTCGTGAACATGCTGTCAGACTCTTGTGATTCTATCTTCACGACGGGCCACGCAACGAGTACGGATTTGGATTCGGTTAGATTCGTTTGGCAATAATTTTTTTTTGTTCCTTCATGATTTCTTCGATTTTCCTCTCTTCGAGTTTGTTTTGTTATTTCGCGAATCTTTGTGCGTAGATTTTGACGTCGATGGCTTTTCCACGTCTTCCTCGTCCACGTCGTCCCCACCGAAATCGTAACGAGCCGCCAATCGCTCTCTTATGAAAAGTCCTTTGATGAGTTTTCTCCAATTTCCGTAAATTCGTTTCTCGCGTTTTTCCACCGCTCGTTTGGACGATTCGATCTGATCCTCGTGCCAAGCTTCGCGCAGAGTTTCCTCGAACTCCGTGCACACGACGTAACCCTCGGTAACCGGCATCGCACCACGCGCACCGAAATTAAAACCCACGACTGCCGGCACACAATCTATTCCCAACTTTCGTGCTACTCTGTTCAACGCTGGCACTGTAAAATTTCGATCGTGTTATGATATATCGATGTACAACAATGGAAAATACACCTTTTACCAGTTTTTTTATCAACCAATAAGAACGATGATTCGAAAACCAGTAACTTTTTAAAATCGAGCAAGCGTATTAGCTTGGGAGAGAGAAAAAAAATCTCATGGTTTCTTTCCGTTTTGTTAATGCACGATAAAGAACTTAACAAATCACAAGTTTGTGAAAAAATTAATTAATTATTATTATCTTATATTTTTGTTATTGTAAATAAATATTAATTATTATTAATATGATTTTCATGTTTTTCAATTATTGTTCATTGTTGAAATTTATGGCTACGAATTACGTTGATTCCGTAATGAATAATTTTTTTAAAATGATTTTCATGGCTTTCCCATTTTGTAGCAATCAAATTGATTGCGTGAGAGTTTTGTGACAGAAAAAAGGATTTCACTAATTGTGATAAGATTAACATTTTTTTTCAGAGTGAAGTGACGAAAAAGAATGTACAAAAAAAAAAAAGAAAAAACGAATTGTCGACACAATAACGATGTTCCCACAGATTGGTGATATCGAAAGAATTCGATGCGATCCGTCGTCCATGCACGAACGTTCGATCTGTGATTGAGCGACGACTTACGATTTACGTGAACCGTGCCAAATGGCAACATGGATTCTTCAAACAGATCTACGCTTCCGTATTCGTTTCGCGGTACTTTGCCGTCCTTGGCGGCGGGCGGTATGTATTGGGTTGTTTGCCACTTGCCAAACAATTCCAATGGCAAATCTCTCTTCACCGTTCCGGAAAGCTAGAAAGAAATAGTGATCGAACAGTCAGCTTCTTTTGCCTCTTTTTTTGTGACGTCGGATGACACGTAGCGAATCGAAGTTTCAATAATAAATTATTAAACGTTTATACAGTGGAATGTCTTGCCGTTCTACCTCCATTCTGGACATTTCATTCGATTAAAAAAAAATTATTTACTTTTAAAAGCTTCGAAGGACAGACTCTAATTTGTTTTTTCAATTTCCTGCCAATAGTTTGCAAGTAAAAAAAAATTATGCTCGCCGGCGTTTTTTTCATACGGTGACCGATCAAGGGTTAAATGTATACTGTTCCGATTGTGAATAAAGAGTAAATGATTTACCTTGTCGTACTTGGGCATGGCCTTGACGATTTTGTAAGGTTCCTGATTGGGTTTCACGACTCGGGCTTTCTTCAACCAGGTCTCCCGAGAACACAGCGTGTGAATGCAGTGTCGTGAATAAATCGCCTCGCCTGTCTTCAAATGACCCAGAGGCACGGACTCGGGGGGATAAAGCGCCTCAAATTTCAGCAAGTGTCGCGTTAACGCGTAGAGCGGATGGCCCTTGCATTCGCCAACGGTTTTCGGCAGCGGCTGTTCCAACTCTCTGGAAATTTAATTAAAAAATGTCCATTGCACCTGGTTAATGAGATTCGGATATTGATGTTTGTAGATTATTTGTAAGTTTGTGAACGTCATTGAATAATGATAAAAACAAATAATTATGTATGTATTGTGGTGCCATCGCGTCTTACGGGTTAACCCTTAGCTGGCGCAGTGGGGTTCAAATGACCCCAAGCAAAATTAACTCTAATTGAAAACATTCTCAAGATAGTTATCAGAATAAATATCTTATTTCCAACAGCCAATATCAGGATATATTTTTTATTTTCTAAGAGTAGATCATTTCGAGAGCATCCAGTTCAATTTTCAGATTAAAATAATAAAAATTGGAAAATTCCGATTTTTATTTTTGAAAATCGACATTTTTGATTTTTTTTCTTCACCTTCAACATTTTTATTTTCAAAGTCGATATTGAATTTGAACCGAATAATCTATGGCACCTCTTGAAGGTAATATGAAAGAACATATTGTTAAGAGATTTAACAACGTCGAAGTATTCCATTTGTTACAAAGAGAAATAGGTGGCACTGAAATCCAAGTAAAATTTGTTAAAAAATTGTAGTCAATTTTTTTTACAATTGTCTGAAAGTTTGTTATTTGTAACAAACAAATTGTTATTAGTAATTGTCTGGAAATTATCGAAACTTTATTTAAGCGGTGTAATGAATAAATTACCGCTGCAATAACATTTCGTCTTCGGCTCTGGATATGACCGAACTTTTTTCCTTCCACGGCTTCAAAGTCTGTTCCCACCATTTTTCGTCTATCCGTTGTTTTCGAGTCACGGTTAACCAGTGAGGACAATATCTTCTTGTGACATCCTTCACCGTTCCCACCGAGTTCCAGGCAATCACGTGAAGCACCGGCTTTGGCGCTTTTTTCTGAAAAAAAAGTCAAATATTCACATAATTCAATTATGGTATCAATCCGCCGAGTACACACTGGGTCAATTTGACCCGTACCTCGACTTTGATCAAAACTGATTTTCAAAAACAATTTTTTTTGTTCGTTAAACTTTTTTTTTCTCGAGTCTATGATAATAATTACACTCTTACATTACATCGTCGCATTGTAAGACAGTGAAAGTATGTCCCTGAATTTTTCCGGTTCAATCGGACTCGTATATTTAGATTAGAAAAAATTTATACAATTTAGAAAAAATTTAGAAGATTTAGAAAAAATTGAATATTTTCTGTCGTTGATATCTCACATAAATATCGCTGACGCAATGAATCTTGGTGTCGGGAACGCAAACGCTGATCCAGCTTTCCTCAGCGTCCACGAAAACCTCGACCCAAATATTTTGTGCCCCCTTGGCGTCGACTGTCTCGATCGAATCATCGTCCGACGACAAAACTCTTCGGTCAATCGAATCTTCCCGTTTAATCTTGGATACGCTATTATTTTTTTGCGATTTCGTTTTCGTACTTTTCGCATGGATTTTCGGTTCGAAATCTTCATCCTCATCGATCTCACTGGCCGACGATGAACTTTCCATGTTTTCCTCATCGTTCTCTTCTTTTTTTTCGATCACCGTCGTTCTTCTTCTTTTCTTCGGTGAATCGTTTGTTATTACATTATTTTTTTTCAATTTAGGTTCCGGGTTGCTTTTAGATGCGTTCTTGTTCGTCTCACTCGGTTTTATTCTCTTTGAACATCTTCTCGTCTTGTTAAGTTCGAGTTTTGGCTCGAATTCCGTTTCCGAATCGCTCCCAACTTTCACAATGGCTTCAACAACATTTTCATCAATTTTTTTTTTCTTTACTGGCAATAAAATTTTCGTTTCTTCGTCCGGATCGACGTTGACTTTCGAACTCGTCGAAGAACCGTTCGTTTTCGAAGATCGTGTAGTTCTAACACGTTTTCCCGGCACTTGCTCAATTACGGAATTTAGGTTTTTCGTTGCTTTTTCAATTTTCTGCGATGATGCCAAATTTTGCGGAATCAATCGCGATCTTAGTTGTCGCGTTTTTGGCGGGCTTTTCACATCGTTTTCGACTTTCAGCGGACTTTTGACATGGTTTTCGATTTTTAGCGGGCTTTTGACATTGTTTTCGACTTTGAGCGGGCTTTTAACATCGTTTTTGATTTTTTGCGGGCTTTTCACATCGTTTTCGACTTTTACCGGGCTTTTCACATCGTTTTTGTGTTTGTGCGGGCTTTTGACATCATTTTTGGTCGTCGGTGATTTTGCCGTAACGTGTTTATCCTCATTGTTTTTCTTCGGTAACAGTTTCATCGGTTTCTTGACTCGCGTCAATTCAAATTTCGCAAGCACATTTGCCGCTCTCTTTCTGGCATCCATCTTCGCTTTTGTATCGCACTCGCTGCTGTTCTCCGCTACGATTTTCGATTTCGACGATTCTCCGCTTTTGTCAGATCCGCCGCTCTTAGCGCTGGCTTTTCTGCCTCGCTTAGCCGGCTTGATCGTGGAGTTAGCCGCGGAGATCTCGGATTTCGATTCGTCCTTGGGAATTTGAAAGAGTTGAGTTCGCTGGAGTTTGAGCGCAGGCGGACACAGCGAAACTATCAATCTGCAATTCAATCCAATCGATCGGAGCATAGCGGCGTACAACAAAACCAATTCCCTGTAATTGCAAATTTTCTTGTCTTTCAATCTCGCCAGTAGCATATCCTTGCAAACGCCCTCCGCTATGTCCTTGAACTCCAATCTTATCAAATTTCTGAACCATTTTGTAAACTGTTCGAGATAATTGATGTCGACGCGACCTTTGGGATAGCTGGCGGTCGGTACTAGCGACAGCGACACCGCCAAAACTTCGCTGTCGTTTATCAATCTGTTCAGATGAAAGCCGTAAGCCAGCCAACACAACAATCCGACTTTGTGCACGAACACTTGTTTGGATCGCAATTGTTGATTCATTTTTTTGCGCAACATATCCTCGACGTCGTGATTTCGTTTCTTGCGTCTGGAAAACATGGGAACGCAAGTGTCGGGCAGTGTTATGTTGACCCCTTCTTTGGGAATCGTGTAATTCGTCGGAGGCTTGACGTCCTCCGATTCTTCGACGTCGTCCTCGTCGTTGGGCTCGAATGATCCGTTGCCCAACGCCGATTCGCCTTGCAGCAGTAAATTCGTGATTTCGTCGGTCGATACATCTTTCGATTGCTTCTTCTTCGGTGAACTTGACTTCGTGACGGTCAGCGATGCTTTTTGTTGTTCTTCGGCTTTTTTTGCATTTTCAAGATTTTTCATAACCTCAGCGAGCAAAGCGGCCGAATCGATGTTGTCCGAGGACGCTGAATCGTCCTCGGATTCGGAGGTGTCATTGTCATTTACGATTGTGGATGACGGTTTTGGATTTGGTACTTTGAAGAATGTACTGTCGAGATCGAGTTCTTGCGATGTCGCGAAACACTCGTTGCTGCTGTCCGAGCTTTCGTCATCGGACGAATTATTCATCTTCGTCTGCTCTCGTTGCTTCACGTGACAAATTTTCCTACAAACTCATGTGTCAATACGATTAATCGTTATCACACGTACAATTGTTTTCTTTGTTTTATCGAATCGTCAACGTTGAACTCGTGCACGCCGACATTGTTTACGTTGGTTCACGCATTGTCGAACAGGCTTTCGGCGCGGAAATTTTTTTGACCAATCGGAAGGCAAGATTTTTCGTGGGCTAACCCGGCTAACTCGAAATAAATAACGCGCAGAAGCGAGAGAATTCGAACTATGGAGTGCTATGGAGAATAGTAGAGACTAGCCAATCACAAAGAAGAAAAAAGAAGAAGAACGATGGATGACACTATGGTTATTTCTGGTGCACTAGTGCACTTCGGTGGATTTACAAATGTTAGATTTACAATTGAGCGTTGCATATGGTTTTACATGTATATCTATCCTGATTTGAAATACCTTTGTTATCACATGGTAATTTTTTGAAGTGAAGTATATTGTTATCGTAAAAATAAACAATATTTATTTATCGAGTCATAGAGTACAATAAACAAATTAAGTCCCATTAAAAAAAATGCAACGTATTTCTATATTCCATATATTCGAGCGCAAGAAATTGGAATTCAGGAAACCGAACATGATATTTAATATTTCAAAACAAAAATTCTAACGTTAACAGATTTTGTACTTTTCGGGTAATGTAAGTTTCGTCATTGTGTCATTTTCCTACTTTCAGTAATGGGGTATTATCCCGGTACCTACTTCATATTCTCGTACATCATTTTATGGTAATTGTTATTGTTTTCAGCAATTCAGAATTTTATTCATTTTAATACACATTTGCATCGATTGAAAATTGCCGCCGAAAATGCTCACTGCCATGGTGGGGGCAGCGCATGCTCGTGCCGAGAGAGACAGCTCAGTTAGGTATCTTCGTCCTTTTCTGTACAGTCAGGTTAGAATATTTGAGCCGCATGACGGTTTGCAGCAACACTTTATTGTACACATTAATGTGTCGAGCTGGACCTAATATTCTCAATTTCTCATTCGAGTGTACAGTAAAGGGTCCACAGAAATTTCAGTTGTGGCACAGGTCGTCATGGTCCCCACCGTGGGACCATGGGGACATTTTCTAAACCTAACCAGGGTCAAAAATAAATAAATAAATGGCTGGAGAACCGAGGAGTCGGCCAAGGCCGCCAAGACTGCTCGAGGTCGGCGCATGCGCTCATAAATTATTTCCAAACGGCGCAACGTCCACGTAATAACGAGAGCCACGAATGTTGAGGATCCAAATCGAATTAAAATCACATTAATTACTATGAATATCGTGAATTCGGCGATAACGCCGTACCTAAAAACTTACAATGAGTGGATACTAACAAAACCACAGGTGATAGCCGACATAGAAAGCACGGTTCGATGTTTATCATACTTCTCAGCTGGTTTGTTTACGTTCTAAAATCATTAATTTTATCGTCGTATCAATTGTTGTGGTTATGTGAAATGTTGAAAAAAAAAAAAAAAACAAAACAACGTTTGTTCGTTTCAGGCCGATTTACAAATTCTTCATTGGCCTCGGAACTCATTTATTCCATGCCCAATCTTTTGGTTCTACTGAACGATAGATTGATTTACAGCAGCAAATACGCCCATCTCAAATTACCTCAGTTCCAGTCAAAGATCAAAGTTTGGCTGACAGTTATCGAGTACACCGAAGCGCTGATCGAAGTTTCAGCCAAAAACTTGTGGGGCGATAGGGTCAAGTGGCTCGTCATCGCAATTGTACAAACATTCAAGTGAGTTGCTGCTGTAGTGAGAATTTTCGCGTAAATTACAAATCAAATGCACCCAAAAAAAAAAAGAAAAAGTCGAGAAATGATCGTAATAATATTTTATATCAATATTCAATAGGATTTAATTCAATCAGTTTCAATTGCCAATTCTGCTTCCTTCTGACTCAAGCTTTGTTTCAACCAAATTTTTATTATTGTTATTATTTTTTTTCTCGTAAGGATACTCATAATGGCACAAAGTATTAAATAGCCACGAGCTCATGACAAAATATTTATCGTCTATATATTTCCAGTTCCAAATCAGTTTTGTATTCATGATATATTGAAATTTAATTTTATCACGCGACAGGTCTATTCTGAGATTGATATTGATCCATCGTAAGAACGAGCGGATAACCCAAACTCCGGCGATTCCGCCGTTGAATCGTGAAAAAATTGGCGACTGCTTCATGAATGTGGAGCCGGCTAAAGAAGGATTCGCGCTGAAACGTTCTGGAACGGTAGTGAGAAGCGTGGCCTACAGCGCGCCCATTCAATCGAGAATATGGTCGCCCCTGTCACCGGTGGAAGTTTCAAAACCCAACCGACAACTCAGTCCTGCGACCAAGAAGAGAATAATTCTTGCCGAGGTGTCTCAATTTTTCTTGGATGAACAAAAAATTATTTTCATCGGAAACTTTTACAACTATCAAGTTTTCTTTTTATGGTTCAAAAAAGGAAACTCCACAAGAGTTTATTATAATAGAAGTAAACAATTATGATTTTTTTTTCAGACGCTTTACATAATAAAGCCGCTGGTCCATCTGAGCTGTCTGACTTTGAGGGGTCAAAAAAATTGGATGCCATGGACGATGTCCTTCTTGATGGACATTCTGAGCCTGCATCTGTTCAGCCAAGAAGCGAAAAACATAAGCTTCACGAAGGAGGAGAGGGAAGAAATTTTTCGACGTCGAATGAGTGTGTTTTTGTATATACTGCGATCGCCGTTTTACGACAATTGCAGCAAGCGAAGAATTTTATCGTTGCTCAACGGAGTATCGAATAACGTGCCGCTTGCGCGTTTCGTGGCCGAACCCGTGGCGAAGTATCTGCCGCACTGGCAAAACACGTATTTCTACATGTGGTCGAGTTGATCGGTTGGCAAAAATGGTTTTGCGTTGACGAACGAATCGGGGAGCTCGCTGAACGAAGCATCGAATGACATTCCAGACTAGTCGATGGACGCAACACGGTGTAACGAAAACTATGTCAATAACGAAAAAAAAAAAAAATTATGCGATTTGTCATAATTTTTTCAGTTTTTTTTTCTTTCATCGTGAAATTACTTAGCGCGACGATATTTTCATCGGAAGGTGATTGGGGGGGGGGGGGGGGGGGGGAGGATTCATTGGATTGAAACCCTTCTATCATACGATGTGGTCGATGTTTTTTTTTTCAATATCTTTTCGATCCTACGACTTTACTAATTTTTTTTTCAAGACTTTTTAGACCCTTCCTTTCCCTCACCTCACTCCCCCCTTTTTTATCGAGAGGTAACTGCTATTTTCCCTGTTTTTTATTTAATGACATTTGGTCCCTAGATACTTCATTGAAATTAAGGAACTTTTTTCATAAAATTGGACTGGGCACAATGTTCCCAATTTATTTCTAAAAAAAGGGGATGATGTGAGAGCAAGAGGGAAGGGGGGTCTAAAAAATCTTTGAAGAATCTAGTGACGTCGTAGGATCCAAAAGACACAAAAAAAAAATCATCTTGGACGAAAAAAAAATATCGTTAAATCGATTGTAATAATTTACAAATATATTACATTCTTAATTCGAGGAAGGTGATAGAATAATACATTTGTTCATAGCAGAAAATACAAATATGGCGTTTCGCGGAGATTAAGATATGTCTATCTCTATATATCTCTCTTTCTTTTCATCTCTCTCTCTCTCTTTCTCTTATCATCTCTCTCGCATTACGTTTATTTCTCGTTGGCGAAGCGAATTTATTTTAAAAAAATATATTATTCGACCATCTGTAGCAGCGAATTGATCGTAACGTCCTTCTTCCCGTGATTCGCGTCGTAAACGGACTTAATCACCTCCGCGTCGATGTTCGGAAACATTTCTCCTATCTGAAGTAATAAAAATTCACGTGAAAATATTTCACATGGTTAATGGCCGTAATCGCAAAGTACCAGACGCTGTTTTTATTTTTCGATTATCGAATTAGATTTCGATAATCGAATTACGTGGATTTATTTTGAAAAAATGGTTACCTGCTTGAGTTCGACTTCGGCGTGAGGCAACGAACTCGGAATTACGTTAACCGGAGGCACTGCGGCAACCGGTGGCTGGGTATATACGTTTACAGGTGCGTAAGGCGGCATGCCGAACATCGTGGCCGATGGAACCATCATTACCGGTGCTGCGCCTGGATACGGATTGCACTTTGCCTGTTAAACATTTTTAATCATCAGCGACCGGGTATTTCGACACGTTGGCGCAAATTGATGGTCAACTTTTCATGTTTATTAGTTTATGGATATTGTTTGAAAGGCGTCGGTCTTCGAGATCGTCAGTATCGAGTTTAAAAAAAAATATATTTATTTTTTTATTTAATTGAAACTTATTAACTCCATTCACACTAGTGTGAAAAAAGGTCCATCTTTTGTATTGTTATGGCGTCTCTTACACATCTGGATAAGTTTCATTCCAATCGGACTATTTTGATAGGATGCGCTTTCATGAATTTAATTTTAACGTAAAAAAAATATATTATTCGTTGCAAATTGATTTTTTAGGTAAATATAACATTTCGGGAATCTAAAGCGAGTGGAATATGTAGCATTGAGCTCACTCGAAACGGGGATATTTTTTTCGATTTACAGTTTTAAAAAGTTGAACATTTTTTTTCAGAATCTTTTCAAAATATTTCGATTGATCTCAAAGTTTCACAGATGTCTCCCGATCGTATATACTTCGGTGTTAAAAGTGAAAGAAAGTGAGAAAAAACAACAACTATTTGATTAATAAGACGGGCATTATTTTAGAAATTCTGGACGGGTTTCCAATTATTAAAAAAAAAAAAAAAAATTACCGTATAGCTCAACACCAAGTTGATCATGCCCTCCAGATTGTCTCCCTGTTTGCCACTAAGCAAGTACCAGTCTTCGTGCGTCTCACCGCGTTGTATAACCTGAGGCGGAATTTCTATGTGTCCCCATGCGATTAACTCGTCCATCGTGAACGAACACTCGTCGTATATCTCGATGTATATTTGCGTTACTCCAAGTGGCAAGAAACTATCATCAAATTATTATCGTAATCAATCCTATCGCAATTTCGATCGATTCGTTCAAAACGTTCACGGATTTTTTTTTTTTTTTTTTTTCAAAGTTTTACCGTACCATTGTATAACTTTGTTCCAATGAGGATTTTTTCCGCCGTTCGTGTCGGTTTGGGTTTCGTAAACAGCGTGTCCAACTCGCAATCTCACGTACGGATCCATTCTGGTCATGCCATAATTTTTTACTAATTTTGCCTGTAATACAAGATTTTATTAACAAAATATACGATTACAAAATATATATATATCATTTTGAAATTTTTAAAAGTTTTTCGTAATTTTTGGATCATCGATTGTACTCGCAAATGTCGACGAAATTTCATTTTTGTATTTCTATTGAGATTGCTTGAACTTGAAAAGAACAAAATGCGTAAAAAATTCAAAAATATATATTCTTCAATAGTTGCAAATGCATCTGCTACATGTATAAATTGTTTTTGATAGAAAATTTGATTGAAGTGTGGTAACCATAATTGTAAAAGTTCGGTCATGTGATTTTTTTCGAAAATGAATTTCACATTATTGAGGATTTGTTTCTGTTCCATAGATTCTTTCCCAATGCGCTTGAACTACTGTCCCAAATTTGCAAAGCTATCCAAGAAATATTTTTTCAGAATGTTTTACCGAAAGCTTGACCCTGCAGCTTTGTTTTATCAAAATTGAATTTGAACCTTTTTTTTTTTTTTGGTAATTATTCTTTGACAATATTTTCATCGTTTCATTTTGAGCCTATCAGATTGAGATTAAAAAAAAAAATCCCGTTGATTTGTCAACGTGCGATAAAGCATATTCTCACTTGCGCTATGGTAACGCTGAGTCTTCCGATTCTAGGGTCGTGCATTTGAGGCGCTCCCTGTAGCTGTTGAAGCGCCAGGGCGGCTTGCTGATCCGCGGCTTCCTGTTGTTGCTGAGGCGAATATTCCTCGAGTCTCAAGAAGCCTCTGGGAAGGGGCCCGAGAAATGCCTGCGGGAATCAAAATTATAAAATGCACTCTAGTGACCGTTATTGACGCTTAAAATACATTTAAGTATCATGACTCGACATAAAATCTGATGGAAGCACGTAGTAGATTAATGATAATAATTATAACATATGTCCAAAGTATCAGAGACAAGAAAAAAAAAAAAGAAAACGACTGGGACTTGAACCATGAGCAGACCGTTCGTGATCCAAAGCTCTGACCGCTGCATAAACGATAACTATGAATTTATTACATTTCAATTGTTCATTTATATGCAATGTAATTCAGATCTATCGGCATCAATAAAAAATGACATGAAATGCTAGAAAACATAACAAATACATATTATTGCCAGTGTTAAATATCACAGTGCAGTGAAATTATTATTATTATTATTATTATTATTATTTCCATCTCAGTCTGATTCATTGGACAGCGACAAAGTCGAGGTCGTAGCCACATCAAAGACGTATGTATGATTCATCATTCAAGTGTCCAATATCGGGTCATTACCATGAATTTGACACCTGTGCAAAATTCACGAAGCATTGAAAAAAAAAAAATAATCACGTACCCGTTTCTTCCATTCTTCGTATTGGTCCGATCGTCCGGCAGTCTCCATGACGAATCGCTTTTTTGTTTTTCGAACGATCCAACCCTTATTCAGACAAAATATCGATAAGTTCGACAACAAAAAACTTTGAAAATATGTCGTATCACAATCACGATTGTCTCACGATGAAACCTCTCGAATGCTGAAAACGTCTTGTTTACGCACTTACACGAAACAGCGCCACCGACCGAGCTGCGGAGATTTCCGTTACTACGCGTCTCACCTGTGTGAACCCAATTCCGTGTCACTGATGTGATAAGACACAATACGACATACATGTGTACACTGTTTTTGCAACGAGCGCATGCTCGTCACGCATGTCGTCATCCACCGCGCGACATTTGAAAACTTAGGTGGAGCTACGAAAATCGACGAAATTATTTTGAAACTCCACATTTCCTAAACCCTTCGTTCACGAACTACGTTTGATATCATACCAACTAAATATTTTTGGTTTTTTTCTAATTTCGGTCACTTGCGGTGAGCCGTCCCGGAGATATCATGCTCACCGCAAGTGTTCTTAATAAAAAAAGGTGTTTTCAGACACCGGTAATAGTTCACTTCAAAATTGAACATTTTCATAAAAAATCTATATCAGTACCTTAATGTATGTCGTAATTGATACTATAAGTCTCATTTTTATGAGAATTAAAATAATTTTCTATATTAACATGGCTAAAAAAATCTAAATATGACCCTTAATACAATCTTGCTAGAAAACACAAGAGACTTCGTATTTCCGATATGCTCGCAATAAGACACACATGTAAAAAAAAAGTAGTTGGACAGAATGTCAGTGCTTTACGCATTACTTAGGGGGGGCTGTCACCTGAGAAATCGATTTTACCCTTATAAAATAAAAAAAAACATATAAAGCATCTGAACTCTGTAAGATTTATCACACATTTTTTCACTTGTCGTAGCTTTTGGACCATACGACTCAACGTATAATTTCATTTCTGACGTCTCATTTCGTTCGTAACAGACTACATTCCTGGATAAATTTGGGAATTTGGGATGCGAGGTGAAATAAATTTATAGTAACCTATTATTCAACTGTTTATCGCAAAAATTACAGAAAACTTGTTTTTTATTCGCATTATAGGTTGCCACAATGTCCACAGAGCGTAGAAAAAAAACCCATACTTAAATTTTATAGGTGACTCATGTCAGCCCCCTTAAGAAGTACCTGTAGTCGTGTACTACAGATTGGAAGATAGGCTACTAATCTCTGCGTGTAGTACCGTACTACCAATAGAAAAGTCCTCAGATTACAATACATTAGTTTGGTCTCTCTATATGTCGATCCTAATACATTATTGGTATTATTATCACAACATTCTTTATTCCACCAATCATACACCACAATAAAATAATATAAAAACTATTATTTATTATTAACCTATGTTTTATTATTTCATTCAATAAATTATTTATTTTTTTTTCTGTTTCCAAATCTATGTAAGAAATCTATGTAAGAAACGCACACGAAGATACCGAACTTCCGTTTTATTGACACAGAAGACCTCCACGTGACCCTCGAGAATGTGGAAGGGAGACAATTATTGGGTTTTTACGTGTAAAAACCATGACTCATCGGTCTCGCTGTGACAAAAATAGTTTGACATCATTGCGACGATTATTCATCGGATAATTAGTTCGGATAACAAGAGCGCAATACTAATGAAAGTAATAATTAGTTTGTCGAGGCGCAACGCCGTGCCGTTAGATCCAACGCCCGGAACAACGTAAATCGTTGTGTCCGATGAATTTTCCAGTTTTATCTTGAACTCGTCTATTCCATCGCCACTGTTGCACAAATCCCGATCGCACGCACGATAGTATTCCACGTGATTCGGAGTTTTTATGACCGCGTTCAAGTAGGACGGCGCGTTGTCGCACTTACGATAAAAAATTTGAATTTTTCCAACCGGATCAACATAATCCCGACGATATATCGTGCAATACTTTTTGTCGCAACCGTTCGATTGTCCGTTTTCCAAAACACAGTGGCTCGAGGCTGAGGCGCACTCGTAACACGTGATACCTGGAAATAAAAGGGTTGAGCAATGTGAAAAGGGACTTTTCACTATCGAATGATTATTCGTCGAAAAAATGAAACTAAACTCGACCGGAAGTTGATGAAATCACGGAAGTGAGACGAACTAATTTTTATAAAATTTCTATAATGCGGTCAAATTTTGCTGAGTGCATAACATTTTTAAACAAATTCTTAACTTCATTCCTGAAAAGGTCAATTAGACCCAGGCCGGTATCTCAACCGTTTAGCCATTGAAAAAAAAATATGTATCGCACTATTTTGTTTTTTGTTGATAGGTACACTCTGTTGAGCTTGAATTTGACATTTGGTTAATCAAATTTTGTTCTTTCTTCGCAAATTTACGAATTAAAAAAAAATACCAAAGGATTTCTTTGCGAGGTTGTTCAATTATTGCAAGAGTTCATTTTTTTATGAATGTCGGATTTTTATAATTTTGTCCATAAAGTAGAAGGTTCAAGCATGATGCATGAACTTTATTTGTTACATTTACTACAGAAATTTTGAGAAGTCAGAATTATCCCTTTACAGGAATCGTTGGCCTGAAAAATCTTGACAAGTATTTCGTTCAACCTCCGAGGCACGTTGTTCGATCATTGAATCATCGAAACAAGCCCAGAAACACTATAGACGCAGATAACGATAACAAGATAATAATGGACACGATTGAAATCGAATGCGATTTATTAAATAGATTTTTTCATTTTAAATGAGTAATGTAACAAACTAAGTTTAAAAGCTCCGTGATATTAATGAAAATTTTACTTTGGAATGACTTCTAATAATTATTAACAATTTGAGTGAATTATCTTGCGATAATTTTTTGGAAAACACCTCCAATGCGTTTCGCATGACACAGTGCAACTTACCAGTCACGAGATTTTCGTGTTGGAAGGAAAGCACGACGATGAAAACGATTAAAAGCCGTGTGTACATTTTGGATTTGATGATCGAATGAGCGAAATGCGACTGGAGCAGGGTTTCATCTTAGGCAGGCGCGGTATATGAGCCCGCTTATCGACGCATCATCGATGAGTCGGCGAGTTATCGCGATACCAATAAGGTTCCGTCAGATTTTTTTGTTCACTATCGAGTAATAATAATCTCCTAACAACTGCGATATTAAAATCCTGCAGGCTCGATTGGATAATAAAGAAACATTTTTTTTATTCACTTTATTTCGTCGCAACGTAAAAAAAATATATTTTATGTCACGCTGTCCGTAAAAGTGCGGTTTTACGCTCACTCCGTTCGCTTCAAACCGCATTTACGGACCTTGTGACATAAAAATTCGTACGACACTCGTACGAAAAACGATTTATGGACTCGTGTGATTGCAATACTCGCCTTCGGCTCGTTCTGCAAACTCACACTCGTCAGAAATTTTTTTTTCGTACTAGTGTCATAATATACTATTTTTTTCGATTTTGTTCGATCGACGGAAAAAATATTTTCACCTTTCGAACGAATAAAATTGAATAAAATTATTTTTACCTTCTGAACGAATAGAATCGAATAAAAATATTTTTACTCGGTCGGAATGGAAAAATGTTTTCGTGCAATATCAGTTCCCTCGGAATGCAGAACTATTATTATTCGGTTTCATTCGTTCGTCACGTGTATACAATCATATTCATCCGGTTCCATTTGGCCGGAATGTGAAAATATGTTTAATTCAATAACACGTTTTATCGTGTAAGTTCCATAAAAATTCCCATTTCGAAATTCGTGAAATCAACGACCTCACAGTCTGTGACAAGCAGGAATTTCCCGACGGGCCCCTCGCGACGAGGGCCAACGCATATATTTACGCATACGCGTACTGTCAAAAGATTCACTGATGCTCAACCATAGGTGTGTAATACACGAGCTCTATGTGTTGTAATAAACGAAAACAAAAGAAAAAAAGAAATAAAAAGAAAACATATTCGCCACGTTTGAAAACGCTGACGATAACAAAAATATGACTCGTTCGAATGAATAAAAAACGCATTTTGGGCAAGCCTTTTACATTGACAGGTCAACCGGAAAAATTTGTGACACGAATTATATAATTATATCCTGAATCCATTGACTCTTGGCATATTGGCGTAAGGACGAAAACAGAAGGACCGAAAACCATGATAAAATCATTTCATTGAGATGTGCTTGTAGATTTTGAAATTAAAAAAAAGTCCTTTTATTGATAATTTAATGTTTTTCATTCAAAATCTTCAAAAAATAATTTATTATCATTTTTTTTTCGAAGATCATTTTTCTTTATTTCACGATGGTGTTTCAGAATAAAGCAATAAGGCAACATTTTTTAGTTGCTGAAATTCACCTTAGTGTTTCATCCTGAAATAGGTAACGTGGAATTGAAAAATGCCTTTTGTTAAATTTTATTTTTCATTCAAAATCTACAAACAATAATTAATAATAATTTCTTTTGACATAAATTTTTCAATTTTACTCTTTATGTTTCAGAATAAAGCTATACGGTAAAATTTCTAAATTTCTAAAATCCACCTTATTATTCGATCCTCAAATAAGTAACGGAAAATGAAAAAAATGTCTTTCGTTAAATTTTCTTTTTCATTAAAAATCTACAAACAATATTTGAAAATTATCAATAATAATTGTTTTTTTTTGGAAACATCCTTTAATTTCACGTTACTCCATGTTTCCCAATGAAACAACATAACATTGAAACAAGATAACATTTCTAAATTTCACCATATTGTTTCATCCTGAAGTGAGTAACGTGAAATTGAATAATTTCTTTGGGTAAAATGTTTTTTTTTTTTTTTCGTTTTACCTCTACGTAAAAGAGCCTCTCGATGGTACTTGTGTTTCACGATTTGGTCCGATGGTTCCTTTCAAGCCAAGCACGTCGACCATTCATAAAACTCAATTATTCGCGGACAATACAGCGTTTAACCGGGTGTTAGGAGTCGGACGCTCGAACACCCACAGCACGTCGGCTCGGATACAAATGATACAAATTATGATAGGAAGTAATCTTTTTGAAAAAAAAAAAAAAAAATGTTTATTACTTTTTTTTTCATCACTTCGCGGTTACGAGCAGCACGCTCGCGGTATTTCACTTACGTGCATAATTGTATTGTTCGAGACAAACGAGATCGGGGAAGGCCGACTCATTATTCATCGCTGCGGATGGATGTCCGACTTAATACCTCTGCTCTATGACCGTGCTTCGTCGGTGCGAAAAAAAAAAAAAATAAATAAAACAATGTCACGTTTCACGTAGCACAGTGGCTGGTAAGGTGGTCACTTTAATATATAAATCCGCGTGTTAGCTAATGGCTCAACATTAGTTGTCGACTTAACTCGTAACTCGTCACATCTAACGGTGAAATAATTTTCTACGTATCGCGATCATGCGTGTGACATTGGTTTACGTTTTTTTGGTAATTTCCGTGGTGAGTTACGCGGAAGCTATCACGTTCGCCGCACCACCCAGTAAGCAACGCATTTATCTTCATTTACCAATCAAATACTTACAAACTGTCTTGAGTTAAAAAAAAAAATTGTTTTCACTCTTTTCAATGCCTGATACGATTTGGAAACAATTGAACAAATCAGTTGGATATTTTACGAAAAAAACGCGTTTTTTGGGATTTATGAATATTGTGAAAGACCGTGGTTTTAAAAAATGTGGAGATTTTTTTTTTTAGGTTTTCATATCACTAAATGATAAAAACGGAACCCTTATTCAATCACTCGGTTGTCTGTCCGTAATTTTTCTGACCATGAAAATCTATAGGTTTTCATGGTCTTAGAATTTTATCGTTGAATCTTAAGATTTGGCACGAAGGAAGGTTTCATAGTACAAGTAAATTAAAAGGTCCGAAAATCTTAAATTTCTAATTCTACGCATAGTTATGATTGTTTATTGTTTTTTCTACTCATTCATCATAAAAATGTACGGAATACTTTCCGTTGGCCTAGAATCTTAAAATTTGGCACGATATTGGCACTTAAAATTTGGAAAAGTTGTAGCACAAGCAAAGAAAAAAATCCGAGAATCATAAAGTTTTTATTCTATGAACAATGATAATTATTTATTGTTTTTTCACTGAATTATCACGAAAACCCATATGATACTTCCAGTTGACCCAAGATATAAAAATTTATAATGGAACCCTCAGGGCGCGACTCCTACTCGTACTTGTCCAGCTTTTTCTATTCTCCCACTGTTATCCAAATAATTTTCCCAACGAAGTATCATTGTTCGACTTAATATTTTTTACAGCACCGTCGACGACAAAAGCACCGACGACGACGAAGGCACCGGCGACGAAATGCCGTTGCGTGGCAGCAGGAACATGCAAAACGAACGTAATCATCGGATTTGACTTCAGAATTGTCAATGAGGTCAGTTTCGTATATTGAAAAAATTATTATTTTATTTCATGTGTCGCGTCGGGTATCATTTGAAGATGCTTGTTGTGTAGAATATAATTTTTTTTCAAAATTTTCAAAAGCATATTTAAAAAGATATTTCAAAAATTATGCTAAAATAAAAGAAAATCAGGCTATATGACGCCTTACTTGAAGTTTACATAAAAACTGTAACGAAAATTCTAGGTCTTAAAGATTTCTAGAAATCAATTCTACAAACTCGACTAACTGTTTTTTTTTGTCCTCAATGGTACGTCGTCGGATTTTCGCCGAGCTGTGGCAAAAATGGGCACAGCAAATTCTTAGCAGAGATCTTGGATTTTCTTCATTTGTTAATTAATAATTCCAGGGTGAAAAAAAAGATAAAAATGGTTGTACGGCAGCACAAGTGTGGTGCTGCGAGGGTTCGAGCGAGTACACGGATGGGCTGTGTGGTGTTAGAAAAATCACGAATACCAAAGCCGAAGCAAGCGGCACAGCAAAGTACGGAGATTATCCGTGGCAAGCCGCTCTTCTGACGGAGACTAACGAATACATTGGATCGGGTGTATTGCTCAACGAAAATTACGTGTTGACTGCGGCTCACAAAGTTTCAGCATATCCGTGAGTTACTCAGATCATCATAGATCATTGGTGAATCGAAAGAAAATTTTCCAAATATTCGTTATTTTTAACCGTAGATTTCTAAGTCAGGGGTAACTCCATACCCCAGTGGAGTTTCGAAAAGTTGTCTTTTCCCATCATTTATTTCATCATCATCAATTCTTCAACGCTGCAATGTATTTTTTTCTAAATGAAATTGCACCAAATGTTTCTCAAGTCTGAGAAAAAGATCGGTACATGTGAGAAGTGTCTCGAATAATCAGAAAACAAAAGAAGGCACTGAAATAAATAGTTGTGGGGTAACAAGTTACCCCAGATAAGAACTAAGCAGTCTGCTGGGGAGACTGAGTATTTTGGAGTTGAATGACGATATGAATTGTTCTCGATGCAGTGATTATTGGAATTGATAGAGAAAAATTGTGTTGCAGAAAGCGCAATTTCAAAGTGAGGCTCGGAAGTTGGAAAATTCAAAACTACGCAGAGCCTTATACTGTCCAGGACTACAAACCAGCCGCGGTAACAATCCATCCATCCTACGTGGAATACAATCTTCAGAATGACGTTGCTCTCATAAAATTGGACAAACCTGTGCCACTGCTCACAAGTCCGCACATCAATTGTGCGCCTCTTGCTACTGCTGTGCCTGCTGCCGGGACCAGGTTAACGTTTTACAATTTTTTACAATTTTTTCATCGGTCGAATTAAATCGTTAATTACCTTCTTCAAAGCTTCTTCGATTGATTTTTTTATACGAATATGAAAAAAAGATGATGAATGATACAAATGATAATTTATTCAATTAGGATAATAGAAATGTCCGAATGAAATGTGTGTGAAAAATAATTGAAAATTAATTTGAAACCCAATGTCTTCGATATGACTGACATATTTTTCGAACCACAAAGGTGCTGGGTGTCAGGTTGGGGAACGAATGAATTCAACAAGGATGCTTATCAAACGGTACTCAAGGAAGTGGACGTGCCGATAATCGAAAGTGGTGCTTGCGAAAAGAAACTGAGAACCACCAGACTGGGAAATTTCTTCATTCTCGACCAAACGAGCTTCATGTGCGCGGGTGGAGAAGTCGGCAAGGACGCTTGCACGGTAATTTAACTATTCTCAAATTTGCAATTCTTTACATTTCTTATTTTTTTATCGATGAATTATATATAGGTATAAGTATCTGTATCTGTATCTGCAGTCAATTTACCTCATTTATTAACAATTTGCCGTCGGTTGGTATCGATAATGCTGCACTTACAGCAGGAACGTTGAACTTCGAGGAATTTGAATTTCCCGCGTGTGAATTTGACGCAGAACGAAACCTAGAGGACAGATCACTTCGAGCTATAATTTTACAAATGACGTTAACGAGAACGTTTGACTACCTCTGAAATTTCATCAGTCAGCCGTTCTCTTTTTTCTTATCCGAGAGTTCAATAATGACGGAGAATAATAAGTTGTAAAGATTTCGCTATCTTCCTCGCACTTGTAGCAATCTGAGAAAGACATACGACGAGACAGACGCTCTGTCGATAATGAAAAAAAAACTGTAATTTTTTTCTTCATTATATTCCGAACGTTTCAAATGTCTTCATTTGAAATTAACGTATACGAGTTGAAAAAATGATCATTCAATCAAATTGAATATGATGTGATCACCGCTCGGTCGATAAGAAAAAACTGTAACTCATTGTTCTCGGTCGCAATTGTTTTTCCAGATGAAAGACGAGAACGATCGACAGCGTATTCAAATTCTATAGTCAATCGTTCTTGTTTTTCATCCAAACAGTCAACGATGATGGTGAACAACACTTTGGGAAAGATTGTTTAGTTTTTTTCTTTTTCTTGTTCTATATTTCTCGCACTTGTTCGAGTGAGTGAGACAAAACGTATCGGATAATTCGAAAATTCGATCGCTATGGATTTTTCATAACTTTCGAATTATTGTTAACAGGGTGACGGAGGAGCGCCGCTTATGTGCGAAGCCAAAAACGGCAAGTGGGAGGTCGTTGGTCTTACGTCATGGGGAATCGGTTGCGCAGCATCCACCATCCCCGGAGTCTACGTAAACGTGCCGAACTATCGAACCTGGATAAATCAACAAATGAAATGAACGTCGGGATGAAGAAATCTCAAAAATTCCCGAAATTTCGAACAAAATACTCTGCAATGAAGTTTCGAGCAACGAAACCGCAACATCCCTTCTTACGTGCTACTTGAGGCCATCGGATCGAGAAAAAAAATAAAATTCGATAGATTCGTTTTTTTCCAAAGATCCATCAGTTTCGTCGATGTTGTTTAATTGCGTACCTGAACAATTACAATTATTCACTATACACATCGAAAAATAACACAATCACCCACAAATATTAATACGATGGATAAAATTTATTATTTTTTTCCACATAATTGTAACATTGGCTTATACAATTTTTAAAAATTTGTTTTTCGTTATTTCATATTTTTTATTTACACGTGATTTTTTGTTCTCGACACGTTTGGTGAAGGGTATCGTAACTACTTAAAAAAAGAGAGAAAGAGAGACACGTGTCACCGGACGATCGAAGGATCAATCCGATCAATTATTTATTTATTCTTTTATATTTTTTTTTGTATGTTCACGCTAGCGATACGACGCAAACTGTACAAATATATAATTCACTAGTCGTCACTACGATTCATTGTGTCTTCCCGTATACGTTTTAAAAAAAAAATGTATTTTCATTCAAATTTCAATTTTTCTCGAATTTTCGATCGATACAAACGTTTTTTTATTTCGGTAAAATGGACATTGGAAGTTTTAACTATCGTTAACGTCCTAAAAGATTTTCTTTTGTTCTTTTTGTGTTTTTTTTTTTTTTTTTTTTGCAGTATTGCTAATCGAGTTTACGAAAGGCGGTGGAAGTTATTACGTAATACGCTCTTATCAGCGAATCGCGTCTTATGAAAAATGAGAAAAAAGAAACAAACATTAAGTGCGTTCGTGTATCTTATAAATAACACGTTTCTCGTGAACATCTTAAAAAATCGTAAAAAATAACCTACACCCATAAGTGGGCACGTCGACGATGGGCTGGACATCGTTTTCCGCGTTAGTGAAAAAATTTCACCCATTCGTGGATAATCGAATTAATTACAACTATCTAATTGTAACAACGATGAAGCTCATTAGCACACCTCTAGCAATAAGGTTTATAAAATAACTGAAAAATTAATACTGAACACAAAGTTTCATGTTTTCTACGTCGAATTTGTTCACCTCTCGATCATGATTACATATATGCAATTACTCGGTCAATAAAATTTTATAACAAATCCTAAAATATACAAATTTTTTCGTTTGCCAAATCCAAAAATTAATTCGTCATTTGTTATCGGTTTCGAATTAATTATTCGTATCCAATAATTTTTTTTTCCTCAATTTGTTACTTATTGGCGAATTGTGTATTTGCGATGTTGATTCAATCGGAGCTTTTGTCGATTGGTCCATTTTCGTAACAATTAGTTCAAAAAAGCGTTTCGTTCATCGACGATACATCGTTTGGTCAATTGCGCAAATGCAAATGGTTATTCGTGTCTTAATGATTATCGGTAAAATTTTCTGTGCGCTTTTCACGACTTTTTCCGTCGCACAATGCACGTTCGTTGTTTGTACAAGTGGTAAACAATTTTTTTCGTCGCTGAGTAGGGGGTATTTCACGTTTGTATCTCCAATTACCATCGGGATCCAAATATTGGAGACATTCTTGATTCGTTCTCATACGTGGATTGCAAATTTGCTACCCGAAACATCCGGAAAATCCCGGAAGTCGAAAATATCGTCGAACGCGAAAATTTCGATGCAGAATAATTTGCTATTTTTACGCTTTGTCGAGAAGCGATTATCGATGGGTTATATTTAGTTGTTTGCGATAAAATAAAGAGATTTTTCCATTATTAAAGACAAATCAAAATTTCGACCCCTCAACGATTTTTCAACGTTCGAAATTTTTTCGTAAATAATTAAACAATTCATCGGTGTATTGAATTTCGATAATATCGTTCATAGTTAAATTTCGAATAATACCTGGAGCATCGGAAATAATTCATCACGGCACGTTATCTTGAAACTTGAACCGATCATCACGGTGCGGAGAAGCAGCGATGACACCGATGAGAAATAACCCCCCCACAAAGACGACCAAGAGTAAGACAAATACATAGCAACGATTTTGCTCGGACAGCGATTGTTTCATAATTGTTTCGAGTGCGATGTGCCTTCGAAAAAACTCGGTGGAAATAAAAATCCAAACCCAAGACCGTTCTCAAGAAAACTTATCATAGGACGAAACAAAAAAAAATCAAACCGTCGTGCCAAATCATGATATCGCAAAAAAATGTTCACATATATAGAGGTAGTAGAATTAAAAAAAAAGTAGTACAACAAAACAACACCAATCATGTGTACCATGAAAAAAATGATAAATTATATTTGATATCTCGTAATTCGCAATGTTATTGAAATATAAATGATTTTTTAACATTATTCTCACACGTGAATCAATCGACAGTGATTCAACGAAATTGACCCTCAGGGTCAATTTTTCTTTTCGTTGCGAATTTACAAAATTACGATGATACAATGGTGCTTCTTTTGTATACGCGTTTATGCAATAAAAAATCAGAATTATTATTAGAAATTGAAAAAAAAAGAAAAAGAATTAACAAAATCGATACTCCAGCAGTAGTCACGAAAATTTTACGACAAATCGCGTCAAGTATATAAATTTAAGAAAAACACACGCACATCTTTGACGTACAATGATCGATAGTTGTGTAAAAATGTTGTTGTTCATTCAATCGGGATGCGACTTTCGATAAATCCAAGTCAATTAACGAGTAAAATATCGAGTCATTCACAATGGATAACTCATGTCAGAGGCATGAGGTATCGAAAGTAGCAAACCCACGTTCTATTTGGTATCTATTATATGCCTCTGGCAGTTTCTAAACAGATTTTTCCAGCGACGAGCTAAATTGTGAAAAAAAAAAATTATACGAAACTCCTCAAACGTTTCAATAATATTCGAATATTACCCACTTTTTCCCCCTTCATGATGCAGCCCTATCTGTACACACAATTGAAAAATACTAAGCTCAATAAAAACAATACAACGCTACGGAAAAAATAAATAAATAATAATAATAATAAATTTTTTTTTTCAAAAATATTTCGATCAATTGTCTTTGTCACCCCGATAAGGCCCTAAAACCTCGTGGAGATAACGTTTGTGAAATTCACCATCGGTTGAATCAAGACGAATGCCCTCGGTCACGTTAATTTATTGCGCTCGTACAAAATTTTCGCATGTGTGGTCGTCTTATATTCGGCTATGGAGGTAGGCTTATTTATTTATTTTGTAGTTGTTTTTTTTTTGTTTTTTGTTTTTTTTTGTTCATCGTATTTATGATTCTGTCGTTATTTTCTTACGTTTTTCAATTGTTCGTAGTTTCAGACCGTGGGTGGATTGATGAGAGGCAATTGGACGGACATGTGAGAGACGGGTGGCGACAGCAAGTGACCACGTTCCATCTCATTCACCTCCTGTTGATCGGCTTCTCCCATGGAACCCGTCGAACGGGCCAGACGCTGTCGGCACATGTATGGCGTCTCGCCCGGCGATGGAGTTTCACGACCCTGTCGTTGCAACAACGTTTTTTTTTGTTTTTTTGTTGGTTTTTTTAGATAATTTTTTTTTAAGATTCAGTTTTCAACCCTAGATTGGTCATCGTATGCGACCCAACCGACTTTGGACACCTATGAGGGAAGTGCCGCAATCCTTTTCAGACCGCAGCTAATGTATCTCACACCTCATGAGAGAAGTCCCGTATTTAGGCGTTTTTTCCATCTAATTATTCATAAACCTCCATTATGGACGTTTCATTTGATTCAAAAAATATATAATCATTTTTCTCGAAGCTTCAAAGGACAAACACTAATTTTTCTTTTAATTTTCTGCCAATAGTTTAGAATTAAAAAAAAACGATGCGCGCCGGCGATTCCGTCATATAGTAACCAATCTAGGGTTAAATTGTGAAAATGTGAGTAGAAGTTGAAATGAGAAAATTAGTTCTCTTTTTTTACCCCCCTTTAAGATCACGAACGAATTGTTACGAATCAATGATTGATATTCAATCGACTGAATCATGTCGATGTATTAGTCTGTTTTGTTTATAAATTTCAGATCACGTAATCGATTAGCGTTAACTTTGAATATGAAAACTCTGTCGATGTTTATTTACGCAATCGACCGAACGAAGTTTTTGCTGGACTCTCCGCATGAACTTGTACAAGGCTGATCGGTAAAGTTAAAAACAATTTATTTTTTATTATTATTTTTTTAATCCAAGGATTTCAATGACGATTATGAATTATTTTTCGAGAAGTGAATAACAACTGTAATTGCATCGATAGAAATTAAGCAATTGTGTTGGAGAATCGGTGTAATACGTGTTTGTTAATTATCGCAATTGATTTTACACTTCATGGGTTGGATATCAAATTTTGATGCTTTTATCAACCGATGGCATTCAATGAGACACACACAGGCAAACACACACACATTATATAGTTTCTTGGTAGTCCTACATGGTTGGTATCATTCAAGGACGATCTTGCATCGTTAAAGAAAAATAGAAACAACATTACGTCAAAACGGATTTAATTCTCACCTCATATTTACAATTGTCTCTAATTAAAATTTCAATTTTTTTTTTTAATATGAAAATTATATTAATTGTTTTACATCTTCGTTATGAAAATCCGTCGATTTTCGTCGACGATGTACATGTATGAACTGCATGAAATTTGATTGCGAAGTAGTGCTGAAGGCACGATGAACTAATGTATATATATATTCATATATATCGACAGCGAATAATGTAACAAGGTATTTACGTGATAATTTGACACAATAATCAACAATTACTCCAGCCTAACATGTTCAAAATTTCACATTCTAACGTATTATATATAAGACTTTCAAATGTTCGAAAAAAAAAAATGTTGTGACTAAGTTATTATAATTTTATAATTATATCTAAATTCATTAGAATTATATTAAGTTAGTTTAAAACATTTTTTTGGTTGTTACGATTATTCGACCAATGTGGCATATAATAATCCACAATTTTAACGTAACAGTGACATTGAGAGTTGATGAAAAAAAATTATGAGCTATTCGACACGATGTCCGTGACCGATTTATACAGCGTTACGTGATAACTGTATGGAAGTATTACGCAAAACGGCTTTATGGAATCAAAAAGTTTTGCAGAACAACAAACACAGGTCATTAACAAAAAAACGAAAAGTCAAGACAAGTGTCAGCCGATTCTTTTAGGTTTTTTTTCGGAGAACACGAATCCGGCTTCGAAAATAGTAGATGGGATGGAGTTTTCGAGATAACCAAGGGTCAAAAGACCCAAAACAACGTGTTTTTGACGATTTATTTTGTTGGCCTGTGTAATAATCTGAAACTTTGGTACACACGGCGTACTGCGTATTTTTTCTTTTATTCGTGACATTGATTTACCGCCGCATCTTGGCATAAAAACGCATAAAGATATAATTTTTTTTTCAAAATTCTTTAATACTGGTACTGCAAAAACCGTTTTTGTTTCTGTTTGTTTTTTTGTTCACGATTGCACACAGCCATTTAATTGTTATCTTTGCTATATCCTCTAAACCTATAGTATTAACGTAAGTTTTTTTAAAATAATTGTCGAGAGTCCAGCAAAAACACAACGAGTGCTCCCAAGTCGTTAGGCACTATGAATTGATGCAAGATAGAATCACGAAATAACACACAGACGTACGTTGCGCTAGATCTGCAGCTATTGGAATGAATTTTTCCGAGAAATAAAAAATCTCATACGATTGTCGTATGTGGATTGATTTTAAAGTTTGACTGGGTCGAGCGATCTATCGTGCTTGTTGCTTGTCTTGTGGGATACACAGACACGAATATACACGCATCCATCAAGACACTTGTTCAAACCATGAAAGTCTCGAATTATTTCGTTAATAAAAAAAAAAATTTTCAAATTTCAAATTTCGTCGACGAATAACTAGATTCGAAGCATTTTAATAATGCAACGTCGTACGTGAAGGTTCTAAGATTGTCACTTTTCAATCGATAGATTCGTTCTAACACAAATAAAAAATAACTTTCGTAATTTAAAAAAAAAAACTAAAATTAAATAAATTATTTGATTGCAAATTCCAATAAAAATCATGAATTATGTCAATAATTAATAGTTTGATCGCACAATTCAGTGAAAATCACTGAATTTAAGGGAAAGAAAAGATAATCCGATTAAACATGTGTGATTAAACATAACAATGCTGACTGAGCTCTAGCGCGTGTCAAACTACACGTCAATGTCAATGAACTTTCGGGACAAAAGTGCGAAACAATATTCGTTCATGGATGTATGGTGACAGTCGTTCGAAACGAGCGACAGTTTGAATTAATTTACCTATAACCGTATTGGATTCGGACTGGATGCCTTCGAGACAACGTCCGAGACATCGGGGTTTGGGGGACGAGGAAGCACTGTTCGCAGTTCTCTTCAAATAGTACTGTTTCGAAAATTAACATTGTGCTCAGGATTGTAGGAATGGAATTTCGTCGGAGGACAGGCTTGTTGCGCTACTCACCTGTTTCGAGGGTCCACAACATGTCGCTTGGTTACAAGGTTTGTCGGTCTTTGGACAATCTAGAACGCAATCCTCGGTGGGAGTTTCTTTCACTTCGCTGTTCGAGTGATACTGAAATAAATTAATAAATTATTAAATGACAAATTGACAAAATGATAAAATGATAAAATGATAAAATGATAAAATGATAAAATGATAAAATGATAAAATGATAAAATGATAAAATGATAAAATGATAAAATGATAAAATGATAAAATGATAAAATGATAAAATGATAAAATGATAAAATGATAAAATGATAAAATGATAAAATGATAAAATGATAAAATGATAAAATGATAAAATGATAAAATGATAAAATGATAAAATGATAAAAATGATGCAAAAAAAAGAGTTTCGGGAATAGGATGAAGAAAAAATGTTGTATTGTGATCATGTGATCGATTGACCGATTAAACCGACGTAAAAAAAATGGTCTCTCACTTCGATGAATTCCGGTTGTATCGTGGTCGAGTGAATGCCCTCATTGTGAAAGAATTCTTTGACCTGTTCGGCAATCTTCATGTATTCCGACAAATTGCGGCAACGTATGTGGGCCGATGCGATTATACGATCACCGGCCAATTGCCAAACGTGAAACTCGTGAACGGCCAACACACCGTCAATGTTTTCCAACAGTCGTTGCTGAATCGCATCAACCTGCAATATTAAATGATTCGTAATTCGAATACATCGGAGGTAAAAATCTGCAGAATTGGACTGTTGAAAAGTTTTATCCGCATGTATCTTGAAATTCGAGTCGAAACCGTACAATTTATCGGAATTGAAGAATAAAAAAATTTAACGTACAGATTAGAAAGGGGATAAAGTAGTGTAGAATATAAGGAAGACAAGGCAAAAAGGAAAAAAAAATAACAATGCCTACCTGTATGTGTGTTGGCACGGTTTGCAAAAGGATCAATGCCGATTCCTGCAACAGTGGCCACACCGATCGCAGAATAAGCAGCACCAGCAGGAGCGATAGTGCCGGATCGATGTAAAATCTGTTGAACGAAAACCCATTGTACGTCATGACATAATTTCCGGAATAAATAAAATGGTGTTTCGTAGAATCAGGTTTTACCGAGTGAATGTTACTTGTATTATGTTAATTATCGGACAACTTTGGGCTTCGTTATTTAGGATCTCTATTATATTTGCGCAGCTCGAAGTGCAAGGTGGAAAACCGATTTCTGAATTTCTTTCAGACTTTTTTGTCTATCATTTTGTCAACTGTCAATTAAGATAGATTTTCTTTAGTTTTTGAAATTTTTTTTTTCAGGTATTTTTTACACATACCTACGCTGATAAAAAAATTATTTGAAATCTGTTATCGACGTGAAATTGTTTCAGCTTTTCGAAAAATATATTGAAAACATTTCCAGAATTTGGGTAACGGCCGAGAAACGGGTTTTTTCAAGTTTCAAATTCGATTTTAATGGATTTTCGAGGATCGGAACGAAAAACTTTTTTTTTTTTTTTTCGAAAAGTTAAAACAATTTCACGTTGAAAACAGATTCTTAATATCTTTTTCATCAGCGTAAGTATGTAGAAAAAAATACTTGAAGAAAAAAAACGAAGAATGCCTTAATTGAGAACTCCCATAATAATGAACACAAAAATCAGAAGAAATTTGGAAATTTGTATTTCAACATGCACTTAAAGCTGCGTAATTATCATAAAGATCCCAGATAGTAAAGCCGAAAGTTGTCCAATAATTAGCGTTTTCACTCATTCATCATTCACATATATATGTAGAGGTATACAACGTACCTGTACTTCCACTTGGTTTGCCACACGATGAGAGCCGAGATGATAACAATGACCGATCCCAAAGCATCGGAAAGCACGTGAAGAAACACACCACGCATGTTCATCTGGCTGGCATCGTGACTGTGTCCATGGGCTCTCTTGACCGGCGGAGGTGGCGATGGACGATAAACCTCATCGTTCTCGTTGTCGTCCGTTCCCACTAACGTGCTCAATCTGTTGTGGCTACGCGATATTCCGTGCGAATGGCCGTGAGCACTACCGTGTTCTGCGAAATATTACAATCGTCATTACATAGTTCTCGTTGGACAAGCAATCGTGCCATCCAACTTGGAAATAAAGTTTGTGATAATTGTTTCTCATAATCAACATACGTCGATCAATATGAACGGAATAAATTGACATTATTGCGAAGGTGGAAATGAGAAGGATGTGGGATACTGAAAAGTTATGATCATCAACGTAACAATGAACGAGCAATATGAATTTTTCAAAATAAATTGATTATATTTGGAAAATTTCATAAAAATTCATTGAGGAATATACTAAAAAATTGTTTTGGGACAACGGCAATAATTCCCCGAGAATTGAATGTTTTCGTATGAAAAAATTCATACAAGTACCTCAATATATTTTGTAATTGATATCGTATTGTATATTCTTATAAAATTATTCCAACAGGGCTAAAAAATCACGAAAATCTCTAAATTTTACCGCAAACACAATTCTATAATTTGATAAAGTTTTGTCAAACCTCGTAATTTACGATTTTTTGACTCTGAGAACTCGATAATTTTGTGAAATACAAGGAAATCATTTCGTTTTTCGTGAATTAATTTTTGTACGAAATTTTGATTTGGAGATTCGCATGTGTGCTGACCTACGTACGACGATGTGGGAATGTTGGGAACGGTACACGAACAGGACGGTGACACGAGTTCATCTTCCTCGGGTTTCAAAGTTATTTTCACTCTTCCGTTACCTGAGCATTAGCAAACACTTGAACATTCGTAATCGCTCGCAAGACCAAACGTTTCGATCGTGATTTGTTCAAGTTTTTTTTTATGAAAAAAAAATGATAATTACCATGGAACAGACAGAGTCCGATGAGGTTGACCAGCAATCCCAGACCGCCGACGACGACCAATAACTTGGCTTCGTGTATTTCTTCGACCTCGATGAATCGTTTGCACGCCTCAACGGTTATACTGAAGCACAGGGCCACGAGGAAAACCGCGTTCACCAATGCTCCCAATACTTCGGCCCTCGCCCAACCAAAAGTATTTTTCGACCACTTTTTCGGAGACATCTGAATGATCGTTTTTTAAACATTAATTTTTCATGGCAATTGTGATCGATCGCCGGTAAGATGAAATTTATGCAACTACAGGATTTGCTAATATACATAGTACAAAATTACAGTCTAGGCTCGCGATGGTGAGTCCATAAGTAATTATGAACAATCATCATACAATAATTGCATTTCGTCTGAATTTACGCAATAAGTATTAATTTTTTCAGATAAATCATTCTTTTACGATGATTTCTAAAATTTTATGGACTTGATCGTCGATCCTAAATGTGGTCATTAAAGTATTTTTAATACATTTTCATTGAAAGTGCGATTTTTCAAACTTCAAACCCGGTTTGAAAAATATACTTTTTAAAAAATAATATTTTCATAAACGAAGTTATAACTTTTAGAATTTATCTTGATTTTAAGACAAGATCTGCCTGTCTTTCGACATTTTTTAAACGATTCTTCAATTTCTGCATTTTTGTGAATTTTATAGTGTTGAGAATAATCTTGCGAAAAATGTATTACCGCATTCACGAAAATTGTCGGAATTATTAAGATTTGATGGACGAGCTATGCTATCGTGACTGTATGAAAAAATGTTGAACGCTTCGCTCTCGAAACTACGTTTTTTCCAAGTTAGGACAGAAATACATCAACAACTGATAAGGTGATATGAATTCGGTTATGACGGTGGTCATTGGATACACATGCGTCTCTAATTATAAGGAGTAATAAAAGATTTCAATGCTCCGATGGCTTTGTGCTGTAAGATCTACAATAGCTCTGCTTATCAATTATTCAATTCGTTTCCAATTTTTTTTTTCTTCGGAATCGACATAATTATTTCATCGCTAGACGGTGATAATATTTTTTGGCCTGAATTATTAACAAACTGGATCACAATCGACTCTGAAACTAATACAGAGATAAAGCGTAAACCTGAATGTCGATCATGCGCCACTTATCATCAGCCACGATATTTACAATCGCGAGACGATCTTTTTTTTTCTTTTTTTTTATTTATTTACCATCCACGTTTATCGAGGCATAATCTACGAGTCGAAACAAACTTAGAAACGAATCTAGAGTACCAGATAGATAATTACACAAGTTTGAGCGAATAGAACGACCTACAAAACTCACCTTAACAGACAAAAACGCGACTACCAGGGCAGCCACGTCTGACAGCATGTGAAAACTGTCCGCTATGAGCGCCATGGAATTTGTGACGTAACCGACTATTATTTCGACCAGGAAGAAAAAAGCCGTTAGCCATAGCATCGTCAAAAGGCGACATTTTTTTCCTGTTAATCGTCCCATCGTCCGACGTTATATCTATGGAAATTCAATTGTGGGTTATTCATTCTCCGATACAACTTTTTTACTAAACGTATTCGAGAATTATCATCGGTCACCGTCTTATCTACCATACTTCGATACTCTACAAAATTACATAAATCTCGTTGTTACCGGTCCACTTCACACATAACGATACAAAATTTTATCATCCTACGAGACTGTTCTTTCTCCACAAACGTAACCTTATCTTATGACTGATTAGAAAAACGTGTTCCATCCAAGTATCAATGCTCGTGGCACAGATTGAATAAAAGTTGTACAAAGTTACCCGAATTCAGGTTAAAAAGGGATGCTCGAAACAATTCAAGAACATTTATGCATAATTCCCAAAAGAACTTTTTTTTTTTTTTTTTTTTTTAAGAACTTTTTCAATAGAATTATTCATTTATCATTATTAAATTTTTTTTTTTTGCATTTAAATTTTGCCATAAGATTTCTAGTTTATTCATCACTAGATAGCAACATTTAGGAGGAAAAAAATAAAACAATAAAAAAATCGAGTAGCGTAGCAGCGACAAAGTACAATTTGCGAATCATCAAAGTCCATCAGCAAGCAACAAAAGTTCATTCATCGCTACACGATTGACTTTGAATATCTTTTCATCAAAGATCTTTATGAAACACTGATGGAAGAACAAACCGTCTTTTGCTCGAGCCGAATCGTATTATTGAATTAAATCATCATCAGTGCCGGCTCGCATGGGCCGCGACAAGAAAAAAAATCGTGGAGAGAGAGATGGAGTAGACCAAGAGAGACAAAGACAGAGACCGACCGAGAGAGAGGGAGGGAGACAGGGTGAGACAGAGAGGGGGGAGAGAGAAAGAGGGAGTGAGTGAGAGAGAGGAAGAGAGAGAGAGAGAGAGAGAGAGAGAGAGAGAGAGAGAGAGAGAGAGAGAAAGAGAGAGAGAGACAGCGAGTAAGAAGTTTGCCTTCGAAAAGTGGCAATTCCAATGATTCACACGCTTCATCCACCATGAATTCATGACTAACCAAAAAAAAACAAGGATAAACAAAATGGACAAAATAATAGTAATAACAAAAATTTGTGTGTGCAAGCTTAAACACGAAAAAAAGAAATTTCCGACATAAAACGTTGGGAAAAAAAGACGAAGAAAAAAAAGGTTCGGAGATTTTATTTTATTTTTTTAGATGAAAAAAAAAAATGAATTAAACGATTTCGTGACTTACCCCACCTGGCTGACTGGCGATATAACCTTTCTTCGTAATTTGTTTTCACGCGCTGATGAGAATATATATACATATATACATATATATATATATATATATATATAGTTATATTTATCTTCGATCTCACTATCAAATGATTGAGACAGCGGCGACAGTATCGTGGCACGCTGAACCCGTAAAAACGACAACCATGTCACACACCGCACTAACAATTTTGTGTATACATATATATATATATTTACACGGAGGAAAAATGAGATATATATATATGTGGCATGAAAAAAGAATTTCAAAAAAAAAAGTAGACGACGCTTGTTAGATGAGCGATGAAAGAGTGACACGCGAAAGATAGGTGATCGACTACTTGGTTAGGACGAAAAATTTTGTTCGTGGAAACGCGTCACTGGCGACGCTGAACGTACAACTTTCGAAGCGACGAAAAGTTTCGTCGATGAATGTAAAACGATGAATTCGATGGGAGATAGAGAGGAGAGATTTCATCGATGTGTGCGAACATGGAGAATAGACACCAGGAGACCAAACTAACGTTATTGAATCTGAGCACTTTCTGTCGGAAGTACAGTAGTACACGTACTTCTCATGTACAGCGCTCGCATCAGCGGTCTTGAGAGATGGGCGTCATGGCATCTAGGTAACGCGTCAATCACGTCACATAACCTCATAACGAGAAAGAGTGGCACAGGTCTCCACCGCGGAACAAGTCGATCTAGACTTCAAAACTTAAAAAAAAGTAAAACAACAATGTGAACAATCGTTAAGCTATTTACTAAGCCATCGAATATTTCTAAATCAAAGTTTCCAAGTGTGAGTTTTAGGAATAGTTATGGTTTGAGTAGTCGCGACTCCGAAAAAAGTAAAGTGACAAAGTAGACTTGCATGACTTTTGAACATCACACAATTTCATTTTTCCGACAAATCGTTTCCAGGCATAGTGATATTTCTAAATTATAAACAATAACCGCTAATCTGATCTCAGAAATATTTATGATAGGTAATGTTTTTTGTAAAAAGCGAAAAAAGAAGTTGTTAACGAGTACTAATTTATCAAATCATCAAATTGTTGATAACTGAACTTTGTCAATGTTTTAGTTATTCCCTCAAGTTCTGATGACTGAGACAATTGAATTTGATTACAACGACATGAAGGAGGAACTACATTTGGTGCGGTTACCTTCAGATCGCAAATGGGGAAAGCTTACGATGGACGATTTCCCTTATATTGCTTTTCTGGATTGGGAAAATGGCATCACCAAGCGAAAAGTAGTGATCAGAGAAAATTTGAATGTCGAAGTATATCTGAAAGAGAAAAAGTGTACCTGGATTAAAGTGGAAAAACCAAGAAGTATTGATGATATTAATAAGCTTTTATGCATTGTTAATAAGATAAAAGTATAATGGTGGTAAGCGTAGTTAAGATAAGACGAGTATGGAATATTGCATTCGTGCGCTATTCAATCATGATCCATGTTCATCTTCTTAATTGTAAATATGCAATTTGTAAATGCCTAATAATTTTTTTAAATAAAAAAACCGAATCGACATTCTGTAATTCAAAAATGGATACCTATATGTTATACAAACACTGTTACCGTACGCTATTAAGACACCTACTTTCACTTGGATTCTACTGATTGTACATTTATATATGTTAATACAAGTCTTGCGCGTTTGAATGACGCGCGCTGGCGTGCGCATGCGCACCTTTACGAATGGGCGTGCGAGTGACCGGCCTGCGTGCCGGACTAGTCAGTCTTTCACGGTCTCTTAGACAACACACACAATTACAATAAATCTTGTTATTCTTCCGAGCTACTTTGAGTTATCCGTATTTATTTCGTGCATCCTCTCTCCATTCCCATCAATCAACACGGCAAAACTTTATAATACGTCAACAGGTTATGGGCCCAGACACGTTTCTTTTTTTGTCGTGTTGACTAGTGGAGAGAGTTGCTGAACGAGAATAATTTAATCGAGTGTGGAGCCACGAGGCGGGCACGTTTTTTTTTCTCGAGAGAGACCGGTCACGTTGTGCGCGATGGCGTCCGAATTATCCACGAGACACGTTTCGAAATTTGACGGGTCAAATTTCCTCGGGTGGAAATTTCAGATGCATCAGGTGTTCGTCGCACATGATATTTTTGATGTCGTAAATGGTGATCGAGTAATGCCGTCGGACACAGAATCAGCGGGAGGCAAACAATGGATCAAGGACAACGCTAAGGCCATGTTTGTGATATCGTCGGCGATGGAGTACTCCCAGCTCGAGTGTCTTTTGACATGCGTAACTGCAAAGGAGATGTGGGAGAAGCTCGCGACGATACATGCGCATAAATCGGCGTCGAACAGATTGATGTTGACTCAACGATTTCATGAGTACCGCATGGGGACATCGGACTCGGTGGTGCAGCACATGTCGAAGGTGCAGAACATGGCGAGTCAGCTCGCTGACCTTGGAGAAAATGTTTCAGACATGACCATAATGGCGAAGATTCTCGCGAGCTTAACGACGAAGTTCTCGGCCTTTCAAACGGCGTGGGACAGCGTAGAACCCGAAAGGCAGACGATCCAAAATCTGCAGGAGCGCCTGCTCCGAGAGGAAAGTCGGATGAGCACGAGTTCGAGCGAAGCAACTGCGCTCGCTGCAACCACGTTTGGGAAAAGTGTACGAAGTAACCAAGTGAAGAAAAGCGAGGACACAAAAAATAAAAAGGGCGGGAAACCACGCGACAAAAAAAACGTCGAGTGTTATTACTGTCGAGAGAAGGGGCATTTCGCGCGGGAATGTCCCAGGCGAAAACAAAAACAAGGTCGTTGCGGTGAGGGTGGTTTGAACAACAGCGCGTTCGTAGCGACTCATGCGGATGAGAACGAGCGTCGTCGGTGTGAGGTGCCATCTGTCGTACAGAGGCACGAGATACTAAACGTCGAGCAAAAGGATGTCTGGTATATCGACAGTGGGTGCTCGAAGCACATCACGTTCCGCAGAGACTGGTTCACGGAGTTCCATCCGAGGAGGGATGGAAGCACCATATCATTGGGCGATGACGGTCAGTGCGCCGTGACGGGTGAGGGGACGGTGATTGTTGACAAACTGGTGAACAACGAGTGGTGCGAAGCTCGCATCGAGAACGTGTTATTCGTTCCAGACGTATGTAAAAATTTGTTTTCCGTCGGGATGTGCACGTCAAAAGGCTACCACGTGGTCTTCCGTGAGAGTGACGCACTGGTGAAACGAGGCAACGAAATCGTTGCAACCGCAGTAAAACAGTCGAACGACATTTTTAGACTGTGTTTTCGGGCGAAAATACCGGTAAGTGTCGGCGAGGCCAATGTGTCAGTGACAAGTTTGAAGGCGTGGCATGAGCGTCTCGGGCACTTAAACAAACGTTCGCTAAAGGAACTAATAAAAAAGGGCCTCGTTGGTGGCGTAAAAATTACGGACGACAGTGATTTTTTTTGTGATGCTTGCCAACTTGGCAAATCGCACAAGTTACCGTTCAACAATGCTGTCAAAAAAATCGAGAGACAGCCTGGTGAAATGATTCACAGTGACGTGTGTGGACCCATGTCAACTGAGTCACTGGGGGGCGCGAAGTTCTTCGTGATGTTCAAGGACGATGCCTCGGGTTTCAGGCAAGTGTTTTTTCTCAAACACAAGTCAGATGTGTTCGAGAGTTTTAAGGTGTTCGAGCGTGCGTCGGCGAACAATTTCGGGCAAACGATGAAAATTCTGCGCAGTGATAACGGTCGTGAATACTGCAACGAAGAAATGAAGCAGTATATGCAATTACACGGTATAAGGCACGAAACGAGTTCTCCGTACACCCCCGAGCAAAACGGGGTAGCCGAAAGGGACAATAGAACGGTGGTTGAGTGCGCTCGAACGATGATGCATAATAAAGGTGTCGAGTTACCGCTTTGGGCGGAAGCAGTGAACACTGCAGTATATCTCCTGAATCGAGTGTCAGGAACGAAGAAGAACAACGGAAAAACGTCGCATGAGATGTGGTTTGGGAAAAGACCCGATCTCAAACATGTGCGTACATTCGGCGAGGAGTGTTTCGTTCACGTGATGAAACAGTTTACTCAGAAGTTCGGCGCAAAAGCAAAGAGAGCGCTCTTGGTTGGATACGAAGGGGAATCGTCCAATTACCGACTGTATCATCCCGACACGAGGAAAGTTACGGTTTCAAGAAACGTCGTCTTTCGAGACTGTGCTGGGACAGGAGCAATCTCGCTTGACAAAGAAGGCGAATATGTCGAAGAGTTGACATTATCGGCGAAAACGGTACCGCACGTCGGTAATGTAGAGGCAGTACCGCGCGTCGGTAATACAGACGTAGTACCCCGCGTCGGTAATACAGACGTAGTACCCCGCGTCGGTAATACAGACGTAGTACCCCGCGTCGGTAATACAGACGCAGTACCGCACGTCGGCAATGTAGAAGCATTACCACAGGTCGACAACGGAAGAGCAGTATCACGGGTCGGTGATGTAGAGACCGCACCACATATCGGAGAAGGTGGTGCGTGTCATCAACAAATCACCGAAGCGTACGGGCTACGAGATCGATCTACAATTCGTAGACCGGCGAGATTCGACGCGAATATTTCGGAATTCAATACGCCTGCGAGTTACGAGGAAGCCGTTCGAGGACCGGATGCATCACGTTGGATCAGGGCTATTGAGGAAGAACTTGATGCACACGAGACGAACAACACTTGGGTTGTAGTACCCAGAGATCACGAGAAGAAGACAATTGATTCGAGGTGGGTATTCAAGGTGATTCAAGATATTGATGGAAGCGTGCTACGGTACAAGGCAAGATTGTGTGCGCGGGGTTTTCGTCAGGAAAAAAGGGGTAGACTACACCGAAACTTTTTCACCCGTCGTCCGCTATGATTCGCTGCGTGTGCTGTTAGCAATAGTGACTCGTGAGAACCTCGATATGATTCAGTTCGACGTTCGTACCGCTTTCCTTTACGGTGAGCTTGACGAAGAAATTCACCTAGAAGTACCAGCGGGACTGAAGGTTGAAGGTCAAATGGTGTGTCATCTGAAGAAGTCGTTATACGGCTTAAAACAGGCGCCACGCTGTTGGAATTTAAAATTTCGGCGCTTCCTGGAAAAATATAAGTTCGATCAAACAGATGCCGACGAGTGTATTTTCTACGGCGAATGTCAGGGACTGAAGGTCTATCTCGCGCTTTTCGTCGACGATGGGCTCGTAGCCTGCAAATCGCAAGCGGTGTTAGACGTAGTTGTCCAAAAATTGAAAAATGCGTTTGAAATTACGATGGGTGACTGCAGCTGTTTTGCTGGCTTGCAGATGATTCGAGATAGGGTAGAGAAAACAATGTTCGTGCATCAGTATGCGTACACCGGTAAAATTCTTCAGAAATTTCGTATGCATGACGCAAAAGGGGTATCTGTTCCGGCAGATCCGCACGTGACGTTAAAGCCAGTGGACATGAGTGAGGGGAAAGTGTGCAATGCACCGTTTCGTGAAGCGGTTGGTTCACTAATGTTTCTTGCGACGGTGTCGCGCCCAGACATCGCATATGCGGTAAATACAGCGAGCAAATTCCTCAATACTCCGAGCGAAGATCATTGGCGAGCGGTGAAAAGAATTCTCGCTTTTCTAGTCAGTACTAGAAATGTAGGGATAATGTATAAAAGCGGCGGAAGTGAACCTGATTTAATCGGTTATTCGGACGCCGACTACGCAAGCGACCTCGAGACGAGGCGATCCACAACAGGGTACCTGTTCAGTATAGCCAACGGCCCAGTGTCGTGGGCGTCGCAGCGGCAAAGACTGGTTGTTCTCAGCACTACCGAAGCCGAGTACGTCGCCGCATCGACTGCGGCAAAAGAAGCAACGTGGTTGAGAAGACTGTTGAGTGGTATTGGGCATCAGTGTGAGAAAGCTACCGTGTTGTTTGTAGATAACCAAAGTACGATACGTTTGGCCAAAAATCGAGAGTTCCATAAGCGAACAAAACATATTGACATTCGATATTATCAGTTGCGTGAGATTACCGAGGCAAAAATAATTCGAGTCGAATATACGCCGTCCGAAAGCCAAAGAGCAGATATCCTCACGAAGGCACTGCCAAAGGAACGTTTTCATAGGCATAGTGAGAGTATGGGTCTGTGTGAGCGCGACATTAAACACTGAGACGGCGGAAGTGTTAATACAAGTCTTGCGCGTTTGAATGACGCGCGCTGGCGTGCGCATGCGCACCTTTACGAATGGGCGTGCGAGTGACCGGCCTGCGTGCCGGACTAGTCAGTCTTTCACGGTCTCTTAGACAACACACACAATTACAATAAATCTTGTTATTCTTCCGAGCTACTTTGAGTTATCCGTATTTATTTCGTGCATCCTCTCTCCATTCCCATCAATCAACACGGCAAAACTTTATAATACGTCAACAATATACAAGGCACAAAAATCTATGTAAGGTAATATTGATTGTAATCCATGCGATGTGTTCGTTCCGAAAATAAATGTAGAAGACACAAGAGTTTTCGATAATATTGGGAATTAAGGATATATATATATACCTAAATAAATAAATGCAACAGTTATTGTGAAAGTAATGCTACGGTTTTATTCTATCAGAACCAGTCTTCAGTAATAAAGTCTAAATAAATATAAAAAATATTATTTATTTATATCTGTCATCCATTTTGTTTAACTCTCCTACAGATTCTACAGCTTGGCATCTTTCCTGCATTTTTGGGTTTTTTTTCTACACGCATCGTTTATGCTATTGTATCGCTTTGCAATAAAATGTGATCGCGTTATTAAATAAAAGCTGAGGATCGACTTCGTAAACGTTTGGCGATGCTCGGAACATCCGACTTTCGGTATCTCACAGTCATCGAGACCATCCAAGATGTGCATAAACGTGTCACGATTGAGCTGTCCGCCGGCCAAAATGTGTAAAATCACATTCTCCACGTGATCTGTAAGTTTATATAAATCATCGGATGGGTACTGTAAACGACCACGATTACACACATCTATCATCTTGTATCGTTCATGATCGCCGGGTTTCCTCTCGCTTTGCACATTCCGTATGCATTGGATACAGCTGGTTAAGTTTGTAGATCGACATGCGACGAACCCGGCGACGTAACCTTGTATAAAGTCAGGCGATTTGCACAATCGTTGATCGTGCTCCTTGACTCTATCCAAGAAGGTTGGAATGAGCTCTACCCTAGCAGGTTCGCGCACCGAAAAAAACACCGAAAGATCAAAGGCGGCCACCGGAAAAGCACCAGTAAGCACTGAGAGCTTTTCGAACATTGAAAGCACCGGAATTATGGCCGAAAGCACCGGAGAATCACCAAGAATTTGATTTTTAGGTGCTTTTTGTGGTGATTTTGATCTGAAAGTTGTGAAAAAGCACCGCTGATAAAATTTTCCGGTTATTTTTCGGTGCTTTCGACCAAAATTCCAGTGCTTTCAATGTTCGAAAAGCACTCAGTGATCCCCGGTGCTTTCGTCGGTGTTCCGATCTGCTAGGGTACAGCTGGATCATCGTTTGATATGATGCGATCCAAAATTTCGCTCAACGTTTCCTTTTGAGTCTCTTTCTGTACATCACGAATATTGAGCATGCTATTGAGGATGTCAACACCTTCGACGTTGCTTCCTTTTCTGGGTTTTATCAACGAATAAACGCTCAAAAGACGAAAAACTTGCGCGAATATGCGGGAATCGGGATGATCGTTAGACCCGCAAGCTTCTCTCACTAACCCGAAAAATCTCTGAAAATCGAAGTAAGAATTAAGAAAAAATAAAACGATGAGATATTTTACTGCAGTTATAGCACACAAATCCTCATTCGTTCATAACTATAAATACCTCTAAGCTGTCTTGATTTAGTCGACTTGTCATCAGATACTGCACATTAAATTTCGATCGTAGCGAATGAAATATTTCAAGAGTCGCTTGTAACGTGACTTTTAATCCGACGCACGTACTGCGGCTCAGGAAGGGCATCCGATTTCGGTGGGCACCTACTTCCCATTGTCGCAAATATTGCATGAAGTCTGATATCGCCTGCGCAAAATTAAATATTAATCATTTTTGGGAGTTGTTAATTTAGGATAGAAATTGAGTTTCCATTTTTTGTATGAATTTTTCATTTTTTGTAAAAGGACGAACATTATACTCGTCCGAGCTTTCCCTCAAAGAATTTCGGGGCGTTCGCGACATCATGGCCGTTATCAACTTGGAAATTCTTTTCACGAAATTTTTTGTTCCTTCGCAGTCTTTGAGTTCATCATGCACATCTCCGTACAAGTCCATCGCTGTCCAAACTGGTTCTGAAAACAACTAAAAAAATCGTCGTTCTTTAAAAGTGAAATATTGTATTTTCTAATTCTAAAAATCGAATTACGTACGTAAAACGCCATCGGAACGTTCATTTTTTGGAAGTACTTGGGATCTAAGTGGTCTGGCGTTAGTTTGTATGCCACTTTCAAGTTGAAGAACCCTTGGTTTTCTACGTCAATGACCGCTTTCCAATGTTTTTTTTTTACTACGCCATCGGGAGTCTGGAAATAAACCGAATATTTCAATAGACACTCATTAAATCAAATAGTTATAATATGAGAAGGTAAAAAAAACAACTTTACCCATGTTTCTTCTCTTGATACGATGCAGTTCCGCAGAGCTTTTATTAAATGCGGAAAGTCGGAGAGAAACCACAATCTCTCATTTTCCTCGCACGGATGGTCACACGATACATTGTCCTCATTTATACCAAACTGCGTCCACATTCCTCTATTCCATTGAGCTCCATCAGAGACGACTGCGTCCACATGTAAGCCCGATGCGTGCAGTAAATTTATGCACTCTATGACCAAGTGACTCAAAACTTTTCCCGTGGCACAACCTTTACTCAAGAAACACGCTAGGGTTTGTATCCATGTTCCCGCAAACGGTTGAAACATGAATACCAAAGCGTGGTCTCCCAGTTCGCGACTTTGATGAACCGGGGTATATGCACTAAGGTCCGTGAATCCGTTGAAAAGTAAATTTTTTTTATCAAAATATACTGTAGGAGTTAGTTTCATTTCATCCAGTAGGAGAACTCCTAAAACGGCAAAAATGGCATTTCAAAATAGCTCTCTTTTCCGCTAAAAATTGTAGAACCGGCGGGAACATAATAGTTTAAATCTTGTATTGAAGGAATAAATATTACCTCTTCTTTCGAATTCACTAACATCTGAACATTTTCGTTTCAGAGATTCGAACACGGTCAAATCAAAACCATACGAAGAATGCATCTTGCTGATGTACTTCTCAAGCGTTTGCAATGTCGGGACAGCTAGTATTTTCCTGCTCAAAATATGTTCGTATAAGCTTTTGCTTTTGATCCTCATGAGAATACATTCGTAAATCCAGCGCAATTCATAGCGTCGTCCTCGGGGATTCTTCACTCTCGCTGCCTCGAAGCAAGCTTGGACCGCTTGCTGCTGCTCTTGTGGCAACAAACTTATCTTTTCCTCGAGGACATGCTTTTTCATGGAAGCACAGTTTTTTTTCAACTCCATTGCACATTCCTTAGACTTTGTAACCTGTGTGTTAAAAACATTGTGAAATATATTATGAATTGTTTACGAATTATTATAAGTCAACACTGAACGTGTCAATCATATTATAACTATGAAACTGTGAAATGTTCCTCTACGAACGGGGAAAAATAAAATTCTTACTTGTGTTATTAATCGCTTAATTTTTTCTTTTAGCGGACGTACTCGATCAGGTTTTTTGATCACTCCTCCACTGAGTGCTCGTTTCTTACGCACTGCGTCTCTATCAATTATTCTTCGACGCAGTAGACGACATGGTATGCACCGTTCACTTCTTGACTTTGCCTCGAAATGTCTTAAACATTCTTCGGATCTACAAGAGAAACACAAGTGACATATATATTTCATGTACCACAATTGTCCACTATTCAATTCGTATACATCTTTCATATTTCACCTTGTCGTGCTATCTATTCCTGGGCACAACTGAATGGCGTCTAAAAGCGCTATATTATAACGAATATCTTCGAGGGATCGTACATCTCTTATTCCTAGCAGTTTGGTTTCAACTTCATTGATGTAAACCTGAAAACGTTTCGAAACATAAGTCGATGAATATTTACTTCATTCAACTGAAATAGCAGAATGAGTCCATAATAATAAGGTAATATGATTACTGCACAAATAGTAAAGTGATGTAATTTACCTTCACCGACAAATCAGAGTCAATGATTAACTTTTTCGGGCTGCAGGCAGTTTCGTCCCACTGACCGAAAACTATTGTATCGTGATTAAATGATGCTGCTCCCCAACCGTTTGAAATTTTTTTGCTCGCATCGCGCTGCAAATCTTCAAATCGGTATCTGTTCGATTCCTTCCCTTCCTGAAAACAAGCACATTACGATTTGTATAGCTGCATGACTACATTTGAAAACTTTTGACACATAAATCTATGAACAAAAACTACGAAAAGTACAGAACGTAAGACATCAATAGATCTGAAATTCTAGTTTTATTTTGGTAAAAAAAAAAATGTTTATTCTGAAAGCAAATATGTTGGTTTCAAAAACATCAATGCTTTTTCAAATGATTAAACAGTTACATGGTGTGATCCACCGGAACTTGTATTTCTTCTACAATTTCAACTATAATCGGAACATTATGAAATGTACAATAAAAATCGAAAATTTAATCATTTATAATTTAATGGTGCTCTATATTCTCTAATTAATTTATGTACTTACATTTAATAATGAACGGCGCTTTCTACTTGATTAGAGGTTATGGTTATACCGCGGTATACTCATGATTGATGTATATATTACATACATTAATATATCAATGGCAAACATTCCACCTACCTCGTCCATTTCAGAAGACATTTAAGAATTGCACTTTAATAATAATTCGCTGGTGATGAGAAGAGAATTAACAAATTTATCAAGAAAAACAACAATAGTGGCACCTCCATAAGGCATAAACAGCGCTATAAAGAAGCCCGCGATGGTTTCGAACAGCGGGCGGGTCTGACGCGAGCGCCCCCAGAAGTTCTCATGAACTAATCGCGTGCTTCCGACAAAATCTGTTCACTTTCAGTGAAGTACGTCCATAACAGTTTGGTCTCCTGGTGTCTATTCTCCATGATCAGCTCCTACGGGCATCTCGGAGTTTCGAATTTCGCCACCAGGTTCGCACGGTCTTCCATCGTAACCACTAAAACGGCCTCCATCGGACATCCCCCAACTCATCTCTGCTCTGCCTCACTGGAGAGATAGATAGATATTTAGTTGGGGCTGGCTCCGGTCGCCGCTTTGACCATACGGCCATGGACAAAAACGCGTGTGGAAGTCTGAAAGAAGAAAATCTGAAACAGAATAAAGAGGGAGAGCGGCACAGCCGCCCGATGTTTCCACCGTGGCGACAGTGTCGCTCCCCGCAATTGGAGGGGGAACCTCTGGGACAAAGGTAAGACAGTTACGGAAAAGCGCCTAGAATGACATGAGCGTAGACCGTCGGTAAGTTAGGAAGCATGGGTAAATAAATGAACTGAAAAAATAGAATTAAAATTAAAACGAAAGCTTGCAATGGTTGAGGAAGTTAGAAAAAATCTTGATCATGCGGCGAGAAGGAGAAGCTAGAAATGATTCGATGTTGAACGGAGGAAAAATTTTAAGAGACATCAAAGAATTAACCAGCATCGTGCGAGAGCCAGAGTAAATCGGACAAGCCCAGAAAATATGATTAAGATCCTCGGTCTCGTGACCACACGCACACTCCGGAGAGGCGTTCATATTTTTTCTAATAAGACTGGCGGCAAGATTGTAGTGGTTGGAACGCATTCTGCAAAAAAGAACTATGGATTTTCGATGCAGTTTCCCTAGATCTTGGAACCATGTTTTGTTGTGTGAAGGCTGATAAAAAGTTTCGAAATATTTGACCCCTTTGTTGTTGTTGGAACTATACAATTTGAGTGACCTCTCCGAAGAGAACGCGCATGTATCACGAACGACAGGGAAAAACTCAGAAGGAGGAAGCAAAAGATTGTATTCCATGCCATCCGTGATTGCCGTTTTGGCGAGGCGATCCACGACCTCGTTACCAGAAATCCCGGCATGGCCCGGGATCCACACCAAAGTGACACTAAGATTGTGAGTCACGGTGAGGCTAAGAGCCTGATGAGCTGCGATAATGATTGGGGAGGAGATCTTAGACAAGGGTGCTAAAAGAGCCATCAGAGAACTAAGAGAATCTGAAAAAATAAAGGATTTTGCGATTTTGTTCGAAATAATGTGCTTTAGGGTAAGCAGGATAGCCAAGGCTTCTGCTGAGAAAATCGAAGCAAAGCGGGAAATCCGATATTTGAGATTGAGAGAAAGGGAAGGGCTGTGAATAGCAAGTCCCACGTATTCACCATCTCGTGTTTTGGAACCGTCGGTAAAGAAGAAGGTAGAGCTATGGAAGTAACGATTAATCTGAGCGAGAAATTCTGTGTTAGGGTTAGGTGAAGATTGAATTGCCACCCCGGACGAAGTATCGATGGAAAAAAACGGGAAGAAAGCTGTAGGAGAGACTTCATAGAGGGGAGGAAACGAGTGAGGTTTAATAAAATCTCTGTACTTCGAAAGATCAATAAAAGCATTTACAAGAGGGAGATCGCAAAGGTCAACGTAGCTATTAATGGAATTTAGCGAATGTATTAGGTTTGGGATAGATGAAAGTAGAGGCTGCCAAGATGTAGAGAAAGTTTTTAACAGATATTTATTAGAGAGGAATTGAAGACGATAGCGTAAGACCGGCTCCCCAGCCTCAGCAAGCACAACATTATTTGGGGTCGAGTTGCGGAAGCCAAGGGCCAGCCTAAGCGCTTTACGCTGGACCACTTCTAGTTTCTTGAATAGTGAATAATTTTTTATGGGAAGAACCATTGAACCATACTCGATTGAACTTCGGATGAGAGCTCGATAAATGGAAATAAGAGATGAGGGATCTGCTCCCCACCATGTGGAGCGGAGACATTTGATAATATTTAAAAGTTTGCTACATTTGGTATGCAAATTATTAATGTGACTTCTCCAAGAAAGTCGGTAATCCAGCGTAAGCCCGAGAAATTTTGCTTCTAAACAAGTTGGGACGGGGGAAGAATTGATTGAAACTGAGAATTGAAAGGGATTAAAATGTTTGCGGGAAAAAATGACAAGTTTAGATTTGGAAGGTTCAATGGAAAGACCTCTAGACTCCAGAAAAGTTGCAATTTTATTTAGACTGTTTTGAATTGAGGAAATGCATTTAAATGGATCAGCTGATCTAGCGAAAAGCGCTATGTCATCCGCGAATTGAATAATCGAGCAATCAGGATCTAAGTGATGTTCTAGTTTGTTAGTATAAATTATGTAGAGTAAAGGGCTTAAAATACATCCTTGAGGAACACCCTTGGCCGACGTAAAGGGGCCAAGTTTTTTACCTGCTATGTTGAAGAAAACGGATCTAGACGAGACCAGGTTAAAAATGAATTTACAGTAGGACCAGGGCAAGCCAAGATCCCTGAGGTCGTGAGCGAGAATACCGGGATCTACATTGTCAAACGCGTTTGAAATATCAAGAAAAACTGAGGCGGTAAATTGATTCTTTGTGAAGCCCGTGTAAATTTCGGTAGTAAGAATAGCTAGGTTATCAGCGCATGATCTAGATTTACGAAAACCAAATTGAGAGGGAGAAAGGCGTAAACCGCTCTCAAGCCATTGAATAATTCTGGAGTGGAGAAGTCTTTCCATGAGTTTCAGAAAGCAAGAAGCAAGAGAGATAGGGCGGAATTTTCCTGGAGAGGATTTAGGGATGAAAAATACCAGAAATTCACTCCAAGAGCTCGGAAAGCAGCCACTCCTGAGGAAGCCGTTGAAAACACCCAGGACGAGTTTTTGAATAGAATCAGGAAGATGGCGGATGATTTGGAAGTCTATTTTGTCAAGCCCCGGGGCCGCTTTTAACTTGCTACATAATATCGCAGAATTAAGTTCCGTGATTGAGAATGGAGAATCCAAGTCGTCATTGGAGGAAAAGGATTCAGGGAAGCAAAAAGGAAAGCTCGGAGGAGCGCAAATGGTGGGAATGAGTTTCTTCATTTTTTCTATTGTCTCTATATTGTTTGTATACATAGTTTGTTCCACGAGATTTCTATTTTTGAAGCGTTTAATTTTGGACCAAACTTGCTTCGCGGATGATCGAAGGTCGATCGTTTCCGTGAAGCGTTTCCAGGAATTTAATTTAACTTTACGGAATGTTTTTTTCGAAATTGCTTCTACTTTTTTGGCGTTAATAAAATTGGCTGTGTTACCGAGTTTTCTAAAGACTGCCCAAGCCTCTTTACGAGCCTTGTTAGCTGCCTCGCATTCTTCATTCCACCAAACCGCAGGACGGGATTTGAATACTGTGGAACGAGGCCGTTGATTAATTCTGGAGATTGAAAATCCTGGGCATGATTCCACGACAGCCTCATTAATGGCATCCAAAATATGATCGTATTGTTTCAGAGGTGAAGGGTCAGGAAGCGAGGACGCGCGAAGATTTAAGTTAGATACGAAAGTAGGCCAGTCGATTTTGTCCGAGGGCAAGCGGTGAGGTGAGAAAGAGAGCGTAGAGAAGAAGATTCCGAGGGAAATAGCTATAGGAAAATGGTCGCTAGTAAGAGAGTCAAGAAGGGTTCCCCAATTACAGATAGGAACGAGGTGAGATGAGATAAGCGTTAGGTCTATAGCCGAGATGTTATTAACAGGAGATGAAACAAGAGTCGGGGAGCCGTCGTTCAGAATAGAGAAGTCGTAGTCAGAAATAACATCAAGGAGGGTGTTCCCAGATGGACAGCTATTAGTACAACCCCAATATGCGTGGTGGCTGTTGAAATCCCCCGCGATAATGACATTGTTCCCGGTGAGGAGGGAATTAAAGAGGCGTTTTGCCACTCGTTTCTGTGAATTGAAAGTGAAGGCGGTTTATAAAGTGCTACTATGATTAACGGGCCGAAATGAGAATTGACGCTAACAGAGAGAGTTTCGATATAATTTTCAACGTGATAAGTGGTGTTGATAATAGAGAATAAAATGTCCTTTTTAATATAAATTGCAAGGCCGCCACCTCTAGTGAGGTCTCTATTTTTTGTAACGACGTTGAAACCATCCAAAAGTGGAGGAGAATTATTAGTATTATTTACGGACGAAAGCCAGGTTTCGCAAAGGATGACAATATCATACGAGTGGATGATATTAGACAGGATGCCTGTTTTGTTACGAAGCGAGTGGCAATTCCACTGAAAGATATTTAACTGTTTACGCGTTGACATCTTGAGATTGGGAAACAGTTGATGCAAGAGAGTTGAGAGCAGTGATGGGCATTCATTCATTGAAAATGTATTTCAAATACTTTTTCGAACAAATAACTGTGATTAATTATCACGGAAGAATCAATATTTTCACATTTCTGTAATAATTATAATCAATTTACGTTTATTATTATTATACGATGAATTTAAATATTTAATAAATCCGATAAAATTCATTATCATTTGGTCCGAAAAGTATTTGAAATACATTTTCATTGAATGAATGCCCATCTTTGGTTGAGAGTTTCAAAGACCGGGTTAAGAGCATCAGAGAGGCCGAGAGCGGCCAAAGCTGGACAGAGCTGTTGGATGATGAGATTAATCAAGTTCGGAATGATCGAAAGGGCTTGGATCGAAGAGTGGTTTTTGAATCCGGGGTCAAGGAGCGGAGGAGGGTTAGTTTTAGGGACGGGAGAAGCCGACGTGGAAGCACCTTGATTAATCGCAAAGCCGTTTTTGGAAGAGGACGAACGGACATGTCCATGGGGCGCGAGAAGAATGTTCTCGTGTTCTCTACGAGTGTTTAGAGTGGACTGAGCAATGTTGAGAGGCGGAGGGTATTGTCGGGGGACAGGGCGAGAGTTATTTGGGAAGCGCGAAGCAATGGGTCGGGAATCTCTAAGAGACGGAGCCGAAGTGGGGAAATGGACCGGGGAAAGGCCTGAGGGGGCAGGGAGTGACGAAGCAATTTGGCTGTATGAAGCGCTCGAACGATTTGGAAACGAGGGTGAAACGAATGAGGGACCATTCGGAGGAAGTGCCGGGAAGTGGGAGGCAGAGTCGGTGTAAATTCGAGGGGAAGAACTGTGGGGAACACGGGGCCTCGTGCCTGAAAGGACGCTCCTGGCCTCCAGGTGCGAGATGTTACGCTCACCGGCTAGCGCTCTAATCGCCTTTTCGTGTTGAAAAGCTGGACATTTCCGGTCCGTGGGCAGATGGGGACCCTTGCAATTAGCGCAACACGGCGCAGAATTTTGGTTTGGACAGATTGTCCCCTCAGAGTGTTTTCTGTCTCCACAACGAATGCATTTGGCTTGGCTTTTGCATTGAGCGGCTACATAATTAAAGATGTAGCAGGAGTAGCAAATCTTAACAGGAGCCTCCCAGGGGTCGACCGGGTGTCTACACCGGAAGAGAGAAACGTAATCTGGCCGAATTCTACCCTCAATCTTTACATAAACCGACTGCGTGGGAACGAGGGTGGATCTCTCGCCAATGGTGGCCCTGCGGTTTTGGCGTCGCACTTCAATGATTTTGCGCGTCGAATCGATGGAGGCCAGAAGGTCCTCCGTGGAAAGATCAGTAGGAACACCTCTGATAAGACCCTCGCATGAAACGAAGTAGTCCGGAATAAATGCAACCAGGTTGTTCGCAGCCAGAACCGGACAGACAAGGGCTGTATTTGCAGCTTCCGCCGAGGAAAAAACCACGGTGTTCTGGAATTTTCCGGAGTTAAATACGTCGGTTATTTCGCGAGACGTGAATGATTTACAAAAGAGACGGCCGGTGTTGGTTGCGTTCAACCTGGTAGTACCCTCTTTGATGGATGCAGGGCGGACAATAACCGAGAAAGGGCCTTCCGAGTTCCTCGCATATCTGTTGCGAAGGAGACGGTCAGGAAGTTTTTGAATGTTGCCGTTGCAATCCGAAGTGACAGGAATGTCAGGTTGCGACATGTCGTTTTATTTGACCGATTTTTTAACTTTACGCTCCTGACTTGACTTGGCTTCATCGAGGATTTCCTCCGCATTTGAGCAGTCCCTCGGTCGCTTGTTCTTCCCTGGGAACGCCTCGTTATTCAGGTTATCCAGGCATTCACGAATCTCGTCGTCGGTCTCCATTGACGGAGTTGGCGAAACATCAAGTGGGTCACCGCTGGGTAAGAGGTGCTCCCCTATTTTACCTATGGTTTGCGAGGCCATGCCTCGCAAACCGAACACAAGAAAAATAAAAGGAAAGAAGGCGCAGTGGAAATGAGGCGTGGAGGAAGTGAGGTTAGAAAAAAACAATACCGAGCTTTTGAGAAAAAAAGCGAAGAAAAAACGAATAAAATTCCAATATCCACAACGTGTTGGAGAAGAAACTTCAAACAATATACAAAAACAGTGCGCTAGAGAGCGCAAAAATGGTTTAAACTTAGTTTAGATCGCGAGAACGAAAAAGATGAACTTGTCTCGAAAGCGCGGCAAACCGGAATCCTGCCTCACTGGAGATCTCTCTACCAA